>JASFAT010002298.1:430595-874346 GCA_031353405.1 Baronia brevicornis
AATCGGTCGTCTTTTATTATTATCAGTTATAATATTGTTTAATTGTGTTGGTGTGTTCTACAATATAGTTCGATTGAGGTGTATAAGTGAAATGATATGTAATAAACGCGTGTATCATGAATTTCAATGAAGGTTTTGGTAGAATAGCCACCATTTTATCAAGACGTAACGTGATAAGCTACCGATTATATTTCAAGAGGTTTGATGTAATCTTATTTTACTTGACACTGGCATAATAGTTTGATTGCCTAGATTGCCATCAAGGAAAATAAAAGGAAAGAAACTTGCAGAGAAATAAATAAACACAATCTCGGACCCACTGATTATGCCCACTTCTCTCCCCTCCTATCCCCCCGATGGTAGATTACACGTGTGGCGGGCAAATTATACAGCCGACGGCGTAATAAACCTCTCCTCGTACATTACAAAGTCTTTAGCGCTCAACCAAGTACAGTCAACGCGAAAAAGTTCGATATATAGCTTATTTTTTTACAACTCGTTTAGAAATGGTACTTTTGAATTTCATTTAAAATATTATAATAGATGACGTCCTACTAAGTACAGTCAACGCGAAAAAGTTCGATATATAGCTTATTTTTTTACAACTCCTTTAGAAATGGTACTTTTGAATTTCATTTAAAATATTATAAAAGATAACGTCCTACTAAGTACAGTCAACGCGAAAAAGTTCGATATATAGCTTATTTTTTTACAACTCGTTTAGAAATAGTATTTTTTATTATTATTATATCATTTAAAATATTATAATATAGGTTGTCTGGTTACAAAATTACTTTATACGTCGAATAATCAATTTCGTCCAATATTGAAAGAACATCCTTTGAGCTTTCACTTTCTTCACGCAAATGTTTTCAACAAGATGACACCACGCCTTACACTGCTAGAGAGACCATAGAGCTTCATTGTATTTCTTTCCTAACAAACTAATATGCCGTTTCAGTGATATCCCATGGTTGCCCATGAACCTATTGAATTGAGTATTAAAAAAATAACGATGCGCTTATAATCATGGTTAATTTTAAATTCTGAAAGCTAATAAAGTAAAACTAATAAAGTATGGACAAAATTATACTTTCAATTTTATTAAGTGCCTTAAAGTGGTTTGATTTTATTATTATCACGATAGCTTTCAGAATTTAAAATTAACCATGATTATAAGCGCATCGTTATTTTTTTAATACTCAATTCAATAGGTTTCATTCCGTATTGAATTCAATTTAATTAAAATAAGATGCCTGGCTCTCTTCCGCTGGTGTTCAAACGCAAAAAATGAACGGCTCTTATATTCACTTTTCAGTACAGTCAGCATACACATTTTTTATTAATTATTGACACATGGCAAAAATATAAAGTATTTATTTTTAAAGCCAAAGTCGTTGTTTTAAATTGTCTATCAAAACAAATATTTCAATGGTTTTTTTTTGTTTCATAAAATAAGGAGACAAAAATGGCTTCGCTTCAGTTATGGTGTTCAATCGCCGGTGTATTTATATACGCCCTCAAACCCATAACGCTTCCGTAATACCTGTAGTGCCGTGATTGTCTATGGGCGGCGTTGATTGCTTTCCATCAGGTGACACGCTTGCTTGTTTGCCCTCCCATCTCATAAAAAAACCTCAATGGCACTTTTTTTCTATAGAATAGAAACGAGAAAGCGGGTATTGGTATCCAACGCCTCCTATGAATATCTGCTGTATAAAGATGCGTTGATGTTAGGGTAGGGGATGTGAACACGTAAAATTCTAGCCTCACGGAATTACAGCGTTAATCGCTGCAATTCTGTGTGGGTATGACTTATCCCTTTTCGAGCCGATCCCTTCGTGCTATCATATCTCTATCATTATTTTGACTGCAAAAGCTTACCTGATCTTTCCATTCAATTTTGTCTTTTTTCCTAAGGAATTAAGAAAGAATGGATGGAGTAAAATGGTGGATGTGACAGAAGTCAATGTAGTGTCATTTTCAATAGGTTTAAAATTAAACTGTTAATACAGAATGTTTGGTAGAAGAATTAGGTTTTTAATCATAAATAATAAAAACAACTAGAAAGGATATATGTTAATACAATTTATTAACTTTAAGAGAAGTTCGGGTTTTATTTTTTAAAATTTATTTCGTCTAAATGTTGATCGTCACGTCAGTGCACACACTTGAAATCTAGCCACAGTATTATGTGTCACTCTGAAGTAGTAACGCCAGAATGACATTAACCACGCGAACGATATTTTCTTTAAATGCTGAGATGGTCGTTAGTTTTGTTTCATAAACTTCACTTTTGAAGTACCCACACAGAAGTAAGTCCATTTGGAAGCGATTCGGCGACATGGGCAACCATGGGATATCACTGAAACGGCATATTAGTTTGTTAGGAAAGAAATACAATGAAGCTCTATGGTCTCTCTAGCAGTGTAAGGCGTGGTGTCATCTTGTTGAAAACATTTGCGTGAAGAAAGTGAAAGCTCAAAGGATGTTCTTTCAATATTGGACGAAATTGATTATTCGACGTATAAAGTAATTTTGTAACCAGACAACCTATATTATAATATTTTAAATGATATAATAATAATAAAAAATACTATTTCTAAACGAGTTGTAAAAAAATAAGCTATATATCGAACTTTTTCGCGTTGACTGTACTTAGTAGGACGTCATCTTTTATAATATTTTAAATGAAATTCAAAAGTACCATTTCTAAAGGAGTTGTAAAAAAATAAGCTATATATCGAACTTTTTCGCGTTGACTGTACTTAGTAGGACGTCATCTATTATAATATTTTAAATGAAATTCAAAAGTACCATTTCTAAACGAGTTGTAAAAAAATAAGCTATATATCGAACTTTTTCGCGTTGACTGTACTTGGTTGAGCGCTAAAGACTTTGTAATGTACGAGGAGAGGTTTATTACGCCGTCGGCTGTATAATTTGCCCGCCACACGTGTAATCTACCATCGGGGGGATAGGAGGGGAGAGAAGTGGGCATAATCAGTGGGTCCGAGATTGTGTTTATTTATTTCTCTGCAAGTTTCTTTCCTTTTATTTTCCTTGATGGCAATCTAGGCAATCAAACTATTATGCCAGTGTCAAGTAAAATAAGATTACATCAAACCTCTTGAAATATAATCGGTAGCTTATCACGTTACGTCTTGATAAAATGGTGGCTATTCTACCAAAACCTTCATTGAAATTCATGATACACGCGTTTATTACATATCATTTCACTTATACACCTCAATCGAACTATATTGTAGAACACACCAACACAATTAAACAATATTATAACTGATAATAATAAAAGACGACCGATTGGCTCAGTGGCGCGGCCCTCCGCCCACGGAGTCAATGGTCGCGGGTTCGATTCCCGCATCGGAATAAATATTTATATGGATTTTTAAATGTTTATTCCGAGTCTGGTAACCCCTCCAATCCCCATTTCCTTTCCTGCCCCTTCCTTTCTTCTCTATCCTTTCCCTTCCTCTCCGCCAATCCACGGTCTGCCGTGCCAATGGATGCGTGGCTAGGGGCGAGCCTAGTCGTAAGCGTGCCGATCGTCCCGGGGTCGGGCTCCCCCGGGGACTATGGTGCTTTACCTCAGCATGCAGGGCTCTGCTGGGGCTGACCTCCATCCTCCCTTGCGGCTCGTGGGATTCACTAAAGACGAATTTAATATACCTAATTTGTCGAAAATGACGGCGACGTGGTTCGCCACCCGTCACGTCCTGATTCTCACGAGGGCGAAAAGCGACCAATGACGAGCCGTTTCGCTGCGATGAATGGCAGCGGATGGAGCTCTGTGGTCTCTGCCAACCCCTGCGGGGGATAGGCGTGAATATATAAAAAAAAAAATAATAAAAGATTATGAAAAGTAAATAAAAACACGTCACTGATGTAAGTTGACGGGAATAGTCATCTGCAAGTTGTCTGGAAAATAATGAGTGTCTAAATAAAAATGGAATAGTGGTTTGAATAAAAATGGAATAATTAAAAATTTAAACTTTTACTCCTATACAACGAAATAACCAGAGCAAGTTTTAGTTCTAATACTATTATTTTTATGGGATTGGAAGGCAAACGGGTAACCTCCCCCTTCCCTCTGCAACTCCCCGTTCCATAATGGCACATTCCTTAAAGGTCCGCAACGCTTCCGCACTGCCTTTGGCGCTGTGGATGTCTATGGGCGGCGTTGATCGCTCCCCATCAGGTGACACGCTTGCTCGTTTGCCTTCCTATCTCACAAAAAAAAAGAACAGCCAGACGTTGTAACAAGGAACATTCCGTAGATAACAAAGAGTAGTAAATAAAACATATTCTACTCCGTTAATACGCAGATAACTGTAATTATAATGCGTAAATACAGCCGTAAAGCTGATTAATGTTTTCAAGTCCACAATTATTTCATATTATTCAATATTAATGTGTATAGAACCGGTTCTATTACATATAATATCTTAAAGTAAACGAAGGTATAACTTTAAATATACGTTGTGCTTGCCTTACATTGTAACTGAACGAATAGTCAATAGAATAGAATAATATGGACAGTCAAAAGTGGAACTTAAACTAAATCTTACCGAAGAACTGCCGTCAGCAACTCTCCACCTACCAACCACTATACACAACACCAAACACAGACTACCACTTATCCACCTTGTAAACGACACGTGTTTCGCCTCAATACGAGCATTATCAGGTAGACTCTACGAAAGACAACCGTTAAGTGTACTTAACGGTTGTCTTGTGGAGAGTTGCTGACGGCCTGTCTTCGGTAAGATTTAGTTTAAGTTCCCTGTAAATCCAATTCATCCAGCAGGAAAACACCAGTATTTAACCCACTAAAGAGACATATTTTATATTTCTTACTTAACAATAATCTACTGGGGTGGATACTCCATGATATCATATCGGGTCATCCACACCCACCTACAGGTACATGTTTCGGGGGTTATGTCCCCATTGCGTGAGCATCAACTCGGGACACAACTGGAGGTAGTTTGGGTGTCTTTAATGGCAGTTTAAGGCGTCCAGCTGGCCTATTTATACCATATCATAGCTCTTTATATATTTTCGTTTCTAAATTTCTAAAAAAATGACTGATGATTTTACTGATAATGACCTCTCAGATATTTGGAGTGGTTATGGGCAGACTATAAGTTATGTTTATATCATCAACCAATTTGTTGCATCTCAATCTAAAGACATAAATAAACCAATGGAGAACATGGTTCCGACCGGAGTAGTAGGTACGTACGCACGATTCGAACGCATGGCATGATGGTTAAAGCGACGCAATAAATGCGTTCCACACGTCTCTATAATTATCAGCCTTCAGACACAAATCGGAGCAATAAATCTTGGAATAATGGGCCGCCTCGTAATCACCGCGGCTTATAATATAATAAAGTCCTCAATAAAACCTGTGCATTGCACAGACCAATGAGACGATAGAGAATTTTTTATTTATTACTTATTTTGCGTGAAAAAATGTACTTGACAGTTTTTTGAAAAAAATATAACGCTTACGTTATTTAGCTTGTTTTATTATGGTACTAATTTTCTTCTAGTGTATGTTTTTAGTACATTTATAATAAGGTTCGTTCGAATTGTTAATTCTGATAGTTAGACCGACGATTATGTAGATATATATGATATTATTTGATTTGATAAAATAACATGAAGAAACAAAAAAGAGTTTGACTGTTGCATGTTTTTTTTCTTCTTCTAAGGGTGCATATCCAACTTGCGAAGGTTGGCAGCCACAGCACTCCTTCGCGAGGTGCAGCAGTTCTGAAGCACTCGCTATCCCGGTCCACTCCCTGATATTACGTAGCCAAGACTTTCTTTTATATATGTTGTTACTTTGTTATTTTCTTTTTTGTATGTTTTTATAACAATTGAAAAATAAAAATAAAATAAAATCAACAAGACGTACCAGGTTATATCCACTAATGATCTGCTACACTGTTTATATTTATAAAAATATTTGATATTTTTATCTCTATAATATAAATTACTCTGTGACAATATTAACTCTCACGGTTCGATTGAATCGATTCGATATCGATTGGCGTTAAATAGATTATTTTGAGTTATGTCGGTAAACTGTAGTGACTCGGCCGACGCACAGTGTAATATCTCAAGCTTAGGTGCGAATCAAATTTTATTTTATGTTTCCGAGTAATCGAATTTATGACTGTGATTAGCTTATAAAAGTCTTTCATACTTTTTATAGTCTAGGAGCATACATGTACATATCGTCACGCCTGTCTCCCGTAGAGGTAGGTAGAGGCCACAGATATCCATCCGCTACGATCCCAGTACACCTTCCTTGCTTCCTCCACACTCATCCATCTTTTAATCCATCCTTCCTCTCACATTAATCGTAGTGAGCGGCTCTCCGTTGGTCCTTTCTCGCCTCGCTTCTCGCCCTCGTGGGAATTAGGACGTGACGGGTCGCGAACCACGTCGCCGTCCCACGATGACGAGAAGCGACTAACGGAGAGCCGTTTCGCTACGATAAATGCGAGAGGAAGGATGGATAAAAAGATGGGTGAGTGTGCAGGAAGCAAGGAAAGTGTACCGGGATCGTAGCGGATGGAGATCTATGGTAGAGACCTACCCTTGTGTGCGTTAGGGGTAGGCCCTGCGTGGAGACAGGCATGACGATGTATGTATATAACCTCCGTACTTATTTGCTATCTCTGCCAGATATATTTGATATAATCATACACCACAGTATAAGTGTTTAATTGAGTGGTTATGTATGTATGTGTTATGTATGGACGTAATTACCGCTTCGTGCTTCACACGACGAGACGAGACGAGACGTCAAGAAAGCCCTTTAAAGGAATAATTACCTGTGACCCAAACTCTGGGCTTATTAAATTATTTAGGATACCAATCAAGTCAATAATCGATTTTAAATATATATGGTTAAGTTTCCTGCTAAGGTATATTCACGTTACTAGCGAAAAAAAAATTTAATTATTATTTTTTTAATGGGAAAGCAAACGAGCAGGCAAGTCACCTGATGGACAGCAACGAACGCCACTTATAGGAGTCCACAGTATCATAGGCATTGCAAAAGCATTGTCAGCATTTAAGAAATGTGTAGACTTATTTTTTTGAAGGTTTTAATATCGTATTACTTCGGAAATACTGTTGAAGGCAGCTAGCTTAATTCTCTACACGTCGCTTCCATTAGTCTTACGCTTTTTCATAAAATATGAAAAAGCGTTCTACAAAAATCGTTTTCTCTCTATGCATAATATTTACATCCATAAATTACATCATTAAGGGGAGGGGTGTAACATCGAGTGCCAAGAGAGGGATGCTCGTCTTTTGTGACACCACATAGACTTTAAAATACTAAACTAAACACAACTAAAACTCTTCAATTTCACGTGTAACAAGGACGGGAAAAGGGGAGCTCTATAATCGTGAAATTAATAGTACGTTATTTATGGATGATCCCTAGTGTCCAAACTTCCGAGCTATTCTTAATGTGTTGTAATATTTGCTGGTAATCTTTAGACATATCCAATAAATCGTCGTTGGAATTGTTTTCAAATGCCCGTGGGATTCCACTAAGACGAATTTAAATATACCTAATTTGTTGAAAAATAACGTCGATGTGGTTCGCCACCCATCACGTCCTGATTCCCACGAGGACGAGAAACGACTAATGGCGAGCCATTTCGCTGCGATGAATGTGAGAGGAAGAATGGATGAGTGTGGAGAGGGCGGGAGAGTGTGCTGGGATTGTTGCGGATGGAGCTCTGTGATCTCTGCCAACCTCTGAAGGGGATAGGCGTGAATATATAAACAAAAATATTTTTTCTTCAAAGAATAATTATATCTGTTTTCTGTTTAATAATCTCTCTCGCTTACACTGTGGCCACACACCGCGATAATTTAGCTGCACGCGGAGCGAGTGCTGGGGTATTACGACACTCCTCTTGCGCCATTCACTTTGACAGGCCTCAAATTATCTCGCGAAATGATGTCGGCCATTTATAAAAACAGCAATCGGCCAGCAGCCGTTCACAATCCATTCGCGTCACCGCGAAGGCTGTAAATATAATATTTGTTTCCATATTAAATATTTACGGCAATATTTTTAATTTTATATAATAATATTTAATACTGGGCAATATTTTTTACAACAAAATCTCTTTCTTTACTTATCTAAAGTACAGGAGCATAATGTTTGTCACTTCAGTTCTTTTCTTTAGTCCATATATGCCATTGCTGGGTACGGACCTCCTCATTTTTGAAATAATTGATGTTAAGCCAAAAAAAATATGTCTTTGTAGGCCATATGTACCCTCGACTATTAACTCTAAAACAGTAGCTTTGCTAGTAAACCAACTCTTCAACAGATGTTACTTCAAGTCATGAATAAGATTTCTTCACTTTAATAATCTAATACTCCCTCCCCCGGGTACTAGGGGTACGAGCATGCAGGGCTCTGCTGGGGCTGACCTCCATCCTCCCTTGCGACTCGTGGGATTCACTAAGACGAATTTAATATACCTAATTCGTTGAAAAATGACGGCGACATGATTCGCCACCCGTCACGTCCTGATTCTCACGAGGGCGAAAAGCGACTAATGAAGAGCCGTTTCGCTGCGATAAATAGTAGCGGATGGAGCTCTGTGGTCTCTGCCAACCCCTGCGGGGGATGGGCTTGAATATATAAAAAAATATATAATATATAGTATATTTTCATTTTTAAAATGTTTACACATGTTACAGGACACTAGATACCACTTCAGTCTTCCCTTTTTTAAATAATGCATAAGTGTTATAAAATAAATATTAAAACAGTAGACAAAGAGAAAAAAAATGAGATTAAACAATATTGACAATAAAAAATGGATTAAGTAAGATAATAAATTATTAAAGATGTGATCTGTATGTCTGTAACGATTCTGTGGTATGTTTTAATTTATCGTTTCTAAAAGCAGCCTTTCCGTGTACTTCTCATTCAAATTCAACAGCCACCTAACAACCTTCTTTCTACACGTGTATTGTGTGCAGTCTAATATGTTGAGGATTTGATTTGCTTTTGTGTAGATGTGTGGGCCCATGAATTGTGGGGAATTTTTGATTCTTATCTTTTCATATTTCTCTGAGTGACTTTAAGTAAATGTGAGATGGGCTCTAAAAATCATGAAAATCATGCGACGTAATTTATGAATGGCCCTTATATTATATTTTATTTTAAAATAGATTATCGAATAGATCACCGATTCCCGGATACTATGGAATCTATGGGCATGGGTCTCTGAGTGCAGTTCGCTGTCTCTCCGAACGACACAATACAACCGATAGCTTAACACCAAAATCTGTTAAAAAGTCAGTCTTCTGCGAAAGCTTACTTCCACGGACAAATCTGCGCGTGCTACAGATCATTCTTGCCTCAACAGTACTCATGCCTTATTAAATAATTAGTAGATTTAATTACACGCATGGCGATAATAAATGTATAGTTAGTGGATATTAGAAAAAACAAATAAAATAAAAGTGGAAAAAGAAATCAAATAAAATAAAAGCGGAAAAAGAAAAACAAATAAAATAAAAGCGGAAAAAGAAAAACAAATAAAATAAAAGCGGAAAAACAAAAACAAATAAAATAAAAGTGGAAAAAGAAAAGTAAATAAAATAAAAGCGGAAAAAGAAAAACAAAATAAAAACGGAAAAAGAAAAACAAATAAAATACATTAACTAAGATTGACTATTTTTTGTTTGTTTTCATTTCATTCACGATTGTCAGAGATCTGACAATCGTTGGAGCAGACGAGTTATAGACTGGATACCGCGTCTCGGCAAACGTAGTGTGGAACGCCCCCGGCTGTTAGAAACTGGATGCGTGAAGCCGAAGATCGGGCTAGGTGGCGCTTCTTGGGGTAGGCCTATGACCAGAAGTGGATCCGCAGGCAGGATTGATTGGTTGAGATTTCCGCCATGTAGCATGTTGATTCCACTGTCATTGTACCCATCGCAGTTTTTGTGAAAGGACTTATTGGCAAATATTTGGCGGCCCGTAAGTCCTAACTTGGACTTACTTGGTTTAGGTAAATGTTTTAATTTTAGAATTCAAAAAGCAGCCATATTTTGCACGGCTAGGATCGTGAGAAGGTTCCCTGGATGTCTAAATTTTTCGTTGGTTTGATTTATCCCACCACAAAGAATAATTACTTTAATTATTATTTTTCTATTGTTTATTTTTTATATTAATAATATTGTTATTTAGAGAGCATTATCTAATTAATACTGTAATATACTTAACATGAGATCTTTGTTACTTTACAATAAATAGGTTATATTTGTGCCTATCCCATTACGTATGATATTTCTCACCCACTATAGGTAGCGAAATCAATTGATTGTCTAACAATGTTAAATTGGCTAATCTCATTTACTTGCCATCGCTTTTAGGATTCTATTAGTACTGCAGCTTATTTTACATAAATTATGTAACATTGTTATAACGTTTATTAAAGTGTCCGTTCGATATCGAATTGTCCAAGAAACCGCCAAGGATAATGTTAGAATAGGAAATCAATGCTAATTTATCACTTGACTTAGCGTTCTCTGTAAGTGGTTTAATATTAATGGTCAGTATTGCCTGTAAAGGAGGTATAAACTACACCATCTCGGGTAATTGATGATTTATAGAAGATTAATGCGGATTTAACTTTGTCTGATCATCATATAAATGTTTGTTCTATGGATTGCGCTTTGAAGATCTTTTTATTATATTTTTATTATGAACTGTACCGATGATATTCTTCTCACAAATCATTTATTTTGGAATTATAATTAAATTAGATCAAAAAAATTTGCAGCTTTTTAAGTTTTGTGTGTTCTTTACAATAAATCAAAATTCTTGATCAAATTTTACTTTTAATTATCAAATACTCTGTAAAGTCTGTATTTGTTGGCATAAATAATAATTTAACATTTTTATATTATTAAGGTTATAAGGCAACTAGGAAGGCAAACGAGCTGGTGTGTCACCTGATGGAAAGCAATCAACGCAGCCCATAAACATCCGCAGTGCCATAGGCAGTGCAGAAGCGTTGCTGGCCTTTAAGGAAAGTGCTGTTATGTTAGGCCTCCGGAACTCAACCGCTCACCGGACGAAGCGCGGTAGCTAAACTACCACTCAGACGCCGGTTTCCTGCGGGAGTGTGGTACTTCCCGGGCTGTGCCGGCCCATTCATGCTACAGACAAATATCATGACATTGTTGACAAAGTATTCGTCTGCAGCGTGGCTCTACCACTACATAAATTTATGTAACAAGTGTGTAAGGCTCTTTGCGTGTATATACTTAAGGTACTTTTGTATTTACCCACGCAATTAACATTTCCTCATAAACTAACGATTAGAGGGCTAATAAAGGTGATTTGGTAAAAGTGATTTGTTGCACTAAAATCTACTGTTACAAGGTTCAATTTTATATGCTTCTTAACTATACCTACTCAATATACTTTACGTCAGATAAAGGGTACAGTGCAGCGTGTTATCTGGCAACATGCTGCTAATTACCAATGAAAATCGCTAGCCTTCAACCGACAGATAAAACGTCGGCGGCGTAATCTATGCGAGCGAGATAACTTAATTATTTGGCGTCGCTTTGTTTTCAAGCTTTCCATTAGGGTTGAGCTTAAAATTTTTTTTAAACTTTTTATCAAAATTCACAAGGAATTCTACAAGACTATTTTAAATCTAATAAAAGATAACAGCTTCGAAAATTAACTGGCGCTTTAAGCGGAAAGAAACTGAGCAAGAAACAATCACAAATATGAAAAATGAACAACAACAAATAACAATCCTGTTTTTCACGCACATTTAAAAATGAACGACGACGACGTGGTTCGCCACCCATCACGTCTTAATTCCCACGAGGCTGTGAAGCTACTAACGGAGAGCCGTTTCGCTACGAGGAATGTGAGAGGAAGGGTGGATGATAAGATGGATGAGTGTGGAGGAAGCGAGAAAAGTGTGCCGGGATCGTAGCGGATGGATATCTGTGGTCTCTGCCTACCCCTACGGGAATCAGGCGTGACGATATGTATGTAAAAAGGTTTATCATCATGTCTAATAGCCTAGTCGGATTTTTGGCTTAAACACTCCATTTTCTGCCAAAGACGAGGTCTTTATTCCTGCACTTGTCTTCTCCAGAGGTTCAGTTCAAGCCGCAACGGAAGACAAGGAGTGGTACGATAGTAGCTCGGGAGGCCGGGGTCGCGTACCCGTGTACCAATACCATAACTACCAGACAGGCGGCAAGGCAAGGAGACTCCTTGACGTATAAGATAAAACTTTTTGATGTTTTATTTTTTTTATTGTACTCAATAATAGAATGGTTTCTAGTTTATCTTGTTTTTTAAAATTTATTACAAATATATAATGCTATGAATATATGCAAATAAATATTATTTAAATTGAAGGTTGTTTTTACATCTTTATAACCTGTTCACAAGTTTTTTTTTTTAATATATTGACGACAATTTATATTGAAATATATACTCGTATGATTTAAATTCAGATTCATTTCTGGTATTCATATCTTTCGAGAAACTTAATTATGATATGACAGCATTTTCATATAAATTTTGCTAATTATAATAATATATTGAAAAAAAAAAAACAAAAAACCAATTCAAGTATTATTATAATAGTCAACCTTTTTGGTTGTCTTCCGTAGAGTCTACTATACCTGAAGATGCCTCGTGTTGGGGCGAAACACGTGTCGTTTACAAGGTGGTGGCCGATTTTCGGTAAGTTTTTGGTTTAAGTTTCAAAAAGATCCACTTCATCCAGCACAAGAAACACACATTATTAATTTTCTGTTTTTGTTTTGCTTGTCGCGGATCTTAGCTAAGTAAAACTTTTGACTGTCCACATAGTGATGGATTTCCGCAAAGTAACGCCTGACTCCTTTAATAAGAAATATAGATACATATCGTCACGCCTGTCTCCCGTAGGGGTAGGCCGAGACAACAGTTCTCCATCTGCTATGATCTCGGCGTACTTATCATACATGTCAGCTGTCAAGTCAGGCCGTCTTGTGATATAGGCCTCTACCATTTCCCTTCGCTTGTTTCTGTCCAACGTTTCTCCATTCCTCTGGCAGATTTCTTTAGCAGACGTCTTCCCACTTCTTACCTGCACCCTTCTCCATATTGTTTTCATTCCTGTAACTTTCCGCTGTTCTACCTTTATTGTTATCATGTGAACGATGTATTTCCATTTCAGGGTCCTTGTTTTTATTCTAACCGTCTGCCACTTATTATTTTGTTTAAGATTATTAATGGAGTCAGGCGTTACTTTGCGGAAATCCATCACTATATGGACAGTCAAAAGTTTTACTTAGCTAAGATCCGCGACAAGCAAAACAATAACAGAAAATTAATAATGTGTGTTTTTCCGTTGGGTTTAGTGGATTTATTTGGAACTTAAACCAAAAACTTACCGAAAATCGGCCATCAACTCTCCACCCACCAACCACTATACACAACGCCAAACACACACTATCACCTTTCCATCTTGTACACGACACGTGTTTCGCCCCAACACGAGGCATCTTCAGGTATAGTAGACTCTACGGAAGACAACCGAAAAGTTTTCATTTATCTAGTTACTAGGTATATCATGCTTTTTCTATCCTTCTTTGACAAGAATGAACAATAGATTTTATACAGTTAATGTTCAGATTTCAAATTAAAAATATGATTTCTTTCTTTTCTGATTCTGGTCGTCGTGATATCACCCTGCAGAATTCAAGGATACGCCCCCAATTCAGGCCAGCGAAACGCCAGAGAGGAGTTCTAAACCGAAAGAATTTTCCAGGATCTTTTCTTAATATTGATAGCGATGTTGTAGTTTCGGCTGGTACGTCTAGTTATTAAATGCCTACGTAATTTTTGTCCAATTTTTTATGTAAATTGTCAAGTCACTAGACTTTTATAGTCCATTAATGATGTTGCACAAAATAGTTATAATTTTTAAAGAAACATTATTATCATGAATGTTTCATTACGCCCATCTCTTCTCTATATTTGGAACAAAAAATTAATTGAGCCCTTCAAAGCCCTTATCTGGCATTTGCTTGACAAATGCACCTTTTTAGCTATCTCGTAATTTAGATAATAAATTTACCACGGTATCGGCTGCGTGCTTCCAAGATATCGATTTTAATGGCTACCGTAGGTAGCACCCATAAAACTTGGGTTAATCCACCGGTAGGTAGATTCCGCTTCACCTGCTTCCTGAACTACCCTAAGGAACTAATCCTAAAGGAAGTAGGTTCAAATTGTTTTAACAGCCCATATACTTCCATGGAGAAATTGACGTCAGCCCACCACGCTTATCCATAGCTGATTGGCGTGACACCTATACTCAAAATAAATACCTGTAAGTCATACATACATTTTTGAAGTCAAAGTCTGACAATATTTTAAGTCCTGGTCATAAGGATGAGAGAGAGTACTTCCTGCAAAGTGAATAATTCTTTTTTTCAATTTTTTTTTATTTATTTGTTTCGTGTGTTTGTGTGTATGTATATATAATACATATGTATGTATGTGTATCTATATCTATGTATGTACGTGTATGTGTATATATGTGTGTATGTATGAGTTTGTTTATGTAAGTATGTATGTATTGTGTGCGTATATGGGTTAGCTGATCGTCAGAAATCAACGTTGCCAGACATCCATTTCCAGGCATCCTTGCCTTTAAGGAAAGTGTCATTATAGGAGGAGGATGAGGGGGGAGGGGGAGAGAGTTATATGGGAAGGGAGGGGTTAGGCCTCTGGAACTTAACCGCTCACCGTACGAAGTGCAGTAGCTAAGCAACCACTTAGACGCCGGTTTTCTGCGGGACGCGTAACTGAAATTAAAACCTTCAACGCATCCGTGATGCCTCTGGTGTTGCGGATGTGTATGGACGGCGTTAATTGCTTCCCATCAGGTGATACGCTTGCTCGTTTGCCTCCCAATCACATAAAAACGGCTTGCTTTTTGAAGGCTTTCAATGTCGTATCAGTTCGAAAATACGCCTGAAAGCAGCTGATTCCATAATGGGTTATATTTAAAATGCATAAAATATAGGACAATATTTTATTGCAAGCACGTTCTTATGAACTACGAATCAATCTAAGTCATCAAGAATGGGACGTGCACGTCAATTGTAATCATTAACTGCCACTATTACGCTCCTCGGGGGGGCGGTTTCGTAAATCACTGTGTGAATAATGGGCAAAAAGAGCAATTAGTGTTGTGCCAGCGTCGATAGTTTAGCGGATGTCGATAACATTCCAGACGGTGCGACGTGACTGCGCACCGAAATAAGGCAAAATTTACCTCTGTGGTGCGATTTTCGAAAATGAACTGTAAGACGACGATATAGAGGCGTTGGTATCAGCTTCAGTGTATATGGTGTGTCCGTTGAAACGTGAGCTCGATTAAAAAATGTGATTTGTGGCCGCCACTCCGCGTGTGTTTTATTTTGCGCGGTTTGTACGTGGCGGGCGAGTGGAGGGTTTGCGGTTGAGAATCGGACCAAAGAGACACCGCACGACGCTCGAAATAATTTGATCGCTCAAAATTTACGCCTCACATGATTTATCACCGGTTAGCTCGCAGATTAAGTGTTGATGCGAACGAAGTTTCCGTTTCATTCCTCTCTCAGCTGTATCTCAATCGTAATATGAACATTGTAATAATAAATTTTCGCGTTAAGCTCAAGTGGCTCCCCATTCGCCTTCGCCGGAATGCTCACATACTGACTTTTCTTTACTCTATTTCATATAACCCTTTTTACCCCGCTTATCTCAAGACTCACTTTGTATTTCTCAATTACTCACATTCGAGATGTTTGAGAACATCTGAAAACTTAATGTTTAAACGTCTGCTCATCATAACGAGGGGTGGGGAAAGGGAAGGGAAAAGGGGAGGAGAAAGGGGAGGGGAAAGGGGAGGGGAAAGGGGAGGGGAAAGGGGAGGGGAAAGGGGAGGGGAAAGGGGGAAAGGGGAGGGGAAAGGGCGGGGGAGGGGACTTGGGAGGGAGGGGCGGGAGGGGAGGGGAGGGGGAGGGGGGAGGGGGGGAAGGGTGTTGGGCCTCCGGAACCCAGACCGCTCACCGTACGAAGCGCGGCAGCTAAGCTACCACTCAGACGCCGGTCCTCCGCGGGCTGTTCGGTTATGGAATTTACTGTCGCTGGAGGTGAGACAAGCAAAGTCTGTCCCGATTTTCAAAACGCTTGTCAAAAATCACTTATGTATCTTTATAAATATCTAACTTGCTTCTGGCTATTATATTTTTTATTAATATTTTTTCTTTCTACTCTATCTTCATAACTATAATGTATCACCAACCTACATCAAATTATCTTTTTAACATTGTGTCCATCCTATGGTTGTCTGGAAGAAATCGATATCAGCGATAAGACCGCCATTGTTATATAAGTATTACAATATAATCAATAACTGTATAACTTTGTTTTATATAAATAATCTAATCTAATCTAATATATTTTTAATTCACTTTATACTTTCGTGTAGCTGATTTTTGCAACACTAATTTTATATTCAAATCCCAGTCAAAATTAAAATTTGTAAAATATATAACTTGTGTCTTTAGTCATTTATGTTTTAGTTCTTGAAATTTGGGATGGAGAACACATCACAGAAGAAGAAGAACTTGAGTATAATTGTTGTATATCGTAGATATAGAATCCGAGTTTTTAAATCATATCAAAATAATATAAATATTTCATTTGATAAAGGAGGATTCAGATAATAAAGTGACTTCTGTATACTATATATACCTTGGGTGCATAACTTACCAAGTGTAAAACTCAAGCAATCCCAGAAGGACCGGTTCATTAATGAAAAGTTTTGTCATGAAGCCACCAGCGGTGGATGTGTAGTATCACACAATAAATTACTTTTGTCCGCATACTGCAAAACACGTACAGTTTCAAACGAATAAGAACTAAGAGAAAATAACATTATCTTGTTGTTGAGCAAAAGGGAAACATCGATTATCTTCAAAGAAGCGAACGTCTTTGGCGAGCGCGTGTGTCACTCAACACGCGGGTAGTGCAGACGTTTTTTGCACCTGTCGATGAGTGGCCGGAGTGAAGGCGGAAGCGAGGCAGTATTCCATTGAGTTTCGATATGTAATGTAAATTGCGTTGCGGCGTCGTTGATTGCTTATTAGGTGACTCGTTAGCTTGATTATCTACCACATCATAAAAAAAATGAGTTCAAGTAGCCGAAACACATCTCTTCACTTGAACTGTTAACTTCATCCAATTAAGACGATAATTAATTTTGGCCGAAACTCACAACCATGGTCAGGCAAGTAATTTATTTTGGTTTACCAGAATTTTCCAAATGACATTTAAAAGTCATAAAATATAATCATTATAATATGACTGTGATTGATGACTTGATTGATGACTGACCAAGGCCACCCCTCAAACAGATAGATGGTTAATTAATAGTATATAAAGTTATAAAAGAGCAATGTGGAGTAAAAGGTGTCAGAGCAAAAAATGAGAAAGTGATGCTTAGATGATTTGGGCAGATAGAGAGGATGGTTGAAAGACGACTGA
The DNA here is from genome assembly GCA_031353405.1 of Baronia brevicornis. Taxonomy (NCBI): domain Eukaryota; kingdom Metazoa; phylum Arthropoda; class Insecta; order Lepidoptera; family Papilionidae; genus Baronia; species Baronia brevicornis. The sequence goes on from JASFAT010002298.1 coordinate 448,249, forward strand.
TACTGATACATACCATGACCACATTGTTGACATTCTCAAGAAAGCTCAGGTCAAAAGTACCCTTAACCAATGCACTTGTATGAAGAGAGTGACGAGTGTGGATGAAGCAAAGAAAGTGTAACGATGTAGCAGGTGAAGATCAGTGATCACTGCCTACCCCTATCGAGAATAAGCGTGATCGTGTGTATGTACGTTGATGTTACAAATACTATAGTTGAACTAAATTGTATTAAATACAGATAGATAGGAAATAATTTAGCTGTTAAGGCGATAATCGAATAACTAGATAAAGCTAATGATTACGTTGTGATTACACATTACAAGCAAAAACATCTCTATATGGACAGTCAAAAGTTTTACTTAGCTAAGATCCGCGACAAGCAAAACAATAAAAGAAAATTAACAATGTGTGTTTTTCTGTTGGGTTAAGTGGATTTATTTGGAACTTAGACCAAAACTTACCGAAAATCGGCCATCAATTCTCCACCCACCAACCACTATACACAACACCAAACACACACTATCACTTTTCCATCTTGTAAACGACACGTGTTTCGCCCCAACACGAGGCATCTTCAGGTATAGTTGACTCTAAGGAAGACAACCGAAAAGTAAAAACATCTCATCACAGCCTCACCACGTTTTTTAAAGTCAATTATCTGTCTGCCTTGTATGAAGAGAGCGATGAGTGTGGATGAAGCAAAGAAAGTATGGTGAGACCATAGCGGATGTAGATCTGTGGTCTCTGCCCAAAACCTACGGGAAACAGCCGTGATCGTATGTATGTATGTGTGTGTAAAGTTAATCAATGTAATATAAACTTATATCGATCAACTAAATGAAACAAAATTTCGCATGTTTTTTGTTTTCTACTTCCGTTGTCAGCTCAAAATACGGACGCGCGCTCGACATTCTGACGCCTCGGACAAGCGCAGACGGGACGCGGGGTGCAAGTCAACGATTTGTAAGGCGCGAGTAAATCACTTTTGAAGTAATTTATGTCGTCGCACTTCCAGTGTTGGGCAACGTGCTTAGTAATATCGATATATCTTTCTTTTCTTTATAAATTATAAAGTTGTAGAGCCACGCTGCTGATGAATACTTTGTTAAGAGTGGCATATTATTTGTCTGTAGCATGAATGGGCCGGCTCGCCGGGGTAAGTACCACACTCCCGAATAAAACCAGCGTCTGAGTGGTTGCTACCGCGCTTCGTCCGATGAGCGGTTGGGTTCCGGAGGCCCAACCTCCCTCCTTCCTCCCTCTTGTACTCATATCTCAAAAACCGGCAACGCATTTATAATGCTTGTTTGTGTACCCAACCTACTCCATTAAAATAAAGTTCTTAAGCGTAGCGTAGCGTATAATCATGACACCGCGATATAAATTAAGTCCAAGTGTAGCAGTCATGACATCTGCATTCACGCATTACGTATATGTACGTACGTAGTCTTTCCACAATGTAAAATTGTCGCTTAATGGCGACACCTGGTTTATCCCACCACTAGTAATAATATAAGTTTATAGAGATTTTTTTATTTAATTACATATATTGTTATTAATAGAAAAATATGTAAATAAATGATAATTATAATACCTATATATTTTCAAAAAGTTTACATATGCTACAGGACACTACATCCCACACTAGGATTCCCTGTGTTGTGTGAAACTAGGCTCTTCCCATTCGTAAATAATACAATGTTACAACATAGACGTTAAATATTTAGACAAAATATTTTTTAAAAATGAAAAATGATCCTCCTCCCTTCTCCTTCGTATTCCTCCGCATTCTTCCAGCCGTTGTGGTGGCTCATTCACTGTACATGCAGTGCGTTTGTGGAACTCTCTCCCACATATTATACATGATAGACTCTCACTGGATGTATTTAAGAGAAGAATCAAAGAACATTTCCTTTCAGTATAAAATATTATGTGTATATTATTTATGTGTATATCCTCTTATTTATATAGTATTATATTGTATATTATTAGCATTTATATGTTTATATATGTATGGTTTTATATAGTATGTATTGTTATGTATATTATTGTTATATTTTGTTGTTGTACACTTATTTCTATCCTCATATCTTAACTCTTTTTTACTCCTGGGTTTGCTGGAAGAAAACTATATTTTGAGTTAAGCTCGCCCTTGTACATCTTCTTTCCTTTTAATTCTTTTTTATTATTATTATATATTCACGCCTATCCCCCGCAGGGGTTGGCAGAGACCACAGAGCTACATCCACTGCCATTCATCGCAGCGAAACAGCTCGTTATTGGTCGCTTTTCGCCCTCGTGAGAATCAGGACGTGACGGGTGGCGAACCACATCGCCGTCATTTTTCGACAAATTAGGTATATTAAATTCGTCTTAGTGAATCCCACGAGCCGCAAAGGAGGATGGAGGTCAGCCCCAGCAGAGGCCTGCATGCTGAGGTAAGGCACCATAGTCCCCGGGGGAGCCCGACCCCGGGACGATCGGCACGCTTTCGACTAGGCTCGCCCCTAGCCACGCATCCATTGGCACGGCAGACCGTGGATTGGCGGAGAGGATGGGAAAGGATAGAGAAGAAAGGAAGGGGCAGGAAAGGAAATGCGGATTGGGGGGGTTACCAGACGCGGAATAAACATTTATAAATCCATATAAATATTTATTCCGATGCGGGAATCGAACCCGCGACCATTGACTCAGCGGGCGGAGGGCCCCGTCACTGAGCTAATCGGTCGGTCCTTTTAATTCTTGTATGTCGTATTTTGTGTACAACAAAGTATTAAAAAATATATATATATAAAAATGGGTGCGAATCTAAGACCATACTTTACATAACTGCATTGAAAAGTAATGACAAAATTTGTCGGTAATGATTAATGTCCATCGACGTGTGACAACATTTGTGTCCGACGGTCGCTTTTGGCGCTTTGTGCTCTGACAAAAAAGCGGTGCCGTCGAGCGATCGTCGCGACCATTTATCATATCCGAACCGCCGTCGCTGTGACGGCTGACGTTTGCCGACGGCCTGTCTCTTTGATGTGTCAAACGGCTCACTAATGAGTGGTCTTCAAAGTCCGATTGTGAGTGTATCCTCACTTGTGAAGACGGATGTGTTGTATTATGCTTCAAGCCCGTTCACATTTGCATAAAGTTTTTTTTTTTTATATATATATTAACGCCTATCCCCCGCAGGGGTTGGCAGAGACCACAGAGCTCCATCCGCTACCATTCAACGCATCGGCGCCGTGGCGAACCACGTCGCCGTCATTTTCAACAAATGAGGTATATTCAATTCGTCTTAATGAATCCCACGAGTTGCAAGGGAGGATGGAGGTCAGCCCCAGCAGAGCCCTGCGTGCTGAGGTAAGGCAGCATAGTACCCAGGGGAGCCCGATCCTGGGACAGAGGGCACGCTTGCGACTAAGCTCGCCCTTAGCCACGCATTCATTGTTGTGCTCGAAACCTCATCCCACACGCCATTACTCTATGCAACCAGCTACCTTCAGCGGTATTTACTGAACCGACTACGACACTAGAACCTTCATGAAACGAGCCTACTTATATCTTAAAGACCGGCAACACATTTGTGATGCAATTGCTGTTGCAGATGTCTTTGATTTTTTTATGGGATAGGAAGACAAAAGAGCAGGCGTGTCACTTGATGAAAAACATGTTTTTATAGACGTCCGCAGCGCCATAGGCAGTGCAGAAGCGTTTGCAGAAGAAGTGCAGAAGCCGGCCTTTAGGGAAAGTATCGTTATGGGAGGGGAAAAGGAATGGGAGGAGGGTTGGGCCTCCGGAACTCAGCCGCTCACCGGACGAAGCGCGGTAGCTAAGCTACCACTCAGACACCGGTTTTCTGCGGAAGTGTGCTACTTCCCGGGCGAGTCGGCCCAATAATGCCACACACAAATATATATATATATATATATATATATATGTATATATATATATATATATATATATATATATATATATATTAATTATTTTATAATTATTATAGAGTATAAATTGTGTGTATGAAATGGTGCATCAAAAACATCACACGCGGCATACATGTCGAACAAAACAGTTGCTGACTCGTTTATTAAAATGCTAAAAGCGCTGCACATTTCTAAGTGCGTCCGCGCGTCCGAGTCTGACATTAAATACGAAAAAAGAGGAGCCATCCGAAATTTACGAGTGGCGGCAAATCTGTATTCCTTTGAACGAGCAATAAAATTTATATGAGCAGGCGGTGAAGCGCGAAATCTATATGCACTCACATCAGGGCTTGCGATTTATATATTCTCTTCTCTTTGCTGGCAATTAGTTTTTTTTATGGGATAGGAGGGCAAACGAGCAAGCGTATCGCCTGATGGAAAGCAATCAACGCCTTCCATAGACAACTGCGACACCGCAGGAGTCGCGGAAACTATAACTATTATGGAAGATATATATAAGGACAATAACTATTATGACGTCCAGACAAACAAAAAACTGAAATGGAACTGGACCGGACACATCATGAGGACAAAAAAGGAAAAGTGGACAAGAGACATCTTGGAATGGTATCCTAGGAATGGAAAAACCAAAAGGGACGGCAAATAAAGAGGTGGGAAGACGATTTACCAAAGGGATGGAGAAGATTAAGCCAGGACAGGGAAAAGTAGATGAAACTAGGGGAGGCCTATGTCGAAGGACAACCTGACAAAAAACTGGTTGCTGATGGCACTATCTATTCTATAAATTTATAGTGTGTTAATCTTATTATTTGTAAATACTCTGGTCAGCGGGTAAAGGCTTATCTTATCTTTATTATGTCAGTGTCAAGTAAAATACAATAATATCAAATCTCTTGAAATGTTACTAGTCAGCTTGTCACTTTACCATGCGTAAAATAGTGACTATTCTATCAAAACTTCTATGGACTTCTATGGACTTTTGAAGTCAACTCAAAGAAGATTTACCAGTCGAACTTTTACTCATCGAACTTTTACATATTCGTTTTTTATCCATCTCAACTAACCTAAGGTTTAATAACTTCATTCCACAAAGGACAGATAACACGTGACTTACAAAAGAAGATTACGTGCCTTTGGGATATAATAAGTAAGATAATGAGTCAGGAGTAATTCACGCTGCAAACAAAATTTTACACAAACAAATGACATTACAAATATTTATTCAGAGTCCGAGAGATACGGCACCGAAGCGAGGACGCTGACAGTCCGTCTACTTCACAAGCTCAGAGTCGCCCAGAGAGCTATGCTCGGAGTTTCTCTGGTAGATATGATTCGGAATGAACAAATCCGCCAGAGAACTGAAGTCACCGACGCAGCCTTTCGAATTAGCAAACTAAAGTTGCAATGGGCTGGTTACGTTTGTCGGAGATCCGACAATCGTTGGAGCAAACGAGTGCTGGAGTGGAGACCGCGTCTCGGTAAACGTAGTGTGAGACGCCCCCCGGCTAAATGGTGCCACGATCTGCGCAGGGCGGCTGGCAGAAACTGGATGCGTGTAGCCGAAGATCAAGCTAGGTGGCTCTCCATGGGGGAGGCCTATGTCCAGCAGTGGACTGCCGCAGGCTGCTCATGATTCCGAGTGTGGTAACCTCGCCAATCCGCATTGAACAAGCATTCCTCCAGAAATGGAGAGCTGGCCCGTGCTCAGCAGTGGGACATATATATGGGCTGTTAAAAAAAATGACATTTCAAAGGAGTATTACGAAAAAAAATCATATGTATGATTAAAAGTGATGTTAAAAATTATTGAAAAATGTTTATCGAGTATAAAAATGTTTTTTAATAAAAATTTGTGACAGCCCTAAGCAAACAGAATGCATCGGCCCGATGATTTCATTATTGTTTCGACTTTTTATTTACTTATTGTTCGTGTGATTTATGCGGGGTCACGTAAATATCGTATAATGGGTCTGGGTGCACCGTAGGTGGAGAAACATGACTACTGGACACACGATTTACATATATGTATGTACATACGTAGATCTTGGCAGAGTGCATATATGTATATACAAATATATGTTATATTTATTTACTTAATAAATTCACGACACATCTGAATTATTATAGCATCCAATCCAATATGGACTTACATTTTTTTTGTGTTAATTTATACTAAATTTAAACGATATCTTACTGCTAAATTTTACGAACCATTGGAACGTTTGAAAAACTTCTGCAATGCGACGTTGATCGTTTTCCATCGGCTGACACACCTGCTCCTTTGTCTTCCTATCCCATAAAAATATCAGAGAGAATCTTCAATCTTAGTATGAAATATCCCCAACTATGGAATAGTAGTACCGCATAATTTTCCAAAAAGAAAAGTTTCATCCCCACCATCTGGATGAGTGGCGATCCAGTACAGTGCGCTTCTCCCTAAGGCTTCTTACCGCGGTATTTCCTAACCGATAAGACATTGGGACCTTTAAAAACCAAGGCAACCAAACATGTTTCTTAAGGGCCTGCAAATGTCGGCGGCGTTGACTGTTTTCCATGAGGTGACATGCCTGCTCGTTTGCCTTCCTATGCCATACATAAAAAAGTTCTGACTGTCCACATACACTTTTTTTGCACGCAGTTCTATAGTTTGCAAAAAAACAGACAAATTTAATTGTAAACTATTAAATCTAACCGCAAATAACGAATAACCAAATATATATAAAAAAACCAAATAACAAACTGGAAACAATTCCTACTGATAACTTAATTCGTCATAGTTCATTAATTTCCAAAATAATTAGAACATTAAATACCGGATCATAAATAAGTCAGAGCTAATAGGCTAATAAATAACGACAAAAGAAATAACTCATACGATAACCGAAACGACAATAGGGAGTTAAAAACTCCGCTCAAAATATATCACCAAATGGATATTTATTTATGTAAAATGGAACGCGATCTATCATTGTTATTTCAACAACGTTATACGTGCAGTTAGATCATACAAAAATAGTATTTATCTCGTTGATATAAAGGTGACAATATCGGCAAATAATTCTAAGTTTATTTCCCCCATCAGTTACGGTCGGTTAATTTCTTATGCCATAAAAGGTGGAATCGTATCTACTCGTTAATTATCAGAGTGATTATGAGTGAATTAATTTAATTGGTGAGGCAATTTTAATTGGTTGGGATTTAGTGAGTCGACCTGACACCACTTGCATTATGAGTCTCTTTATTGTTCTGGCCTGTTTCCAGGAAGTTGTCGGGCGACGTGATTTATTTAAATCTGAGACATTCTTACATAATGAAAGTTTGTAAAGGTGAAATGTTTTGGAACTGAATTTCATTTTACTTTCCAAATGAAATTTATTTACTAATCTTTCAGTTAGAGTTGCTAAATGTTTGGATAATAGATGGCTATATTTATAATATTAAGGACTTTTTTTGCTGTAAAAGATCAATCGAATGTATGTAATAGATAAATGAATTATAATTTTAATGCCAATATAATAGTTTACTTATGTATTTACATCTCAATTATCATTATTTAATAGTAATAATTTATATATACAAACCTAATTTATATATATTTTGTCGCCATCTGTTGGCAGATTATGTAACAATAATGGTTTGGTTTATTTATATAAAATAACTATTATAATTGTATTTTTGGGTAAAGTAAATTATTTAGAATTATATAATATTTATCTAAATATGTAATTTGAATATTGAGCTGTATTTTAAGAATTATTTTGCCATATGGACAGTCAAAAGTTTTACTTAGCTAAGATCCGCGACAAGCAAAACAATAACAGAAAATTAATAATGTGTGTTTTTTCCGTTGGGTTTAGTGGATTATTTGGAACTTTAAACCAAAAACTTACCGAAAATCGGCCATCAACTCTCCACCCACCAACCACTATACACAACGCCAAACACACACTATCACTTTTCCATCTTGTACACGACACGTGTTTCGCCCCAACACGAGGCATCTTCAGGTATAGTAGACTCTACGGAAGACAACCGAAAAGTGACCCGCCATTACAACGGGCGCCTTATATAAACAAACCCCCACCCACAATGTAAGAAAACAACATGTGGGCGATACAGGTGTGTCAAAACTTACGTCACCACTTATTATTTAGTAAATATGACAATTCATTTTATTGTATTAAACGAATTTCACACTTTTTTAATACAATAAAATGAATTGTCATATTTACTAAATAATAAGTGGTGACGTAAGTTTTGACACACCTGTATCGCCCACATGTTGTTTTCTTACATTGTGGGTGGGGGTTTGTTTATATAAGGCGCCCGTTGTAATGGCGGGTCACTTTTCGGTTGTCTTCCGTAGAGTCTACTATACCTGAAGATGCCTCGTGTTGGGGCGAAACACGTGTCGTTTACAAGGTGGTGGCCGATTTTCTGATTTGATTATTTCCCATGAGGTGATACGCCTGCTCGTTTGCCTTCTTATCCCATTAGAAATCAACAATAAAGTTTTTTACAGCCTTTATATATCCCATTGCTTAGCACGGGCCTCCCCATATCTGGCGGAACAGTCTAATGGACTGAAATATCTGTAGTAATACATATATATGTATTTATCCCGACTCGTGACCACTGACACAATACCTATGCGGTAGCTCTGCTGGTCGTCATATTACAGATGTTTTTCTTTTATGGGATAGGAAGGCAAACGAGCAGGCGTGCGACCTGATAGTAAGCATTCAACGTCGCCCATCCCATAAAAAACCTTGCATTATAATGCGTTTATTATAACTCGTTCTGTTTTTTGTCTCTAAAAGCACGGAACCATAAAATTTATGTGTGTTTGAAGTGACCATATTATATGGCAGTTATTATGTTAAAGCAAGTCCAACTTTCCCCTTATCTTAAGATCACGACAGCCAAAAATGTGGGCTTAAGTACAATTAAAAGGCGTTTTAATTAAGACTATGGGTGTTATTATGTGGTTTGTTCGCGCCATCGTTTGCTTCTTATCTTTTGGGGATCCGTTATGTTTTTATTTTATTTATTTATGGACTTTTTTTTTGGGTGGTACCTGAAAGTTTTTTTTTATGGGATAGGAAAGCAAACAAAGAGGCGTGTCATCTGATGGAAAGCAATCAACGCCGCCTATAAACTTCCGCAGTGCCATAGGCAGTGCAGAAGCGATGCTGGCCTTTAAGTAAATTGTCATTATGGGTGTAGGAGGTGATGGGGGGAGGGGAGGGTTGGGTGGACGAAGCGCGGTAGCTAATCTACCACTCAGACGCCGGTTTTCTACGGGAGTGTGGTACTTCCCCGAGCGACCATTCATGCTACAGACAAATAATATGCCATTCTTGACAAATTATTCGTTAGCAGCGTGGCTCTTCCACTAGAGAAGACGTCAATATTACAGCGAACGGCACACTATATGTGCCGCTCGCTGAAATAGTGCGGCTAGATTCCAAAAGTGTGCCCGACGTGGTGATCAAAATTTGGACGTAATAATTTTTAAAAAGTAGAAACCGCGTTTCTATTTTTCTGTTTAATTTTTGTTATTTATGTTCGACAACTTAATTCTATAACCGGACAACCTATATTATATAATTTTTTATTAATTCAAGTACCCTAGTATGATCATATCATGTCTGAAACCACCTAATTTTGTCTTCAACTATGCTATAAAAGAGGAAGTTTATGTAGTGAGAATTATCACTCTGTATGGTAATATAATTTTATTATCTGTATAATTTTATTTAATTAACAACAAAAGCCCATAGGAAACGTTGCGCGATTATATCTCACGATCATTTTAACGTGTTCCCTTGTAGCATTGTTATAATGTCGGATTTTTGTAATTAGTGTGAAGGTCTCTCTACTATTTATTTCAGCACGAATACATTCTTTTTTTTCAACTTGTTTTGTAAACTATTGGAAACCAGCCTCTTCCTAGTAGAACAACTTGCTACCACCTCTTGGTGACTTGCATACTATAGGTAGCTAAGCTACCACACAGACGCCAGTTTACTGCGGGAGTGTGGTACTTCCCCGAGCGAGCCGGCCCAATTGTACTACAGACAAATAATATGCCATTCTTGACAAAGTATTCGTCTGCAGCGTGGCTCTACCACTATTAAATGTAGTTTTTAATAGTACTATTATTAGGAACGTTTATCAAGACCCGATCTTTACTCTGGTACTAGTCTACTAGTTCTCCGACAAACGTGACCCTGGATATGACGATTGTTGACAATGATTTTGGTTTTCTGACGGATTTCTTGATTCCGAATTCAAAGAGAAAATATTCTATGTTTCGCTCTCTCGGAAACGCCCCGAGCAACTTTGAATCCTTTACCAGGCAGAGGCTTGAACACAATGCCTGAAGACGATAGTCTTTTGTTTTTTTTATTTTTATTTCGAACACATTCGTCAAAGATTGGTTTGCCTTTATATGGATTAACACTTATCTGACAGTTACTCGAAAGGAGATGATTGTTTTTGTTCCGTTTTAGCCTTCTTACTCAGGTTAATAAAATACGAATAGTTTCATCGAAAGGAATGAACTAAATGGAATTAATTGATTAATTTTCAAACATCCTTGGTATGTCAGAACTCACATGAGGCGTTTAAAAAAGCTGTCTCACGTGAAGGGTTAGCGGACGATGGAGAAACGCAATGGTCGTACGCGACGGGGCGGGTCGACATCCAGTAGTGACCTTTGCACTCGTTGATGCCGTAGCGATCCGTCGTGGCATTTTTTTTCTGAGTTCCACCAGACATTTTTTTACAAATAAATTCGCAGACGCCAGGTGTTGTTCAACCCTTATCTTATTATGTTCATGTCGGTCGCAAAAAGCGGACGCCATAACGCTATCTTGGTAGCATCGCGACACCGAGATGATGTCGGTGTTACCGCAAAACGTGTCACGGATTATATCGTCGCTCGTGTGACGGTGGATGCGGCATTAAAACTATTTACATCTTTTTTCTTATGAGATAGGATGGCTCGTTTGCCTCTCATTTCATATGCGCCAGATTTTCACAGCGCCATAGGCAGTTCGGATGCGTTGCCGATCTTTAAGGAGAGTGTCATTATGGGAGTGGGAGGGTAGAGGGCGGACGGGGGGGGGGTGTTGGACCGGATCTCCGCCTCCCACCGTACGAAGTGCGGTAGGTAAGTTACCACTCAGGCGCCGGTTTTCCGCGGGAGTGTGGTACTTCCCCGGGCGAGTCGGCCCATTCGTGCTACAGACAAATATTATGCCATTCTTGACAAAGTATTTGTCTGCAGCGTGGCTCTACCAGTATATATTCATCTTCGGTTAAGCGACAAATTGATAGCTCTTCTGATGCGTTTACCCTCAATTGAACTATGTATACTTTAGCGTTATACCAGGGTTGTCGCTAAATATTCTTGACGCAAACATGAAGGTAAGTGTAAAGTCTGCTGTGTAGTAATGTCTAACTTTTCCTTTAAGTAAATTGAAATAATATTTGTATAAATAATGTAAAGCCTTTTTTTTAAATATTTTATAGAGAGGATAGATGAATAGAGCGGATGGATGACAGACGGCTGGCAAAAGAAATTTACTTTGCGAATGTGGATGAAAGGTCGGTAGGGGAAGACCACGGAAAACGTACCACGTGACCAAATTGCTGAAGTTTTTAAGAAAGGCCAGGTGATGAGTATCCCTAAACGACGAGCTTGCATGAAGAGAGTAGTGAGTGTGGAGGAAGCAAGGGAAGTATGCCGAGATCGTAGCAGATGGAGATCTGTGGTCTCTGCCTACCCCTACGGGAGACGGGCGTGACGATATGAAAGTATTTTTTATGGGATAAAAAGGCAAATGAGCAGGCGTGTCACAGAGAGTGATGAGTGTGGATGTAGCAAAGAAAGTGTGCCGAGATCGTTGCAGATGGAGGTCTGTGTTTTGCACCTACTCCTCGTTGGAACAGGTGTAAAAGACAGACCTCCGTCTGTATTTCGATGCAGACGTACCATCCGAAAGTAATCCTGACTGCACCCATGATTATAACTAGTGGAATGCCTAACGCGAACATATTGCTGGCGCTAAAACGACAGCACACACTGCCGAATTCGATGATGTTATCAGTCATGCTACCACCAGCTGTCGAGCACCGTATCCATTAAAAGAGGCATTCGTACATCGCTTACGCCATACATAAATCAAGATGTAGGCGATAACAAGCCACCACTCATAAAGGCAACTGCGGGAACGGCTTTACGATTCATAATTGTACTTTATTAAACAACCGCCTCTTGCATTTTAATGGGGGGAATTCTATGCCATAAATCTTTTAGTTCTTTGATCAATTTCGCAAGGATAAAATAACTAACAAAGAGATAAAATTGAAATCAATATTCTTCCATGTTTATTGATTTATAGAGAGGGTTATATTTTTCTACTCGTGGATTTTTTTTATGGGATAGGAAGGCAAACGAGCAGGCGTGTCACCTGATGGAAAGCAATCAACGCCGCCTATAGACATCCGCAGCGTCATAGGCAGTGCGGAAGCGTTGCTGACATTTAAGGAAAGTGCCTTTATTTGAGTCGGAGGGGGAAGGGAGAGGGAGGAAGAAGGGAGAAGGAAGGGGAGGGTGTTGGGCCTCTGGTTTTCTGCGGGAGTGTGGTACTTTACCGGGTGAGCCGGGCCATTCGTGCTACAGACAAATATTATGCCATTCTTGACAAAGTATTCGTCTGCAGCGTGGCTCTACCATTATCATATCATATAGTTGCAGAGCCACGTATCGTCAATAAGTGTAATCGAAGATTTCAAAAAACAACAATAATATTTTTAATATACAGACGGCAACATGATAGTATGTACTTAAGTAATATATAGGGGGTATAGTAATATATATAGGGGGAGTCCAGCAATGGACTGCCTTAGGCTGTTGATTATGATGATATTATTCTAATGTAGTACTACGATCCCTTAGTTGCGGTGAATCTACGAGTATTTTCTGGCAATGTTAATAATTTTCATTTACTACTTAATTATTTTTTTATATTTATTGTTATTTATATATACAGTTAGTAATCTTAATATACCTAATTCGTTAAAAAAATGACGGCGACGCGGTTCGCCAACCGTATTGTAGATGTTGATGGGCGGAGGTGATTGCTTTTTATTAGGTCCAAAAAGACTAGGCAATACTTAACGGTTGGAGAGGTCACCTTTAAGAGAGTGGAGAACTTTAATTATCTTGCTTGCACTGTAACGAACACCAACACCCGGGAGGAGAAAGTTGAAATCAGAACCCAAAATGCCCTTCGTTATAGTGCAGCAAGCAAACGCACAAAGATCTGAATATAAAAACGGTCATAAGGCCGATACTAATGTACGACTGCTAGGCCTAGACTTAAAAGAAGAAACTAAACTCCTGCTCACTGAGGGCAAGATCCCCAGAAAAATACTTGAGCCAGTGAGGAGGGAAGATGGATCTTGGAGAGGGCTAAAGAATCAAGAGAGCGAAGACCTAGTGGCTGCACCCAATATCATAAGCGAGATCAAAACACAACGACTTCGGTGGCTATACCACCTTATGTGCATGGGAGAGGATCGAGCCGTAAAATGCGCTTACCTGAGGCCTTAGGTACTACTATTGAAGTGATGCCGTGGAGAAAGACTTAAAGGAGCTCCAAGTCCAAGTGGTACAAAATTAGTCCAAGTGGAGACTCTTGTTGGTGAAGGCCACGACTCATTTTGAGTCATCGCGCCCGCCTAAGTAAGTAAGTAGGTGCAAAAAGTCTAGAACTTCTTATCATTCTTATATAAAATATAAAAAAATGTTATATATTAAACAATCCAGTAATAGCCGGATATTGCTTGTAATCAAAAAATACTAACAACAAAGTACTATAATAAAGCATAATAAATTTAAAAATGAATTATTTAAGAATTCAGCAAAAAATGGGTTATTATAATTAGTGTGTTGTAATTATCATCGCGATAATCATAATTTATTCTAAACGGGCCATTATTCTGGGCAATTCCAAAGCCGCTTGATGGGCGTGATAGGTAAAATAAATATGGAAACCCAATTTGCATTTATGAAATCCGGTCATAAATGTTTTATGCCTTCATTCCTCTTATTAATTCAATGTTATATCATTTCAAACAGACAAAAAGCGGTCCAATAAAAATATAATTGTACGAATGTGCATAATTTTAATACAGCAAGCACAATTAAACTTTATCTTAACGCAAAGATAAAAATAGACAGACGAATTTATTTCAACTATACAATTTAAAAGTAAATCGCGGTATAGTCTACAGTACTCGTCTGTTCCAAAGAAAAAGAACTAAAGGCTAAAGTGAACTGGCTGAAAAATATCTGAATTTTTCAGCCAGTTCACTTTAGCCTTCAGTTCTTTTTCTTAGAATAGCTCCAATAAAACGCCTGGCATATGCTGAGCAAGAACCCATCATATGACACTTGTTAGATTAAAATTATTTTATTTTTGTTTTGTTTATTTGTATATTACAATATTATTAAGGTTTTAATTTTAGCTATTGTAAAAAAAACGTTGTATTGAATAAAGTTTTTTCTATTCTATTATTTCTATTCTGTTATAACTAAACTAACTGGTGTCTTCTTCACTTCAAATCATATCCACCAGAGAAGTTTCGAGTATAAGCCACCCCCTGTAACTATAGATTATTTACTGCCTTCCTATACTAACTACAATACCTACCTATTACTATTTAATTTTAAATAGTTTTGATTTTTTTTGTATATTATTAAGGTTTTAAACAAAAGTTAATTATTGTAAAAAACAGGTGTCATAAATAAAGATTTTCTATTTCTATTCTATTTCTATTTCTATTTCTATTTCTATTTCTATTTCTATTTCTATTTCTATTTCTATTTCTATTTCTATTTCTATTTCTATTTCTATTTCTATTTCTATTTCTATTTCTATTTCTATCTCTATCTCTATTTCTATTTCTATTTCTATCTCTATCTCTATCTCTATCTCTATCTCTATCTCTATCTCTATCTCTATCTCTATCTCTATCTCTATCTCTATCTCTATCTCTATCTCTATCTCTATCTCTATCTCTATCTCTATCTCTATCTCTATCTCTATCTCTATCTCTATCTCTATCTCTATCTCTATCTCTATCTCTATCTCTATCTCTATCTCTATCTCTATCTCTATCTCTATCTCTATCTCTATCTCTATCTCTATCTCTATCTCTATCTCTATCTCTATCTCTATCTCTATCTCTATCTCTATCTCTATCTCTATCTCTATCTCTATCTCTATCTCTATCTCTATCTCTATCTCTATCTCTATCTCTATCTCTATCTCTATCTCTATCTCTATCTCTATCTCTATCTCTATCTCTATCTCTATCTCTATCTCTATCTCTATCTCTATCTCTATCTCTATCTCTATCTCTATCTCTATCTCTATTTCTATTTCTATTTCTATTTCTATTTCTATTTCTATTTCTATTTCTACATTTTACAAATCGCAGTAGGTATAACAATGCTTTGTAACTTCGAGTTCTGAATACAATTACTTCACAACTGTATAAAGTGTTAATTTATATAATCATTTATCATGTTTGAAGCAATGGTTTCTATGTCTGTTATTACATTCGAGTGGAGTTATCTACAAATCAGCATTATGCTAATGGCTTCCTACAGTTAATTGATATAATTAACTGTAGTTTGCACACGGCGCATTAGTAAGAGGTCGTATGTTTGTTAAATTTTATCTTTTAGTTAGCTAAATGGCTTATCACTCCTCGTCTTCCGTTGCGATAGTATCATATTCCTATCATCCTGTCTAAACACATCTTCTTTTCCCCTGCCCTTTTCTTCCTTCTTTATCCCTCTCCCTTCCTCTCCGCTAATCCACGGTCTGCTGTGCCAATGCGCGACTAGGGGCGAGCTTAGTCGCAAGCGTGCCGACCGTCCCGGGATAGTGCCTTACCTCAAACGGGGCTCGGCTAGGGCTGATCTCCACCCTCTTTTGCGGCTCGTGGGATTCACTATGACGAATCTTAATATACATAATTTGTTAAAAATGACGGGGACGTGGTTCGCCATCCGTCACGTCCTGATTCTCACGATGGCGAGAAGCGACGAACGAAGCGCCGTTTCGCTACGATGAACGTGAGAGGAAGGATGGATGAGTGTGAAGGATTGTACTTTGTGAAGAATGACATATTATTTTTTTGCACTATGAATGAGCCGGCTCGCCAGGGGAAGTACCACACTCCCGCAGAAAACGAGCCTAAGGTTATAAAACTTTTTATAAACTTTTATTTGAATACATGAAAGCCGTTCATATTATTTTACTTAACTTCAAAATACTATTAAAATTCAAAATAAAATAGAAATATATTATTATATAAAAAGAAATTAGTTCGACTGACGTTATTCGATAGACATATCACTTGTCCGGCATAAGAAATTGAGATTAAATATAAAATGTAAAGTAAATGAAATTCATTAATATAAAATATAATATTATATTAGAATATTATTAAAATATGTAATTAATATAAAATGTACAGTGATACGTTAATAAATCAATTTAATTTGGATGAGTTTAATTATAAACCTAAATTAGATCTAAAGGTTCCGTGTAGCGCCATATCAGTACGGCTGGATCGCTACGGTATACAGAGCCAGTCCTCTTTCGATATTGAATTTAGCCGTACATACAAATTGAAAATGGCCAGCAATTAAACAGATATACATACCATGAACGGACGATTCGTGATCAGTGACCATTCGTCGGGGAATTAGCATACGAAAGTTATTCCATTACACCGTTAATAATTCAAAAATAATACGCCGGCGCACGCGACTTCGAGTTGTGAACCCCTGGAGATGTTTATGAACTTGCAAATCTTTTATGAAAAAGCGACCTTGTGTACTGAACTTAAAGTTAATTTTAGCTCGTACCTTGTGTAATGCGTGAGTGCAAATTTGCAGCAATGCTAAACATTTTATTGCTTCGCCGCAGGATGTGAGCAATGACTATGCATTGCTTAATTTCAAATATTGTGTGCGTGAAATAAATCAGTTTAAACTGACATATTACCTTGATATATAAAACAATATTTCTTAAGATTTTTAAATTATTTAACATCATTATTAATTTATTTTTTTCAAGCTGCCACTACAAGCCGGCAACGCAGAAGCAATGCCTATGGTGTTGCGAATGTCTATGGGAGGCGTTAATTGCTTTCCATCAGGCGACACTCTTGCTCGTTTGCCTTCCTATCTACTGTAAAACACAGCAGTTATCTACAAATAGCTACAAATAGAAATGAGAAATATGATAAAATAAAATTAAGCTAAACGTATCAACCACCAATCACCTAAAAGTGGAGGGATCAAGTCACTAGTTTGTGGGACGGGAGGGGAGATGAATGAGCCCATAAATCTACCCTGAATGCCGCATGCAGGTGTTCTAGAATAGACCTCGTGATATATTGAGACAAAGAATAACTTACACAACGGTCTGAGGTGTTGAATATTATAAAATATTCTTTTAAAATTTTAGCATAAGGTTTATTGAAAAGGCAAACGTTATATTTTATCTTCACTTTTAAATGATTAATAGAGTCAACTGTTTCTTTGCGGAAATCCATTACTCTGTGGACAGTCAAAATTTTTACTTAGCTAAGATCCGCGACAAGTCGCGATTTGTCGCGGATCTTAGCCGAGTAAAAGTTCTGACTGTCCACATTTTACATTTTTCTTAATTCCTACTCTCAGTACACACACATAATATAACATTTAGTCATTTTTATAAAAAGTATGTATATTTATTATAAAAAATATGTTTTTTGTGTCTGACAATAACACATAAATTATCCTGTACATATTGAAATGTTGCCGCCATATTGTTTATTAATTGATATGGCCATTACAAGGTGAGTCGGATTTGGCAGTTAATTTATTTATAGAAACGCTCTATCGATTCTTTTAATTGTTTCATAGGAACGATTATTGATTTTTTAACTGTGAAATTGCATAAATAAATTATCAGAATAATTACATGTATAGAATAGAAGTTTGCGATATGTAAGGCCCCAATCTTAGTCCTTTTTCAAAAGTAAAACTAATTTGAAGTAAGAAAGAAGAACGAAACTAGATGAGATGGGATGTAGAGCCACGCTGCAGTTGTATACTTTGTCAAGAGTGGCATATTATTTGTCCG
Source organism: Baronia brevicornis (assembly GCA_031353405.1). Taxonomy (NCBI): domain Eukaryota; kingdom Metazoa; phylum Arthropoda; class Insecta; order Lepidoptera; family Papilionidae; genus Baronia; species Baronia brevicornis. Next base: position 466,410 of record JASFAT010002298.1, read on the forward strand.
TACCATGAATGGGCAGGTTCACCCGGGAAAATACCACACTCCCGCAGAAAACCGGCGTCTAAGTGTTAGCTTAGCAACCGCGCTTCTCCGCTGTGCCATTCCATATTGACAGTCACACCACATACCCCGATCTTCGGCTTCACGCATCCAGTTTCTGCCAGCCGCCTTGCAGATAACGTAGTGTGAGACGCCCCCCATTAAACCGAAAATTGGGCTATTTGAAGCATCGTAAGGGAGGAACAAATTATGATAAAGAATCTTCGAGGAGTGTGATGTGAATATTTTTAATTAAAATCCGCATTAAAAAAATGTGATAAATCAATTAATATAACAGACGTAGAGACGGGGGAAACGAAGAAATAAAATATTACCTGTATTTGTGTATTGACAAGTTTAAACAATTTTATACTGTACCTGCAGAATGCGCTTATTACATGAGTGAGAAGGTTGTCTTTTGCCTGATTTAGTAATAGAATAATTGTATTGTATTTTTAAGCGGACCCTCGGCAGCAATTCATCAGGTCCGCTGCAGCCGATCATAAATAACGGAAGCCAGGTTTTACCGTTCTGTAGCGACATGCAATATTTTCATTCTTTACAATGTTTTATTAAAATGTATCCATGGGTTCGGGCATATAAATATCATAACACATTTGAAGGTTCAAACCTGTCTCAAATACCAAATGTCATCATAGACGTAACACTTCGCCGATATGAAATCAATTAATTTTTTTTTATTTCGTGGACATGAAAAATTCACATTCCTGTATGAATACAGAATTCTTAAATTAAAAGAATCTACATTCAATTTTATATGAAGTTCTAATCTCCCTACTTCGATTGTTGTTTATATTGTACAAGTACTTTAAATGTAACAATGATATGGATATATATATATATATATATATATATATATATATATATATATATATATATATATATATATATATATATATATATATATATATATATATATATATATATATATATATATATATATATATATATATATATATATATATATATATATATATATATATATATATATATATATATATATATACATAGAGATCATTAACTATAATTGATACATTGAACAAGCTCGTTTCAGGAACATATAGTTCAAGACCAATAACAGATGGAATCGAGCGTTTGACCCTAGACCATTCAGTTTTAAATGTTCAGCCTAGACCTTTCACTTGGATCATCACTATTGCCTCTCATTACTTATTATTTTTCGCCTGATTTTGACGAAAAATTTATCAATATCTATCTTTTATTAAAAATTTATCTATTAATGTATGAACTGTTGATATCCCCTGTCAATAAATAAATATTTTTTTGTATAAATATAATTCGGATATTCATTACGATATTGTGGTATAATTCACGCACCCTATTAAATCTAACATTTAAGTTAATATATGTATATATCTGATATTTTCCAGTCTGGCCTCACTTTATGTTAATGTTGTGTCCATCTTTTCCTTTCTTTGAAAAGTGAAATAAAATACGATAACATCAAATCTCTTGAAATATAACTATTCTGAGTGCTAACTTAGCTACCGCGCTTCGTCCGGTGAGCGGTTGAGTTCCGAAGGCTCAACTCAACAATTTGGTTTTCTACCTTAACTACCACTTTCCAACAAGGAATATTCTACCTACTACCTACTCTAATATTTTTATGGGATAGGAAGGCAAACGAGCAGGCGTGTCACCTGATGGAAAGCAATCAACGCCGCCCATAGACTTCCGCAGCGTCAAAGGCAGTGCGGAAGCGTTGCGACCTTTAAGGAAAGTGTTATTATGGGAGTGGGAATGGGAGGGAGATGGTGGAGGGAGGGGGAGGGTGCTGGGCCTCCGGAACTCGGCCGCTCACCATACGAAGCGCGGTAGGTAAGTTACCACTGAGTCGCCGGTTTTATGTGGGAGTGTGGTACTCTCCCTGGCGAGCCGGCCCATTCATGCTACAGACAAATATTATGCCATTCTTGACAAAGTATTCATCTGTAGCGTGGCTCTATAGGTGGAATAATCCTTATCTGAATGTAGTAGTAAAGGTCAAAAACCTAAGCCTACCACCTAACACAATTTATGTGCACGAATCAAAACATAAAAATAACACGTTATAAACAAATATGTTAACTTAATACATACTAGAAACTTAACGGATAATGCAAAGAGAAAATTGTTGCATATTCATATAAAATGAATATTAATTTATTTACCTACCTACTTGCATTATACATACATTATTATTGTAAGAATGCTCCAAGCATAACATGCTGTGAAAGAACCGTATGTAATATATAGCGAAGTCTCTAAAAACACTTAACTTACATTGGCATTCGAACGTTATTCGACATGGCAATAACATGAATGTATTACAACTATTAAACACTATTTTACAACTGTCTTTATTGAGACTTAATGAAACGTGAATTTTATTATCCGACCCGAAGGTTGAGAACCTCTGTTATTAAATGCAACACGTAACGATAGCTCCGGCGAAATTTATTGCCATGTTTTAAAGACCCGTATTCACTGGCCTGTAGAAAAAAATATAAAAAAAACTTAGTTATAACATCAACATGGACTTTTACCAACAACTAACGTTGCGTTTTTATTTCATTTTCATAATCTTATATTATTATCAGTGGCGAGGCCATCCGCCCGCGAAGTCGATTCCCGCATCGGAATAAATATATTTATGGATTTATAAATATTTATTCCGAGTCAGGTAACCCCCCCAATCCGCATTTCCTTTCCTGCCCTTTCCCATCCTCTTCGCCAATCCATGGTCTGCCGTGCCAATATATACGTGAGTAAGGGCGAGCTTAGTCGCAAGCGTGCCGACCGTCCCAGGATCGGGCTCCCCCGAGTACTACGGTGCTTTTAGCATTCGGGGCTCTGCTGGGGCTGACCTCCATTCTCCCTTGCGGCTCGTGGGATTCATTAAGACGAATTTTAATATACCTAATTTGTTTTAAAAATGATGGCCTGATTCCCACAAAGGCGAGAAACGACCAATGGAGAGCCGTTTCGGTGCGATGAATGTGAGAGGAAGAATGGATGAAAGGATAAATGAGTGTGGAGGAGGCGGGGAAGGTATGCCAGGATCGCAGCGGATGGAGCTCTGTGGTCTCTGCCAACCCCTGTGTTGCATGTATCGTGATTTTTTAAGTTGACTTAAAAAGTCCATAGAAGATTTTGGTAGAATAGCCACCATTTTATCAAGAAGTAACGTGGTAAGCGGACTTGTTACATACATTTCAAGAGATATGATATTATTATATATTTCTTGATATTGACACGTTAGTTATAACTAATTGCCATTAAAGAAAAGAGACATCAACATGAAGGTACGCGTTTCTTCGGGGAAGTACCACAAATTTTGTCGAACAACGACTTCAGAGTAAATTTGTTGCTTATTTCCTTTAAGTGAGCGGTGACAATCGATCTGGCAATATTTCTACTAAATATTCTGCCCTTTCAACTATATCGGTCTTTTATCTTAATTTTTTTACTTTATGTACCTTCATTTTTTTAATATCTGTTCTTTAAGTGAGTAAGATAAAATATTAATAACGTGATTATTAATGGAGTCAGGCGTTACTTTGCGGAAATCCATCACTATGTGGACAGTCAAAAGTTTTACTTAGCTAAGATCCGCGACAAGCAAAACAATAACAGAAAATTAATAATGTGTGTCTTTCCGTTGAGTTCCGTCGAAAAGTGTCTGAAAAATGAAAAGTCACTTTTCGGTTGTCTTCCGTAGAGTCTACTATACCTGAAGATGCCTCGTGTTGGGGCGAAACACGTGTCGTTTACAAGATGGAAAAGTGATAGTGTGTGTTTGGCGTTGTGTATAGTGGTTGGTGGGTGGAGACTTGATGGCCGATTTTCGGTAAGTTTTTGGTTTAAGTTCCAAATAAATCCACTAAACTCAACGAAAAGACACACATTATTAATTTTCTGTTATTGTTTTGCTTGTCGCGGATCTTAGCTAAGTAAAACTTTTGACTGTCCATATTAATAACGTGTTTGTTTCAATTAATAAAAATATAGTTCCAATCACGTGCCCTTGTCATTCACGTATAACCACAATACCCTTTCAACTAGCAAAGGCATAACAGTGACTACACGAATGTATAATTTTACACAACCTTATTTATATATTATAATAAACGTATTTTTGTCTTCTAAATGTCACGTCTTGTTTTCAATTCCGAATCTATAATTAACGTTTCATTTAAACATTTTGATCAATGGCGACATTTATTTTGCAATTCGTTTTAACGCCTTCCACAAATGACAACGTGAATTTATTTATTAAGTGACAGTATAATTTTGTGCAATAAATTATTATGTATAATGAACAAGCGACCTTGTATAATTTTAGTCAAATGCAGACTTTGTTGTGAGGTATTTCTTTTAAGAAAACGATAGCCAATTTTCCCTTAAAACTAAGGATATGGATGTTGTCTTCCTTAGCGTAAGGATTTGAATAAAGGGAGTGGAAACTTAACGCAAAAGTTTTAATTTTCATGTAAATTATATAATCCTAATTCATATACCGAAGGTACATTAGAGTCGGAACATTTGGGTTTGGCAGAAATCATGATAGCACACTGAGTACGGTGGAAATGAGAGCATTTAGAAGTATGCGTGGGGTAAATTTGAATAATAGAATAAGAAATGGAGATATAAGAGAGCGATGTGGAGTAGTAGGATGCTTAAATGGTTTGGGCACATAGAGAGGATGCATGAAAGACGACTGGCAAAAGAAATTTACGTTGCGGATGCGGATGGAAGAGTCGGTAGGGGAAGACTATGGAAAACATATATTGACCAAATTGCCGAAGTTTTTAAGAAAGTCCACGTCATAAGTACCCTTAACGAGATCTGTGGTCTCTGCCTACCACTACTTACTTACGGGAAACAGGCGTGACATTATATAATCATATTTCATGTAAATTATAGAATAATTATCATCATCACTAACTTACATTATTATGTATATACATAATAATGTAAACTAGTGTCTAACTTACATTATTATGTAAATACATAATAATGTAAGCTAGTGTCTTCATTAATATAAGTAATAGAATCTCCATGGATTCTAGTTTCATGCGACGTTAAAACATATTTTGCCTTTTTATAATCGCTCAGCTGCGTGATTCGAGTATTAATCTAAGAGTCAACAATTAACATCGATCATGAATAAACATGAAATCACTCGGAACCGAGTATAATAAATCGATATTTAAATATTTATACAAACGGAAAACACGGATGTTTTCGGTAAATGAATATGGTGGCCATTAATTTTATTTATTTACCGATTATATTTTGTTTTCGATTTAGTTTATGGCCAATAATTTGATATTTAAATTATTTATTGTTATAATGTTTATATTCTATCATCATCGATGAAACAACATATTTTTAGAAGTGGTCAGTAAATTTTATTTTACTGCGAAGACTCTATGAGATTTAATAACTTGTAAGGATGACAAAATTTATTGGACATATGCTTGTACCTCAAGGATAAAAATGAAACGGTGATACTTTTTGTTCTCTTTTGAGAGTGCAGGAATCGCATGATTTCGTTCTATTCATCGCTTTTCAAGTAAAGAGTAATATGGGTAGTAATCTTATGTATCATCGATAAATGTACGAGAATCGATATATGTAGAATTAAATTAATCATTCACGTTATTAATGACGTATCAGTTTCCTAATTGACTAACTTTGTGTCCGGAAATCATCGTGTTTTAATCATAACCGCCTATTATGTAAATAAAGAATAAATAAATAAAAAGGGAATAAAATATGTCTCAATTAATAGCAGCATACTAAAATATAACCAATACTTAATTCATATTTATTGCCCTTTATCATAAACAAATCGTGTAAAATAAAGAGCCAATAAATAAAAAGGGAGTAAAAGACGTTTCAATTTATAGCAGGATACTAAAAAATAATCAATACTCAGTGTAATTTATAATATATTAAGAGAAAAAATCGACACTCCGTTTATCCCAAGAAACTAACGCACAATAATTACTCAATTTGTATCAAGTACTCACATGTAACTGATGCTCAATTTATATCGGGAGACTAAAACGGAGTGAATATAAATTTATATCAACGGATTGAAGCAAAATGGGTACACTACCTATATTGAGTAATAAAAGATAATGAATGCTCAATTTATATCAAAAGCCAGTTTCAAAGCCAATTTTTTTAGCTTTCGTAAATCATTAGCTCCAGGCATTAATAGTTCCTATTTAAATTACGAGACGGTCGTTAATACGTGTAAGTGGGTGGCAATATATATTATGAACTGTTAGCTCACACATAACTGATGCTCAATTTATTTCGAGACAAAAACAGAGTGAATGTAAATTTATATCAAAGGACTGAAGCACAATGGGTACTCTACCTATAATAAGCAATAAAACATAATGAATGCTCAATTTATATCAATGTACTAAAGCACAATTAATATTTACTATTAATATTCACTCCATAGTGAATACAAATAAATGATATATTTTAAGGAATGCCCAATTTATATCAATGTACTGAAGCATAATTAATATTTACGATTAATATTCAATCAACAAAATAGTTCCTACTTTAATCACGAGACGGTCATGTTAGACGGATTGCTCGGCCCACAACCACAACTAATTAGGGAGCCGCGTCGTCAATACGTGTAAGTGGGTGGCAATATATATTATGAACTGTTATCGGCTTTATATATCACCTTCATAACACCAGATAAACATTTTTAATTTCAACATTAAATGTCATGATAAATTATGTCTCGGCTTGGCGATTCAACCCACGCGATCCGTATCTATAGTACAGACATTCGTTTTTACCTTTATTAACACGTTCACTGAGCAAAGGTAATAAGTTAATTTCATCTGCTGCGATGGCGGTCCAATAATATATTGACACATTTGGATGGTATTCAAGCTCTATTATCTTTGAAAATAATTTAATTTAAATATATGTTACGTTTTTTTAACACATTGTATGCGGATCACGTACTAGTACGTTTTCTTACGATTGATACTTGAGCGCGGGTCACGTACTAGTACGGGTTAGTGTGTAGCTACCTGCTACAGAATATAACTTCAAGAACAAGTTCGCGGAACAAGCTTTGTTACTACGCACTTGCGGAATGCGCTTTGTTACGCCGCGTTCGTGGAATGCACTTTGATTCTCCGCATTCGTGGAACGCGTTTTGTTGCTGCACACGTGCAGGCACAACTGCGTCCCCCGTACCCCGCGCTCTTCTCTCGCCATTCATCAGTTGTATATATAATAGGTCCACTTGGTATAGTAAAAAGAGTATTAAACCAGACTCCTGTTGCATCACTTCACAGTTAAGATACTACCTCTTACATTGGTGACCCCGACGTGATCAAACCGACGTGATCAAACCGACGTGATCAAAACCGACGTGATCCAAACCGACGTGATCAAACCCGATTTGATAAAGACCTCCTATATTGGTGACCCCGAGTTGAACAAAATGGCTACTGCAGGAAATACCGAAGCTTTTGGACCGCAGCCGCCAGCAAAACCTACAACTACTACTACAACTGCGAGGAACGTACTACAGCCACCAGCAATACCTACAACTTCTACTACAGCTCAAGCAACGCGTCGTGGGCGAATTATCAAGTTACCAGTACGTTTCGCTTGAGGGGGAGTACTGTAGCTACCTGCTACAGAATATAACTTCAAGAACAAATTCGCGGAACAAGCTTTGTTACTACGCACTTGCGGAATGCGCTTTGTTACGCCGCGTTCGTGGAATGCACTTTGATTCTCCGCATTCGTGGAACGCGTTTTGTTGCTGCACACGTGCAGGCACAACTGCGTCCCCCGTACCCCGCGCTCTTCTCTCGCCATTCATCAGTTGTATATATAATAGGTCCACTTGGTATAGTAAAAAGAGTATTAAACCAGACTCCTGTTGCATCACTTCACAGTTAAGATACTACCTCTTACAAGTGTAACAACATGGTTTGTTTGTGGGTACAAAGATAACGGGAAGGTTGTTTAAAAAATCAATTTAGATTTAAAATAAACTTTTTATTTATCCTTGCGAAAATTAGTGAATTTATCGAAGATAATTTTGACGAAATCTTCGCTGATGAATTATCAAATGTTTCGTGTAATAGTGACATCGAAAGTCATTTTTCACAAGATTTCGAAGCGACCGATGTTGAAGAGCCCTTATTCCACGCCCTTGAACTACCAATCGCAGAGCTATTAGTACCAGTTCTGAAATAATTCTGATAAAGAAGTAGAAGGATGGTCATCAAGTGACAATACTCCTGTACCGGAAGAAATTTGCTTAAAAAATTAAATAATTTTCAATCTATTGATATTTAACTGAATAAATAAATTTACGCGCAAAACTCCCGCTCCCGGTACAATTCCGCTGCAAAATGTACCCGCACACAATGTGATAAAACCTCATGAATTACTTATCTGTAATGGTCATATATTATTTCTAACTTCGTGGACAGTCAAAAGTTTTACTTAGCTAAGATCCGCGACAAGCAAAACAATAACAGAAAATGTGTGTTTTTCTGCTGGATGAAGTGGATTTATTTGGAACTTAAACCAAAAACTTACCGATAATCGGCCATCAATTCTCCACCCACCAACCACTATACACTAACACCAAATACACACTACCACTTTTCCACCTTGTAAACGACACGTGTTTCGCCCCACCACTAGGCATCTTCAGATATAGTAGACTCTACGGAAGACAACCGAAAAGTGGCTTGTGAAAAGTTTTGCTTGTCGCGGATCTTAGCTATGTAAAACTTTTGACTGTCCACATAGTGATGGATTTCCGCAAATTAATGCCTGACTCCATTAATAATTTCTAACTTCGATTGGATTGAAAAATGTGTGTCGAGATCGTAGCAGATAGAGGTCCACTGCCTCACTGCCGGAAACAGATGTGATTATATGATTTCTGGATACGGTTAAAACTTTAAAATAATACCAATTATTTTAACATATTGACTATGAATACGGCGCGCAGGTATCGGTAAAGTCCATCGAAGCACTCAAAGACACGAATACAACTTCATGCTTATTCAAACATTTGTCCGGGCCTCAATAAATACGATCAATTGACGGCGTTGTATACGAATGGTGTTTATTTTAGTGGACATTTATAAATTAATATGGTTTTACAGCCTAGCAATAGATGCAGCGAACGCATTTGTTTGTAGACAAGATGGTTAGTCATACCACCTATTTATACGATTTAAGATAGCACGACGCCCAATTGCCTTAATGACGAAGCCCTCCGCTCGCGGAGTCAATGGTCGCGGGTTCGATCCCCGCATCGGAATAAATATATGTATGGACTACAAATATTTATTCCCAGTCTGGTACCCCGCCAATCCGCATTGGACAAACGTGGTGGTTTAACGTCCGTTCCTCCAGAAGTAGAGAGGTCCGTGCTCAGGAGTGGGACATATATGGGCTGTTAAAAAAAACAAGATAGCACGGTCTTTTATGTTAGGTAACATGATGAATCTTAGTCCAATGAAGAGATTGATAACTTGACCGCAAACAAGGTAATGCTGTTCTACTCGCTGATGACCGGGATCTCACTCAACGACTTCGTTCTCTGGCGGGAAGATGTTGCATCTTTTATTGCTTTTAACATGGGGAATACTTCGAGGAGTTTGAAATAATTCTTACCGCTAAATTCCACTACGGCACAATTCACCGAAGAGAAAAGTTTCATCCCTACCACCTGAATGAATGGCGATTCAGGCTAGTGCGGTTTTTCTAAAACTTTGAACTTTCAACAATATATCGAAACAGATACGAATTGGAAACTTTATAATAACCTTAAAGACTAGCAACGCTTTAGTATTAATTATGGTATATCTATGGGTGGTGTTTATTGCTTACTATCAGGCGAAACGCTTACCCGTTTGCCTTTCTATCCCACATTTTTTGTGGGATAGAAACACGTGTCTTTCTTGTCCTTATCTTAGCCAAGTATCCACAAGTGTCCACAAGATAATAATTATTCAAATATTTACTACCCAAGATTAAACATTTCATTTCTCAGCTTCGGTCGAAAATTTAAAAGTAGTTATTTCAAGTTCAGTTCGAAGGAATCGTAATTAACTTAAATATCTCGAACGATATTTTCGCCGAAAACGCCTATATATAATATAATAGGCCCTATTATCCCATTAAAAAATTAGAAAATCAAACTGTGAAATTAACAAAAATAAGTAACTAATTTTCTTGGTGCAAAGACCCAAAATGGATCTTGGCCTCCGAACAGATCTTATGCCACCGTACCATGTTCTGCGCCACCTCCTGCCAGTTGCAGATTTGAAGTTTGCGCAACTCGTTCTCCACATATCTCTCTGGCGGTGCCGAGAGCGCCCCAGAGGATGTCGTCCAGTTGAGCGACGCACAAACGCTCTCTTGACTGCGCGATCCTCTTCCATCCTCACAACGTGGCCCTGCCAATGAAGTCGGTGAGCCTTAGTCTCTCTGATTACATTGAACTGGGCACCAGATGCTCGATTTCGGCATTTTTTCGATTTTGCCAACGACTAACATGCTTTTGGTTGGGCCCAGGCTCTTTCGGAGGTCTTTTCGTTCTAATAAAAATAAAATAAATTATAATTATTCCAATTAGGAAATCGCTTTAAGTTTCCAACAATTGACGTCACACACAGAAATGGTTATTTTAAAAAACTGAATTATAAAACAGTTCAAGTAAGAACATAAATTCGACTGTCTTATACCAAAATTAATAACGCATATCTTTAATATAAAACGTTAATGAGTGGCGAATAAAGCAATAAAGCCAAGATTTATGTTACGTGCGAACGATAAAATTAACTTGGAAACTACAAAACAGACATAAATCGCTTGGCTTGTTGATGTATGTATCTAGGACTTGGCCATTCACATAACATTTCTGTATTCGAAAGCGTCAAACTTATATTTCTCTTTTACACGTGTAGAATGTATGATGAAAATGCCTTTACTATTTCGTTGGAAGAAATCGAGAAGAAGAGGTTCGTAAGTTGGAGACTGGAAACTATGACGATACTTCTTCTATTCTGAGGTCCTAGTAGTGATTGATTATCTGATAAGGTGAATAATTTTTTCACGTAATTTCTTTATTTATCTAGCATATTATACCAGCATTCGACTAAAAACTCTTTTATGAGATTATTCCAGCGGAGGATTATGGTATTTACGGTGATTGGTGTTGCATATGTATATGCTTTTCATCTGGCGACACGTTTGCTCATTTATCTCTTATGGAATAGGAGGAAAAAGAGAGTATGAATAAATTCTCCCTGTCTTAATACATATGTAATCTCCTTACACATAATAAGGAAGAGGAGAGGAAGAATAAATTATTCCTCTCCTCCTCCTTATTTAAAAGAAATAGAATAATTTTAAAAGGAAAGTTAAGATAGTATTTTTAACGATAATAAATAGAAATGTGAGTTGTAATACGGGCTGGCCTGTAATACTCACTTATCTGTAATTCAAGTTAGTGCTTGAATTACAGCTCATCACGCTTGTCCAATGCGGGTTGGCGGGGTTACTAGACTAAGAATAAATATAGGCCATACATATTCCGATATGGAGATGTAACCTGTGACCATTGACTCCGTGGGCGAAAGACCCTGCCACTGCGCAAATTGGTCGTCGTATTAGTTCGGGACGCTCTCCGTGTAGATGGTGCGACGATCTGCGCAGGGCGGCTGACAGAAACTGGATGCGTGAAGCCGAAGATCGGGCTGGGTGGCGCTTCTTGGGAAGACCTACGTCCAACAGTGGACTGCTGCAGGCTGTTGATGATGATGATGATTATTGAACAGCTGTATTTATGATGATGGATGTGCTGATTATATTTTAAAATTTTTTTATTGACACTTAAATCGAAATATATTTCCCTGTCAAACAAATTCGCAGCATGTCCCCGGTGTTGCCATAAAGCGGGCCTAAATCCGAAACGATTAAATCGAAAATTTTACGATTCCGTAATAGAATTCGGGCTTAATACGTACCGGGGAATCGTATTTCTCTGTTTTAACCGCTTTTTAACTGCGATCGTATGGAGATTTGGTAGCGGGGTTACTACGCTGATAACTTTGGTTTTTACAACACGAATTACGCTGAGGATTTTATTGCTCGGCGGATAACAGCGTATTGTGAGTTGTTTGGTTTAGATGTGCGGCTCATTATAAACACGATATATATTATTTTTGGCTTTGACGACCGATTGGCTCAGTGGCGGGGTCCTCCGCCCACGGAGTCAATGGTCGCGGGTTCGATTCCCGCATCGGAATAAATATTTATATGGATTTATAAATATTTATTCTGGTAATTTTTCTCTATCCTTTCCCTTCCTCTCCGCCAATCCACGGTCTGCCGTGTCAATGGATGCGTGGCTACGGGCGAGCCTAATCGAAAGCGTGCCGGTCGTCCCGGGATCGTGCTCCCCCGGGTACTATGGTGCCTTACCTCAGCATGCAGGGCTCTGCTGGGGTTGACCTCCATCCTCCCTTGCGGCTTGTGGGATTCACTAAGACGAATTTAATATACCTAATTCGTTGAAAAATGACGGCGACGTGTTTCGCCACCCGTCACGGTCTGATTTTCACGAGGGCGAAAAGCGACTAATGAAGAGCCGTTTCGCCGCGATGAATGGTAGGTATATATTTAATACTTTTTGTATGGGAGGAAGGCAAACAAGCAAGCGTATCACCTGACGGAAAGCAATTAACGCCCATAGACAACTGCAACACCAGAGGCATCACAAATGCGTTGTCGGCTTTTAAGATATGAGTAACCTTGTTTTGAAATACCTTCGAAGGCAGTTGGCTCCATATAGTAATAATCATGCGTGGAATATAGTTTCATGAAAAACGCACCGCATTGTATCGACAGTATATATAAAATAGTGGTCGAGCCACGTTGCAGATGAATACTATGTCATGAATCGCATAATATTTGTCGGTAGCATGAATAGGCCGGCTCGCCCGGGGAAGTACCACACTCCCGCAAAAAGCCGGCGTCTGGGTAGTAGCTTAGCTACCGTGCTTCGTACGGTAAGCGGCCGAGTTCCGGAGGACCAACACCCTCCCCCCTCCCTCTACCCTACTATATATATTGTGTATATATATATATATATATATATATATATATATATATATATATATATATATTTGTTCAAACATTTCGTTAGCCAAGTCACACGTGTAATTAATGTGAGTGCACATGTCGTGAGCTGGTGGTAAAGCTGATGACCGTTTGGTGTGTCCATAATCTGAAACCTGTCTTGTAAAATATTTACAAGCAATCCAAACTGCATTACAGGAGACAAGCGATCGGCGTCCCAAACATTTTATGACGGGCACCCGCGCTGTTACGGTGCGGCGTTCTTTCAAGGCTTTATTGATATAAACCGACTCGGTTTGCCGCTTTCGATAACTTGATAACTATCTTTAAAAGGTGAAATGTAATTGGCCGTGTGTGTTGGTCAAAGACCTTATTAAAGGACTCCTGTTGAAGGCCGCGTCACGCGGCCGTTTTCGGCGAAATAATCGTGCGAGATATTTAAATTGATCGCAACTCCTTCGAACTACCCACTTGAAATAACTACCCACTTTTAAATTTTCGACCGAATCTGAGAAATGATAAACATGTTTAATCTTCGGTACTAAATATTCGAATAATTATTGTCTTGTGGACACTTTGGTTACTTGGTTAAGATTCGCGATAAGGACAAGAAAGACACGTATTTCTTTTTTTGTGGGATAGCCTTTCTATCAAATTTATATAAAAAAGTTAAAAGCAGTTATTTTATGTTTCTGTTTTTTAAGGTTATAAGGCAACTTTTCTTATGTTATAGGAAGGCAAACGAGCAGTCGTGTCACTGATGGAAAGCGATCAACGCCGCCCATATACATCCACAGTGCCATAGGCATTGCAGAAATGTTACCGGCCTTTAAGAAATGTGTAGGCTTTTTTGCAAGGTTTTAAAACTGCTGGAAGTAGCCGGTTCCACAGGGTAATGATTCACATAAAGAATTTTCGATCAACTGATCTGCTCTCTCTGACCTCAGAGAATAAAGACCAAAGACTTCGACCAGTACATCCTGCCTGTATGCTCTTACGGTGCCGAAACGTGGACTCTGGCAGTCCGTTCGCTTCACAAGCTCAGAGTCAATCAGAGAGCTATGGAGAGAGCTATGCTTGGAGTTTCTCTAGTGTATGTATATATATATATATATAGGATTCAGAATAGGAAATCCGCAAGAGAACCGCAATCACTGACATAGTCTTTGGATTTGACATGGAGCAAACTGTTTAGGAATGGGCTGGTCGATTTTGTCAGAGATCCGACAACGACTGGAGTAGACGAGTGCTGAAGTGGAGACCGCGTCTAAGCAAACGTGGTGTGAGACGCTCCCCGACTGGTGCGACGATCTGGGTAGGGCGGCTGGCAGAAACTGATGAAAAAGATCGTGCTAGGTGGCGCTTAATGGGGTAGGCTTATGTCCAGCAGTGGACTGCCGCGGGCTATTGATTGATTGAGTTATCTGCTTACTTGTTTGCCATATATTAAATAATAATAAAAAATAATAAATTTCGTTTACAACAAAACACGAAATAATCCTTCAAAATAGTTTAATTCTCTAGTATTATTAATGTTATAAATCTATGGGCATGATTTATTTTTTATTATAAAGAGAAAATGTCAGTTACACCGTTATCTTAAGCGGAAACATTACTTGTGAGTTTTTATCGACATGTTGGTACATTCTATTACCCTTGTACGATTCCGGCAGCTATATTTGTTTTTACTGCAATTACATGTAGGTACGCATGTTAACGATTCGATATAAATTGTTCCTGCTAAATTGGCAACATCGTCTAATTTTTTTTATTTACACTATGAGTTCCCAGCACCGGTTCTTTACTTATGATATTATTAATGGAGTCAGGCGTTACTTTGCGGAAATCCATCACTATGTGGACAGTCAAAAGTTTTACTTAGCTAAGATCCGCGACAAGCAAAACATTAACAGAAAATTAATAATTTGGGGGTTTTCCGTTGGGTTTAGTGGATTTATTTGGAACTTAAACACGAAAAGACTTTTCGGTTGTCTTCCGTAGAGTCTACTATACCTGAAGATGCCTCGTGTTGGGGCGAAACACGTGTCGTTTACAAGATGGAAAAGTGATAATGTGTGTTTGGTGTTGTGTATAGTGGTTGGTGAGTGGAGAGGTGATGGCCGATTTTCGGTAAGTTTTTGATTTAAGTTCCAATGTAATAAATCCACTAAACCCAACACAAAACACACATTATTAATTTTCTGTTATTGTTTTGCTTGTCGCGGATCTTAGCTAAGTAAAACTTTTGACTGTCAATATACTTATTATTATTAGTTTTCCCGCCAATTTGCATAACTCGACTCGTGATTTTATTTCATTGTCATTGTCTTATATTAATTGAATCTTATGATATATTGTATATATAATACAATACAATCTAACTAAGATTAAAACATATCGTAGAATTAAATACAATATAGGTGTATCATAACATTTTAAATTCACAGCAAAAGGTCATGAGTTTTGATAGAGTTACCAACATTTTATCACGACATACAGATGACTGACTAGTATCTGTAAAGGTGCGTGTTTTTATTATATTCTACTTGAAACTGGCATAATAGTTATACTTAATTGCCATCAACTAAAAAAAAGTATTATATTTATGATATCGCCTTGTCCATTGACGTTTCTTTTTTTTTCGAAACCAGTGTGGAAACTAGTAGCCGGCCATTATAAAAAAAATTTATTAAATTATGTTACTATTGTAGTTAATTACTACACACTTCGTAAAGACCGTTAACATTTCTGCAATGCCTATGGCACTACTTGATTGAGGTTCAAAATTCGACCGAACTTCCTTAAAGTCTACTTCTCCTAGTTAAGCCAGGCAACTGTTTTTATGGGATACGAAGGCAAACGAGCAGGCGTGTCACCTGATGGAAAGTAATCAACGCCGCCCATGGACTTCCGCAGCGCCATTAGGTAGTGTGGAAGTGTTGTCAAGAATGGCATAACATTTGTATGTAGCGTGAATGGGCTGGCTCGCCCGGGGAAGTACCATGCTCCCTCAGAGAACCGGCGCTGAGTGATAGCTTACCTACCCTACCTACCCTATCCCATTCTCACTCCCATAATGACACTTTCCTTAAAGGCTGGCAACGATTCTTCACTGCCTTTTGGCACTGCGGATTTCTATCGGTGTTGATTGCTTTCCATCAAGTGACACGCCTGCTCGTTTGCCTTCCTATCTCATAAAATAACTAAATTATATTTCAAGTTAAGATGTAACTTTTTATCTTTTGAACAATTTGCACGTAAAATGGACATGAATTCCAAGAAAGGTATCTTGGAGGGAAAAACTCCACGCATTTACACATCGCGCACGACGTCAGCTATGCGATTACAAGGCAATTAATGTGTAATAGTGTAATTACTCTGTGGCATCGAGACAATGTTGAAAAGACAAAAACTGAAAAAAATGCGTTCACAAAAAGTTATCGTGAATTTGAGGCAGTTTTGAAATGTATGTATTTGGAAACTGAATTGATTTCAAATACCTTAAAATATCTATTTCTAATGATATACTTATAAAAACTTATTGCTGGGTGGTCATCTTGTAAACGACACGTGTTTCGCTCCAACACGAGGCATCTTCAGGTATAATAGACTCTACGGAAGACAACCGAAAAGTGGAAGATGCCTCGTGTTGGGGCAAAACGCGTGTCGTTTACAAGATGGAAAAGTGACAATGTGTGTTTGGTGTTGTGTATAGTGGTTGGTGGGTGGAGAGTTGATGGCCGATTTTCGGTAAGTTTTTGGTTTAAGTTCCAAATAAATCCACTAAACCCAACGGAGAAACACACATTATTAATTTTCTGTTATTGTTTTGCTTGTCGCGGATCTTAGCTAACTAAAACTTTTGACTGTCCACTACAAATATATACATATGTATCACGATCAGCAATATTACGTAGCAATGGTGCTTGACGAGTTTCGACTAGACCCTTATCTCCATTCGAAGGTTTCGATTCTGTTGAACTATGATGATGGAACGACAGTTGTGCAGCTGTTAATACGTCGAATCAGATAAACATAAACACGATAGCGGGCCGCTAATTGACATTCGCGGCCCGATTTACGGCGGAATCAATAATTCTGGACAGCGCGTGTTTAATGGACGACAGATCGAGGTGAGCCGACAACTGTTGCGCCCCGGCTCAAGTCTGGAGCGGAAGCGGGGAAAACAAGACAACTTCTTCGCTACTGAGACGACGTATAATGTATTTAAAATACTTTAAAGACATACTTTAATTGCATGACAGGAATTACCGTATTACAAAAAAAAAAAAAAAGACAGTAGCCAAACAAGCACTAGCTCGAGTACCTATACTAGACTGTTTTTCTATCAAACATCGTTTCGCTGTTACACATTTCACAACAACTCGAAAATATTGCCTGTAATATCCTATTTTCAATTTCTACTATAAGTTCACACTCTCCCTATATTCAATATATATATTTATATATCTCGTTCAAATTTTCAATCGTAAAAAAAATACATTTTATTTATACACTCAAATTCAACTTGATGTTAGTACAGTACAACAATATTCTATATATATATATATATATATATATATATATATATATATATATATATATATATTTAATAATATTTGCCTGTAGCATGAATGGGCCGGCTCGCCCGGAGAAGTACCACACTCCCGCAGAAAGCCGGCATCTGAGTGGTAGCTTGGCTACCACGCTTGGTCCGGTGAGCGGTTGTGTTCCGGAGGCCCAACACCCTACCCCCTTATGACATAATAACACTTTCCTTAAATGTATAATTATGGACGGCGATGATTACTTTCCATCAGGTGACACACCTGCTTATTTGCCTTCCTTTACCATAAAAAAAAAACAATATGAGTCGCTACACACTCGACCCACAGAACGCAAGCGCGGCAGTCACATCGGGACTGACACCAGTGAATATTCATAATTCATTCGCAATTAAACGCCGGACGCCGTAAAATATTATTTGCAGCTGAAATATGTGCAAATTGTGTTGCTCAACAGCCGCCCGCCATCCTGTTTCGTCGGGATATGTTAATTTGATATTAATGTGTAGGCGTCATTCACGACTGCTGTTACTGCGAATAACTGCCCTTTATTAATGTTGCCATAACTGACGTCGGTGTGATGGGCGGAGGACGTTTATTTCTTGAGTTAATTACTCTCCTACTCGTGTAAACGAGACCTGCGACAATTTACGGGGGGAAACCTTTTTATTCATTCGACATTTTCTTTTAGTGCAGATATAGTCATCGGGTTTGTTTCGTGGATTTTAGTTTTGAGGTACCCTCATAAAAAAAAGTCCATAGAGGTAAGATCTGGCGGCCTGGCTGCCCAGGGGATATAGAATGGCTTATTATATGGACAGTCAAAAGTTTTACTTAGCTAAGATCCGCGACAAGCAAAACAATAACAGAAAATTAATAATGTGTGTTTTTCCGTTGAGTTTAGTGGATTTATTTGGAACTTAAACCAAAAACTTACCGAAAATCGGCTATTAACTCTCCACCCCCTCCATGGGTAGAGAGTTGATGGCCGATTTTCGGCGAAACACACATTATTAATTTTCTGTTATTGTTTTGCTTGTCGCGGATCTTAGCTAAGTAAAACTTTTGACTGTCCATATAGTGATGGATTTCCGCATAGTAGCGCCTGACTCCATTAATAACGGCTTATTAATCAAATCTCAAATCAGATCTATTGAGCAGATGATCACATGTATATTATTTAGGTTTTAAATTTAGTTATTGAAAAAAAAATTGTGTGATGAATAAAATTTTTTCTATTTCTATTTCTAATATCTTCTGCATTGTTTTATTATGATATAAAGATGATAACCTCTACAGTTAGATCAGCACTCTCTTTTATGACATATGATTTCAATCCGGATATACGTGATATATATTCCAGCTATTTATAGCCACTAATATACTTTTTAAAGTAACAACTCTCCATTCAATAGTAGTGCTTCTTCAATAATTTGATGTTATTAACAAAGTTTATTATTATAATCTCTACTCCATTGTTTTCTTGTGATATAAAGATGATAACATCTACAATTGGATAATCATCACTTTCGTGAAATATGATTTCAATCCGGACATACATGATATATATTCCAGCTGTTTATAGCCCCTAATAAACTTTGTCCTCATTTCCGTGACTTCTTAAATCGTTCTCCAAATGAAAAGCTTACATTCGTTAAAGAATTATTTACTCATTATGATACCATTGTACCGCTATCAGTGTAATCTTCGTACGCATTGATACTTCGTACACATGACCGTGGAGCGTTAGTCATTCCCCACGGCTCGCCACAGCGCGTCTAATCTCTTTAAGCCAGCCAGCGATGACGGCCGGTAAATCTGCGCGGACGCATGTTTTGACAGCTTAATGCCGGATCAAGAAACGCCCACAGATCAACAACGCAGACATGAAATTCACGAGTCTGTGCCTAATTAAGCTTCGTGAATCAAAGTCAATCACATAGTTCTCCAATTTTTGATAGTAGTTAAGCCACGGTGCAGACGAATACTTTGTCAAGAATGGCATAATATTTGTCTGTAGTGTGAATGGGCTGGCTCGCCCGGGGAAGTACCACACTCCCGTTAAAAACTGGCGTCTGAGTGGTAGCTTAGCTTCTGCGCTTCGTACGGTACGATCGGGTGAGTTCCGGAGGTCCAACCCATAATGACACTTTCCTTAAAGGTCGGCAACGCTACCCCACTGCCTATGGCGCTGCGGATGTCTATGGGCGGCGTTTATTGCTTACCATCAGCGACACGCCTGCTTGTTTACCTGACTATCCCATAAAAAAAGCAATTGTCCAGTAAATCATAAAACCCTTGGTAAAGTAACGTATTTTCCTTTTATAGAGACGTCTGTTCATTGACGTGGTTCGCATTAATTGCTTAGGAATTCGTTTTTGCTTACTGTCTCATCACTGAATGTGTTTTCACCTGCCTATGAAGTATCTAACTTTGAAGTGATCCAGACAATTTTTTTTAATCGTCTATATAGCCACAGACATTATTTTCTCGTCATATTTGCTTTTTAAATGACAGTTGACCTTATAGGCCGACATAGACAACTCCCCTAATGATAATTTACCTCCATCACTTGTAAAATTGCAATCCCTATAAGGTATCTTTACTTAGGAACGTGATGTTTTCAGTTAGTAGGGTTTATTGTTTCTTGTTGTGTTAATTGCATTAATTTAAGGTAAAACAACTGTTTTCTGACCTTTTTAATCCACAACAGCGACTAGACCTTTTTTTGTTAAAGAAATTGAAACAGCAATGCAAATTTTTAATGGAGAATTAATAATCTCACTTTTCTAAATGTTTATGTTTCACCAATTTAGTTTCTAGTGTTTACTATTACAATTTATCTTTCAAATTATGTATCTATAGTAAGAATGGGTATAAAGTAAGGATTGCCTCTCTGTGCCCTCCCATCTGCTCAGCAGATGACCTTATGAGGGGAATGGATGATGCGGTGTCAGTGACCAAGTTCGGGGTCAGTAGCGTGCGATTGCTGCCTCGAAGAAGAAGAAGAAGTTAGGATTGGACTTACGATCTGTTAGTAAGTTAATATCTTTCATTGGGCTGTTTACATAAACCATTTCTAATCACAAGCTAAATTAACTTTAATCAACAGCCTGCGGCAGTCCACTGCTGGACATAGGCCGCCCCCAAGAAGGCATCTAACCCGATCTTCGGCTTCATGCATCCAATTTCTGCCAGCCGCCCTGCGCAAATCGTCGCACCATCTAGCCAGGGGGCGTCTCACACTAAGTCTTCCGAGACACAGTCTCCACTCCAGCACACGTTTGCTCCAACGATTGTCGGATCTCCGACAAACGTGACCAGCCCATTGGCTGGCTATTGTTTTGCTTGTCGCGGATCTTAGCTAAGTAAAACTTTTGACTGTCCATATAGTGATGGATTTCCGCAAAGTAACGCCTGTCTCCATTAATAAGCCCATTGGCATTTTAGGTTGCTAATTTAAAAGGCTCTGTTGGTGACTTTAGTTCTCTGGCGAATTTGTTCATTCCGAATCATATCTACCAGAGAAACTCCGAGCATAGCTCTGAGCTTGTGAAGCAGGCGGACTGTCAGCGTCCACGTTTCGGCTATATATTAACTTATATAAGTTAATATAGCTCGTGATAAAAGTACCCTTAATGGTCAAGCTCGTATGAAGATAGTGATGAGAGTGAATGAAGCAAAGAAAATCTGCCGAGATCGTAGCAGATGGAGATCTATAGTCTATGCCTACGCCTATGGGAAAAATGATGATATGTATGGTATTTATGTACATAGATATTTGGAAAGACGGATGAAAATTCTTTTAATAATAAAAATATTGTTAGTCTTCTTTTAAAGGAAATACCTATTGATTAAAAAAATACCTATTGAGCCAAGAAGATCACAAACATAATGTAAAGGAACTCGAAAAATATTTTAAATATTCACACAACTCTACAAGCAACTCATTGAGAACAACACAAATCAAATCGACCTTCAGATACAATCAATTTTAAATATATATGTATATGTAACTACAACGTTATAAAGGATGGTAAGACGAAGAACGTACGCTATCGCGGCGATCTGACCATTTACATACAATGTCTACTCTATGTCCCTCGGCTAATGCAACAGGAAACAGCTATAAGGCGATTATATCTGAAAACAAATGAGGTGTCAGTATTTAAAGTGCCTAGGGGATCTACTGCGCCAGACAACTCGATCCAGTTTTTTAATGTTTATTTCAGGCGGGCGTTGGCTTGCCATCTTCTACCCACGTAAACTTCAAGATCGCGTCTCTAGAAGTCGATCCAGCTCTAGAATTAATATCTTCTTAGATTTGAGAACAGTTCTTGAGTCTCTTTAGAAAAATATTTCAGATATTGATTATAAATAAAAAAAAATAAACACTATTTATTTCAACTTTCACAGGTCGCTTTTTGTGAGTAGACACGCACACTAAACTAATGTTTTTTTTTATGAGATAGGAAGGCAAACGAGCAGGCGTGTCACCTGATGGAAAGCAATCAACGCCACCCATAGACATCCGCAGCGCCATAAGCACTGCGGAAGCAATCCCGACCTTCATGCTACAGACAAATATTATCCTATTCTTGACAAAGTATTCGTCTGCAGCGTGGCTCTAACCACTATCTAAAGTTAGTAATCTTAATCCTACCCTACCGAAGACAAGCTTAATTTGTCAGAATATGCACCATTCGACAATGGTTCAGATTAGTCATACCTGTCGGCAAATACCCACAAGATCCCGTTGGGACTGTCCCGAACCTAAGTATATGCTTTTTCGCTAAGCATGCAAAATAACCAATTGCTACTCAAATCTTAGGATAAATTTTGAGATTTTTTACATTTGACACACATGCATACATATGTATTCAATCAACTCCTACATATCTTTTCATATTCAACGATAGCTTTGTATTAAAAAAAATATCGTTGGAATTTACTTATAATTTCCTTCTTTTTTGTACAATGATTCTTGTTCCATGGTCAATACGTCCATACACCCGCTTATCAAAACGCATATTGAGATAATAAATAACTATAATTAACATCGTTCGTGTATTGTTGATTTACTGCGGTGTTCTCGCAATTTTTTTACATCACGCTATAAAAAATACACCCACGAAAATTAATTAAGCGCCCGCCAATCCACCGAACATGTTTGAATATCATTAAATATAATTAATGTTCAATTACTTTGTTGCATGAGAAATCAACGCGTTGCCGGTAAAGGTCGTTTCACACTCACAATTTATTTAGACGACTTCACTTATATTTAATTCACGCAAGTTGCAATGAACGCTTATTATTTCGATGCTCATACGAGATATCTTTGTGTACAAGATCAGTTAACATGGTTGTGTATAAACGTCTTGTATAAAAAGAAACTTGTAGAAACAGTAAATTTGTAGATTTCATGTTTTTTTTATTTCATTCGTTAGGTCATTAATAAAATAAATAATAATAAATGTATAATAATAATTAAATATGATCATAAAAAATGTGTATTACCCCAATTATAGGTAACCTTTCCATTGGCACCTTCAAAAAACAAGCCTACAGATACCTAAAAGGCCGGCAACGCTTCCGTGACTCCTGCGGTGTCGCGAATATCTAAGGGTGGCGTTGATTGCTTTCCATTAGGGTGACATCGCTTGCTCGTTTGCTCTCCTATACCATAAAAAAAGTTAATTTTAATTTTATTCATTGAGACACCAACATAGTAAGTAATAATATCTATAATTAAATATAATCATAAAAATGTATATTACCCCAGTTATAGGCAATATACACTAACTCAGAAATAAAAAAAGGAAATTAAAAAAAAATATTTACTAAAAGAGACAAAATTAAAGTTTTTTTTTCACGAAGTCACTAGTGATTTTACATGTAAACGTACACATAACATAAAATATATTTCGCGCTCAAAATGTTATGTTTTATATAACATTTTGAGCGCGTGTAATTTTTATCTATTGTGAACGATGCTTTACATTTAAATCTATTAGATGTTTTTATAGTGTGGATTAGTTATGATGCTGTGTGATTTTTCTTAGAAAATATCCATTCGTTAATCACAACTTGAGCATGTACAGCCGTCACTTATTTATTATAGTAATCATTCATTGGGGCGATAATTATATGTTCGAATTGAAATCACACGCGATCTTGTTTATTTTTTATCATATAAGCTGCTTTATGAAATAAATTACAACGCCTGTGAAAATAATAGCAATGGAATTTAAATACTAATATACAACTAACTAAAAGAAAAACTAATTTTGTTGCGCAGCGACCCAAAATGGATCTTGGCTTCTGAACAGATCTTATGTCACCGTGATTGGTCCTGCACCACCTACTGCCAGTTGCAGATTTGAAGGTTGCGCAAGTCATCCTCGACCGTGTCTCTCCAGCGGTACCTCGGGTGCCCCACAGGACGTCATCCAGTTATTATTATGGAATATTATGGAATGATGAAAGAGATGACTGACGATCCAAGGCTCGATCAACTAGGCTTGTGCCGCTATCACTGAGGAAGAATGGGCCAGTTTTGTTAGAAATAGCCTAGTACACAAAAGTAAAGTCCTTGGAAGGATCTCCATTCCTGCCAGTGGGTAGCATGTACATGTTGGCGATAAAGATGGGATAAGGATGCCTGCCAGTCTGTTCTCTTCTCTTTTATAATGCCTTTTTATCAAGGATTTCTTTTAAGGGAGTCTTACGACTGAGAAATAATAAGAGTCTTTTCGTTGAAGCAAAGATCTCAGAGCCACTGACGTCAGCTCATACGAAATAACTCTCTTAATAGTGTAAAATAAATTATATTCGTTAATAATTTCAAGTTTTTTACTTTTAAAATCAAATTAAATAAATGACGATAGTGGTAAATTAAATATGAAATATTGTGTAATTTATTTTAAAATACTGCTAAATCATATTCGACATGTTTTTCTTAATTTTAGATAACAGAAACTAACACCTCAATCGACTCAAATTTTTAGATTTTAATATTAATATAATACAATAATGTATTAAAATGTTATTTCGTTAATTCAAAGTTAAGGTGGTGATACACAACTGTTTTTCTGTATAGAAATTTATGATCAGAGTTTCACAGTCCATATATGTCTCACTTTCCATATAGATTTCCGGGGTAACCAGACTCGAAATAAGTATCTGAAGGCTATATTTATAATTATCCCGATGCGGGGATAAAACCCGCGACCTTTCCAAAGGTGGTAAACCCAACTGTGCATAATTTTACATAAATAATTAATTAATTAACAAACCTTATAATAACGTATCCTCTTCTAACAAACATGGAACATGTTTCAATTATTCTTAGATGAAAACTCAATCTCCCTACCCGCTTCCTTGTAGGGGAAATAAAGAGGTTCAATTTTAGTGCTTCTCCTTTCTAATTAAATTACGAAAACATGCTATTCTCGAGGAAAATCTATCACATGTGCTAGCAGAAACATTTTAAACATCTTGAAATAGTTAACAACAATATAAACTAAAAAAAAGACATTGCTATATATTTTTAAAATAGAAAAAATCATGTAGGATGTGTAATGGAACGCAGAGAAGTCTAAATGACAAAGTTAATTAGCACAGAAGAGACGCCTCTGTCCCATATTCGTTATACTTGTCGTGTCAGTGTTTCGATCTATATTATTTTTGGCCCAGTAATTCGTCACTGCAATGGCAGCATCCTACATCAATTTATTCTACCTTATCTCCAATGATATTTTTCTAATCTGTCACCAATTTTACAGAAAAGGCCTAGCGAAAAATACGCACAAGACGCTCGTACTTGTAAATGTCTGGCATAATTTTTTGCCGAGAAGCGACCAATGGAGAGCCGTTTCGCTGCGATGCGTTGTAGCGGATGAAGCTCTGTGGTCTCTGCCAACCTCTGCGGGGGATATGCGTGAATATATAAAAAGAAAAAAAATTTTTTGGCGAGTATGCGCCGATGTGCCACCACCTTTACTCAATCCGTGCAAGCGGAGTGGCTAGCATGAATTGTCAATGAATTATAGCTCATCAATATTCAAAGGGGAACATAAAAAGCTAAGCCGCAATAAAAGCGGCCCGCAATAAATTATAAGCGTCAATATTAAAATGTTTGCTTTTAATTAGCTATCGATTTCGCTTGTAATATATGTAAACGTCGTCCGAACGTTGTACGCTCTTGAAATATTACCTAGAATAAATTACACCAGCGAGACACAGTTGAAAATATTCACTTATTTATATAAATAACATCTAATTCGAAATAAATGATTATACGAAAAAGTATCGTTACGGGAAAAAAACCACATAACACTGCAACTGTGAGTGTTGTTTACGGGGATCGGTCTGCTTTGGTCTATTTTTCATTCTTGTCATTGTTTTTTTTTTATGGCATGGAATGCAAACGAGCAGGCGTGTCACCCGATGGAAGGCAATCAGCGCCGCCCATAGATATCCGCAGTGCCATAGGCAGCGCGTAAGCGTTGCCGACCTTTAAGGAAAGTGACATTATGGGAGTGGGAGGAGGAAAGGGAGTGGGAGGGGGAAGGGGAGTGGGACGGGGAGGGTGGTGGGCCTTCGGAATTTAGCCGCTAACCGTACGAAGTGCGGTAGCTAAGCTACCACTCAGACGCCGGTTTTCTGCGGGAGTGTGGTACTGTGCCATGCTGCAGACGAATACTTTGTCAAGAATAATATATTATTTATCTGTCTGTAGCATGAATGGTCCGGATCACCCGGCGAAGTACCACGCTTCCATAGAAAACAGGCGTCTGAGTAGCTTAGCTACCGTGCTTCATTCAGTGAGCGGTTGTATTCCGGAGACAAAACCCTCTTCCCAACCTCCCTCCCCCCTGCTAGATGTAGTGACGCAAGGCGGCTGGCAGAGACATAGTGCTTGTAGCCGAAGATCGGGCTAAGTCCAGCAGTGGACTGCCGCAGGCTGAAATTGAGTTTGAATTGAGTATGTTTCCACAGTTAGGGTAGCATCAATGCTACCCTAACTGTGGAAACATACTTTTGTTAATCTAATTATAACAATATATATGAAGATGATTAATGAAGTCAAGCATTACTTTCTATGGTCTATAATGAATCTACGGAAGAAAACCGTTAAAAGAGTCTTCCGTAGAGTGTACTATATGTAAAGATGCCTCGTGTTGAAAAGTGGTAGTGTGTGTTTGGTGTTGTGTATAGTGGTTGGTGGGTGGAGAGTTGCTAACGGCCATTTTTCGGTAAGGTTTAATTCAAGTTCCAGATAAATCCATTTCATCCAGCAGGAAAACACACAATATTAATTTTCTGTTGTTGTTTGCTTGTCGCGGATCTTAGCTAAGTAAAGGTTTTGACTGTTCACATGCTTGTATATTATTTATGATCTAATTACTTTGAATCTAAAAAGGCACGACTGGCGAAGTTCAAATCACTGTATACGATTCTTATATCTCTATCCCTATAAGTTTAATGATTTGATTACTTCATATATTAAAATATTAAAATATATGAAGTAATCAAATCATAAAACAGATTATTAACCTGCGTATTTTTTTCTCCTTCGTATTTTAACCTTTCAAATGTATAATTTATTACCTTCTTAGCACGCCCCGATAATTAGTACGGCCAGCCAATTAAATTAAGAACGATATACGATATGAAAGGGACAAATAAAATTTTACTGTTTATCTTTACATCATTATAAAATTTAACAACGCAAACGCGAAAAGGCGGTTATTTTAACGATATTTTTTCATATATATATATATTCACGCCTATCCCACGCAGACGTTGACAGAGACCACAGAACTCTCCTAAGAACGATCCTAGAATACCCTCCACGTCTCCTCCACACTCATCCATCCTTACATCCATTCTTTCTCTCACATTCATCGCATCAAAACGGCTCTCCATTAGTCGCTTTTCGCCCTCGTGGGAATCAGCACGTGACGGGTGGCGAACCACGTCACCGTCATTTTTCAACAAATTAACCATATATTTTTTTATATATATATATATTCATGCCTATCCCCCGCAGGGATTGGCAGAAACCACAGAGTTCCATCCGCTACCATTCATCGCAGCGTAACGGCTCTCTATTGGTCGCTTCGTGAGAATCAGGACGTGACGGGTGGCGAATTTTTCAACAAATTAACAATATACGTACGTAGGTACTAAGATACTATACTTTTACCTCACACTATATTTGCACTGTCTGTTTATAGTGTAGTCGGTAAGCCTCGACCTTACGATCTGAACGTCATCAGTGCATATCTTCTTCTTCACAGGACTATTGATGTGAATCATATCCTAGCACAAGCATTTTAAAATGGTTAACAAGAATTCTAGTAATATTAAACATATTGCTAGATTCTTAGATACGAGATATTTCCTTTCGTCATCATCTGTCTATGACAGTACACTAATCGAAGGTTTTTTTCCTATAATGCACCATCTAGGCCGGTTTTGACTTCACGCATCCAGTTTCTATGTGGACAGTCAGAATTTTTATTTAGCTTAGATCAGCGACAAGCAAACAAAAATAGAAAAATAATTATGTGTGATTTTTATTGGAATAAGTGGATTTACGGGGATTTTAAATAAAATCTTAACGAAAAAACGACCTTCAGCAACTCTCCACTTTCCTACCACTATCAACAACAGGAATACAAAACACGAACCACCACTCTTCCACATCGCACACCACGCGTGTTTCGTCTAAACATGAGGCATCATCAGGTATCTACGGAAAACAGCCGATACTTCACGGTTCCCCGTAAATCCACTTCTTCCAGTTAATAAGACATATATAATTATTATTTTTATATTTTTCTTTGCTTTTTGCAGATATTACTGACAGAAATTCTGACTGTCCACATAGTAATAAATTTCCGCAAAGTAACGCCTGACTCCATTACTCATCCAGTTACTACCAACTACCCTGAGAACTATCACAAAAATAACAAAAAAATTCAGTGTTATCTTCCCTCAGTTTACTACCAAAAAAAAATAATTAATAAAATATTGATTTTACCCGAGAATTTGTTATCAATTTATTAAATGTAGACTAATTTCTTAGATTAATCCAGAATCAGTGCTTCTGTTTTCAATCCAAATATACAATTAAAAATAATGACTCAATAAGATAAATGAACTGATAAAATTCACCTCATTATATCTTGTACGGTTTTTTATTATGGCAGTAGGTATTCAGTCTCGGTTAAAGTAATAAACTAATGAAAATGAAATCAGAAAACAAAATATGCGCGTTGTTATTCTTGAGAGACTTAACAGGTCATAAAAAGAACTTATTATAATTAATTATGTGGACATAAAACTTTATTAGACGATACAAATATCGTGTTACATATAATTTACATTCTTGTTCACTTTTTCTGCGTTCTATAAAGTGAAGCAACCTTTTGCCACCGAAGATAAAATTTTATTGAACGAATATATAAAACTGACATTAATTAATATGTTAATTTTGTGACCGCCTGTATTAATAACATCTAAGACGACTAAAATAGAGTAAAATATGTAAATAATAACTTGATAGCAAACTATTAAAAGCTTATTACTGCATAATTTACATAGTCAGAGATTACTTTGCGAAAATCCATTATTAAAATGGACAGTCAAATCTTACTTTGCAAAGATTCGCGAACAAGCCAGAAACAAATTTTGTAAGCATCGTTAATAGATTAACTTGTTTATTAGAAAACTGATTATTTGTAAGCCATCATAAGAACAAATTAGCTTCGATATATCAATAACATCACTAAGGTCGCGCCACCTAGCCTGATCTTCGGCTACACGCTAGACTGGATCTATCCATCCACCCGCCTTGCACAGATCGTCGCTTCATCTAGCAGGGGGAGGAGGGGGGGTGTGGCAAATTTGCTTACCATATAATGAAACATGAAAGATACAATGTTGACAGTTAAAACTTTTACTTAGCTACGATCCGCGACAAGCAAACAACAATAGAAAATTAATAATGTGTGTTTTCCTGCTGGATGAAGTAGATTTACAGGGAACTTAAACCAAATCTTACCGAAAAACTGCCGTCAGAAACTCTCCCCCGCCAACCACTATACACTATACCAAACACACACTACCACTTTTCCATCTTGCACACGACACGTGTTTCGCTCCAACAAGAGGCATCTTCGGGTATAGTAGACTCTACGGAAGACATCCGTTAAATGTCTTCCATTTTCTATTGTTGTTCGTTTGTCGCGGATCTTAGCAAAGTAAAAGTTTTAACTGTCCACATAGTAATGGATTTCAGCAAAGTAACGCCTGACTCTATTAATTATCTGAAAGATACAAGCTATTACAACTGATCATGATGGAAAAACGGCAAATGCAGAAACGTTTTGGTTAGAGAAGGAAGTCTTGGAGTCTACACGACATTAGATAGTGAAATGGGAAAGCAAGTGATTGTTATTGAACTGTTTCGCCTTTTTAAATAGAGTTAGAGAGGCATTAAAAGAAGACAAATATTTTATCTATAAAATAAACGTAAATATAAGCATTTTTATAAATATGGATAGGGACACCCGATCAGACCAGATCCCATGGGCAATATCCCATTAAGTACTACGTATGTGACAGTTATATATTTTTTACACCCAATCGAAGTATTTATTCTAATCAAGTAATCCATTTTTAATTAGATCGTTAGCAAATATATAGTCAACCGTTTAATGGTGTGCTGATTATCCGCTGGCTTAACAAATGCATCATTAAAAGTTAACTACAGTAAAAAAATGAGAGCCAGTACATTGGTTATTTTACCTTAAAAGGTCTGTCTGCATTGTCCGACACCCTTAAAAACTCCAAAGCAACGATGCATTTCATTTTATGACTTCACAGAATAAATGACGTTCTGCAACAATAAGTATCTACCTGCCTTTTTGAAGTGAAAACTTCTATAGACGTCACACGACTCTGGGTAGGGAAAATATCTATGGATTCGCGTTAGCAACATGCTTATATTTAACATACCATATTATTAAAATAGTAAAATTATTTATTTATTAAAATTATTATTAATTATTACGGTTTTTATTATTAATTAGTAGTTCCTCCTCTCTCTACTCCTCCCCCTCCCATTCCCACTTCCATAATGACACTTTCCTTAAAGGTCGGCAACACTTCCGCACTGCCTATGGCGCTGCGGAAGTCTTTGGACAGCATTGATTGCTTCCCATCAGATGACACGCCTGCTCGTTTGCCTTCCTATCCCATAAAAAAAATCTTCAAACATTCACAAAGCATTTAAAAATTAAGTAACTTAATAGTGTAAAGGAGTATATTATTCCGTGGAGGTATGATATTTCACAGGAATAATCTATAAATTCGCGTAATTTAAAATACAATATTCGAAACAATTATCGCAGTATCAGCTTTTCCCTCTCGACTAATTACAACATCGTGTGAATCAAAGATCCTCCGAGTATCTAGATTCTTTGACTGGATTAAAATCGAGTCAAAGAACAAAGACTTTTATCGTTTTTACAATGGGGAGTGTTCCGAATAATTCCTTCTTCTGAATCACACTATACTAACTTCCCACAAAGAAAAGTCTCACCCTCACCATTAGGATGAGTGAAAATCTACACGGGAAAACCACTGTGTGATTTTCCAGAAACCTATTGGCAAGTAGTCGAGTCTTCGACAGATGTATTTAGCATACTATAACTTCAGTTTGTAAATTCGACGAGATATCGTCACTGACACAATACCGCTTTTCCGGATTCCTTAATTCAAAATCATATCAACTAAAAAAACTCCGATAACTCCTCTACATAGCTCTCCATGTCTAAATATAATCTAAGAAAATTAATAAAAATAAATGTAACTTTTGGGCAGAATGTTTATGTCTAACACATTAGAGTCATAGACTTCTAAATTATATTGCTTTTCGAACTACATCGATCGTTTAACGTGTGAAACACGACTGTTTTGATTAAAGTTGAAAAGTTAGAACTGGCCAATTTGCAGCAATAAATTGTTAAAACCTGTCTTTAAATGCGAATATATTAAAAGTGGCGATTGTTAGGATTTACTTGCGCTTTTACTGATATAAAAACTAAAGAAATGATGATGATTAAATATCTTTTATGGATACTATTACGACAGATAATTAGTAGATCTCAAAATTTTACCAGCAATCGAACTTAATTAATATTTAAGTTCGATTCTTGGGAAAGTTTTGAGATAAAAGTGTTGACTTAAACAAACCCAAGCAAAATTTTACAATTGCCATACGAATAAAAATATTAATCTAACTGAATCCGTGCTTTCATCAAATAAAAAATAAAAAAAAGAATAAACTGAAACAAAATGAAAAGGTTTTACTAAATTTTAAAACGTACGGCGGCTGCAGCGAGATAAAACAGTATATACTCGTATCTCTTGTTCTGGCTCCTTTATACTTTTATAAAATACGGAATAAGCGGGAAACTATACCGAATATATACCGCTTAGTCTGCATTCTCTGTCCGTTATAACCATGGGCTCTGACCTAATTCTTTGTCCATTAAAAAGACAATGTATTGAATTATTTTATAGGTAGATATTTTTCACGGTTAGAAGAAGCATAATTCAATATTTTAAAATTTAATCGTGCTTTTTATTTTAATTAAAAGAGTAATAATTGCATCGTATATCGCATTAAATACTTCTCGCTTAGTGAAATAAAATTAACGAATTATTTGCTAATTAATTAATATCCTTAATTAATTAGCAATTCAAACATTCAAAACAAAAAAAAAATTCGTTAACCCTTTCTGAACTTCAATATTTCAAGAAGATATGTAATATATGTAATATATTCTTATTTTAGTACAAATATTCTTAACTATTACATTTTTTTTTTAACTTTATAATCGTATTTTTACATTAAAACGAGTTATGTCTATCTTCTTATTCTCTATCTTAAGTCCATTACCGGAATAAATAAAAAGAAATATAATTTCAAATTAAATTCCTGCCTTAATTTATAATCTATTAACCATATACACCTGTATTGGGTCTTTTAAAGATAAACGGAATACTAAATCATAACTGGTGTTATTCTTCATCATCAACAAAAAATAAGCCGTATAAACCTCACCTCATTGCATATCGGCGTCGAGTGCTAGAATGTTTTCGTGTTAAAGCGTTGCGTACTGAGAATGCGGGGATCCGGAAACCAAATTCCTTTCCTCTTTCTTTACTTTCTTCTTCCCCTCAAAAAAGCAAATTGCATGTATTAGAAATGCTACAAATAAAAAGTAGGAAATACTTTTAATCGAATTACGAAAAGAGAAAACAATAAATATATGTTTAATAAAAATTAATGAAAAAAAAGTAAAACTCTAAGCTAAGGCGCTTTAATGGTTATTTTTCTTATACATGAACCTCTTAAAGAAATTAAAGATTTACGGCAGATCAATGTTATCCTCGAGATAAGGCCACTTCAATTTTTTTGCCATTGCTACTTTTCCTTACTCTCTACACGAAACTAATTAGTTTTTAGCAAGTTACCCCATTCATTAGCACATCGGAACTTAGTGGCGAATAAGAAGGCGAATCTTTTTTTGTTTTATATTTTCAACCTATGAATTAAGAATATAATAAACATGTAATATAGGCCCCATTTTTAAAAAAGTACAAAAATAATTCCACGGTAAAAGAAAATAAAAATTTTGGTATAGAAACAAAACATCCCTTGATATTCTAATTCATATAATATATGTAGTTTTGAAGATATATGTATTTGAATATATCCCTATCCTTATAGTTTACAGGCTAGTAAATTTTTAACATTACAATAATTTGTTTTAACATTTCCAAGTTAATAGTCAGCAGTATGTGTGTCATAAAAACTTATGGTTCACGGTAATAGGATAATTGAAACTAACAAATTAAGCTATTGGTTAGGAGGTGCATTTATGATATAAAATGGCCGCTTTAGAGTATTTTAAATTAATTCGGGCGTATTATATACATTTATATAAGAACACGAAATTAATGCTAGAAATAGATTATATTGTAGATAACAAATTTATACCAGTCTAGTTTTTATACTTATTATTTGCGTACTTTATATGCACGTCATTTTACTTATATTCATTTTGTGGTATATTTTGATCACAACTGCTTAACACATGCCTTTGTAACATTATTTATATAATTTATATTAATAATAATAATTCTCTTCTTTTGCATTATGTGAGGTATAACAAGATGAAAAAAGATGTTTAAAAGCTTTATCACATTGCCACTTATGGCGTACAAATTTCATTAATTAATTATTTATATCAAGTCTACATAAACTATATACACGTATAGACAGATACGAATCTAAATACATATTATGTTATCTCTTACTGTTTACATAAACAAATAAATAATTTAAGCGTTCACAAACAAATTTCTATAATTCTATTCTATTAAATCCATGTTATTCAGTAACCGTGTCGCATAATGTACGCGGGTGCTGTTAAATGGAAATTGTTAATTGCCGACGACACTTGTGGTGACAGCGTTACAGTCAAGCGGCACAGGACGCGTTTGCGGTGGTGTTTCGGCTGATATGGTGCCACTCACCTATTTATGTTATCTCTTTATATTAAACTAAATTATGGAGCAACTTAGTAATAAATATATGTGGACAGTTAGAAATTGTACTTAGCTAAGATCCGCGACAAGCAAACAAAACCAGAAAAATAATAATGTGTATTTTTATACTGGAAGAAGTGGATTGAAGATTTACGGGGAACTTAAACTAAATCTTACCGAAAAAACGGCCGTCAGTAACTCTCTACCTCCGAGAATCTACGGAAGGCAACCGTTAAGCTTAACGGTTTACTTCCGTAGAATCTACTATACCTGATGATGTCTCGTGTTGAAGCGAAACACGTGTCGTGTGCAAGGTGGAAAAGTTACAGTGTGTGTTTGGTGTTGTTGATAGTGGTTGAGAGTTGCTGACGGCCGTTTTTTCAGTAAGATTTAGTTTATGTTCCCCGTAAATCTACTTCTTCCAGAATACAAACACACATTTCTATTTTTGTTTGCTTGTCGCGGATGTTAGCTAAGTAAAAGTTCTTACTGTCCACATAGTAATGGATTTCCGCAAAGTAACGCCTGACTCTATTAATCATCTTAGTAATAAATTATCTGTTGCGACAGTTCTATCACCTTGAACGAGATTTAAACATTAAATTTTAACACTTACCCTGAGAACACAGGACTTTCTCAATTTTAGCATGCTAAAACAACATATCATATCATAATCCGATAATACGTATGTGCAGGTTGTTTATAAAAAAATGATAGTTTTAGTGTAAAAAATGTGCGGGAATTGAGGCTAGACACTTTTCAGCACATACCGTCTTCTATATGTTAAGATGATTGTTCAAAAGCAGACTGCACGCTACTTGTTAAGTGCAATAAGGTTGATAAATTTCAGTTAAATGTTTTAGTATAATAATAATTATATTGTAGTTTGTGTGCTTATAAGTAAATAAATAAATGTTCCTATACATATGTATGTCCTAATAATAATTGCGTTACATCGCATTATTTGATAATGACAACTATGCTTAAACGATAATCTAATTGGATCATTAGCGAAGTGACCGCTTTCATTGTCAATGGTTGCACGTTCGATTGCCGCATAGAAATAAATATATAGCTTATTGATTGTTATTATAAATCCGTGTGCCCCGCCAATCCCACATTGTATTGGCGTCATGCATTAGTGGCCATTTCCCTAGAAACATAGCGATCCCGTACCAAGCAGTGGGATGGTTGTGTACACGCTTGCATTGTATTGCTACGTTTAAAATAAAGACCAACATACAAAGATAATATTTATATTTTTGAATTAGAAACTTTTACGGACGTACGCAGAATAACTGAACAAAGTTTCATCACAATCGGATGAACGGTTTAGGAACACATAGAGGACAAACATACAAAGAAACATTAATTTTTAATAAATACATTATTTATTATAAAAGAATAAACATGAGTTCATCGGTTTGGGAACAAACGGGGCTAGTACTTAGCGGTAATTGGATCTGTCGCGTTAACGAATGGTTCGTTCAGTGTGTGCCAGGCCGTTGCTAACTCAGTAAGAGTTTTTACCCATACAGAATTAAAACATTTATGCAAAGATACGAACGGTATTGTTGTTTATCTAAAAGATTACTGTTACACGGCAAGTAAAAAAGTAAAAAATGCACCAAAAAATATTTTATACCCACGCTTTAACAATTTTTTTGTTTTGTTTATATGACAGTGTAGCCATAAAATTATTGTTATATATCTTAACCGGACAAAAAAGAATTTAAAACAGTCCGCATAAAATTTCAAAAATCCATAGTAATTCGGACACATCCCTTTCATAAATGACAGCCATTGGAATGGCTATCAGGCACCTACATGTTGGATAGAACATTTGTTCAGGCGACAGCTCCAATTACCGGGAAATAACGGCCTCATTCGTTCAAATGTCTGTGTGATTAAAGTTTGTACCTGTTGTGTTTGAATTTCAGAGGGTGAGAATTTTATTATATTTTATATTACACTTCGGAATTTTATATATTTCTATGTATTTATGAAATACATATATAAAAATACAAGGCAATATATTTCTATATATTTCGTCATTCATTTATTGTCTATTTTTTGATTCCTTTTTAATAAAGGTAAATCACGAGACGACCAAGTGGCTCAGTGGCGGGTCCCTCCGCCCTCGGAGTCAATGGTCGCGGGTTCGATCCCCGCATCGGAATAAATATATGTATGGATTACAAATATTTATTCCGAGTCTGGTAACCCCGCCAATCCGCATTGGACAAGCGTGGTGGGTTAACGTCCGTTCCTCTAAAAATGGAGAGGCCCATGCTCAGCAGTAGTATAGCGAGTGGTATTTTAGAAGTAAAATGTCTGTGAAGTTTTCGAATTCGTTGGCGAAATATTTTTTTCTGTTGCATTTTTATTGTTAGTGCAGCGTTCTCTAATTTTTATGCTGAGCTCTTTAATGTTACTACCTCAATTTTTTAATTTTATTTAACTATCAATATTTAAAATTTATCCCAAACACGGTTAATATCTAATTACGCTACAGGTTCTCTATTTCGCCTTGCTATACGCATTACTTTCAAACATAATTATCCTTGCGTCCATTGTCCATTGACTCTGGTGATACGTTTCAGATTACGTTTATAATTGCTTTTGATAATTCAATTTTATTTTTTTAAAATATTAAAGTGAAACTACCGTTACGCAATTGAATCGTTCACCATGTAATTCTATAGTTAATCGTCCTTTATATAACATAGCAAGCGCCACCATCAAAACGGTTTACTTTAATTAAAGAACATCCCTTTGGGTAAGTTAGCATTACTATTGGGAGTATATCAATGAAAACATTTAGTAAAGCGATTTCAATTACCAGTAAACAAACATTTACCCCATTCAATAAAATACGAGTATTATAATAATCAAAATAACTGATAGCTGTTATCAGCGTTTTTAGGATCATTTTCATTCTTCTAATTATTAGGTTATAATAAAAAGGTTGAATGTCTCGAAAGAGGATCTCGGGTATATGAATTAGCATCTCGGCAAAAGGAGACCAGAGACAAAGAGACATAGAAGAGTGTAGTAGAGTAAATAAATAACTACAAAAATTAATATGTTTTGCTTGATGTCATTGATTATATATTCAAGTAAACATGACAAAAACAAGTGCCCCTTCAAATTCTAATACATTTAAGAAATAATGTTTATTAACGTCAAACAATGTCATTTACTGGTTTAGTTTGGATTCATTTAAATAAACATTATTTTCCTGTTTTGGTTGTAAAAATTGCTTTATTCTCACTTAATAAATAGTAAGATATGCTGCTAGTGGACTAAAGTGAGTTATATACATAGAGTACTAGCCGACGTATATTAAGTCACAATCGTAGCATTTCGCGTTCCATTCCTTCTATTGAAATCTCTTTAATTAAATTGCTTACATTCTTTCTTGAAGTTTATAGGATATGTAAAGAATTTATTTCTTTTCATTTTATTGATTGTTATGGCATGATACATTTGTGTTTTAATAGAAAATGAGCAAGCTTATTATTACCTTAAATAAGTTATTGTGAGATGAGGGTGTGTGTTTTTATATGTGTGTTCGTGAAGGCTTGCGGGCTAGCGTGACTGTGCAATCTGTAATTAACTGTTACCAATCTGTCATTTATAACAAAATCAATATTTAATATTAAAGAATAACTTAATATAATATAATATAATCATCAATGCTTCTGGAAACTACCAAGGAGTTATATAAATCTTAAGTTTCTGCTGGAACTCAGGAATGGGTAGCTTCTAGTTGTACAAAATATTAGGAATGTGAATGCATTAATGAGATTGATTTAAACAGTATTATAATAGTTGTATTAAAAGCTATCAGTCAAATTAGTTTTGACACCAGGTTAACATATATAATATACATTTTATCACTTATTTACTTTTTACTGCTACTAAATACAGATGATTGAAGAAGCGCTACGTCCATAAATTTTCGTATGATTTAGTAATAGTATTCGATAAGGCTCTTTCGGTGACATGAGCGTTTTTTGGGAGGTCCAAATGACTGACGACATCCAGTTGGCAACGCGAGTTACCATTGGATAGACGATATTAAATGGTACTTTCGCGAGCTTCACTTGGAAAACTCGTTAGAGAACTATCTCTGACGGACATCGACACATCGGACAGGCCAAATTAAACTAGCAAGTCTTATTTTGGAAGCCAATCCTCATTTTATGTTCGTGCGTTATTCTTCTAGGTACAGCTACTGAAAAGAACAAATTGGTCAACATAAAATTATTATTTTATAAAATATTTCATATGGGTTGCTTATGGAGTAACTTCTTATTATATTATATTCTTATAACAGAAGAGAAAAAATACCAGCTATGGAAACTTGCAATACCAGGCTTGAAGTTTCAACACAACAAAGCATCGAACTGGATCGCCACTTTTCTTTTTAGTTTTATTTATTCATTTCAAAAAGTTATATTATTTGTATTGAATAATTAAAATTATATGTAAAACATTGTAATTCAGTTATAAACTAATTGAACTAATAGTCTGAAGCTAACCGTTATAAATACTGTGAGAAATTCTAACCTCAATGAACCTCAAATATAAACATTTCTGTGTTCACTTAAAATTAATTTTTGTAATAACTTACCCATTTTAAGTTTTTTTACTAAAACAAACACAAACTATGTGCCATTATTATATTTTATTGTGTTTATGAATAACACATTTTTGTAGTCATAAATATATTTTACGTATATCTTATTATTTTATATATAATAAGTTCATATACGTAAATATAGGATAAAATATACGTAAATATGTAATATTATTATATATCTTTTCATAACTCCCTAATGATTTAAGCAAACTTAACAAAATTTTAGTCGAGGCGAAAGCAAATTCACTTTGTAAGTCAAAATTCCCTCATTTAAATTTTCAAATTAGTACGAGCACATCAATCTACGCGACATTATTGTCTGTGTATGAATATATGAATATTTGTTTTAATAGTATGCTAAAATTTTTGTCTGTTTAGATTTTTTGCTAACATAAAGATTATTAAAGCCTAAAGAAGGAATCAGAAGAATATATACTAAGTTGGCGAAATCATCCGTGCTATTTTGGCACTATTGAAAGCCATTAATTCAAATGAATTAATGAATGAATGTTTATTTTTTTTGATAATTATTTTAATTTTTTGACTTAAATTATTGTAATTATATAAACCATCTATTACTGTATATCAATTACTATGAATATAAAGAGAGCATCTAATGTAATTACTGTTTAATTTTAATAATAAAATGTATCAAAAGAATTAAAACAATTTTGTTATTTATATCAATTCAACAATGCAAAGAGGAACTGAAACGAAATTTCCTACATTAAATAAATGTCACTCAAATTTATCTTATTGCTGAAATTAACTTAATGAACGATACTTAAATCCGAAATAAAAAATAGTACAGTTATGTAAACTCCTTGACATAAAGTACAAAAATTAAATTTAGAATCGTGTTGAAAATCGAATAACTGGATCTACTTTTCGTAATCGAGAAAAGATTCCGAGTACCATATTTCGACTACGACGCTTAGACCTTCAGAAGATCTTTATTGCTCAGTGTGAAGTTCATGATTTCTCGTCGTCATCAAGTCTCGAATGAGTATTGATATATGATAAGCTACAGATATGTATATTTTCCAAGTATTTTTGCCTAGCCGCCTGGCCGATAGTTATAGTATTGGCACACGGGTACATGACCCCGGCCTCCCGAGCTACTACCGTATCACTCCTTGTCTTACATTGCGATACTATCAAATCCCTATAATCTTGTCTAAATCCATCTTTCCTTTCCCCTGCCCTTTCCTTTCTTCTCTATCCTTTTCCTTCCTCTCCGCCAATCCACGGTCTGCCGTATCAATGGATGCGTGGGGCTCCCCCGGGTACTATATTACCTCCCCTCAGCATACGGG
This sequence comes from Baronia brevicornis, assembly GCA_031353405.1. Lineage (NCBI taxonomy): Eukaryota > Metazoa > Arthropoda > Insecta > Lepidoptera > Papilionidae > Baronia > Baronia brevicornis. The sequence goes on from JASFAT010002298.1 coordinate 506,807, forward strand.
GCTCTGCTGGGGCTCACTTCCATCCTCCCTTGCGGCTCGTGGGATTATGACAAATTTTAATAAACCTAATTTGTTAAAAAATGATAGCGGCGAGGCTCGCTTGATTCCCACGAAGGCGAAAAGCGACTACCGAAGAGCCGTTTCGCTACGTAATGAGATGAACGTAATAAGAAAGATGAATGAAAAGATGTATGAGTGTGGAGTAAGGAAGGACGGTGTGGATCGTGGATGGAGATTTGTGGTTTCTGCCTACCTTTACGGGAAACCCGCGTGATCATATGTATATATGTATGTAAGTCTGGGTGCCCAGCCAATGCCTTCTTGTCTAAGAATAAAAAAAGCTTTTTGAATTTAGAATCTTGTTGAAGAAGAAAAGAAGCTTTATGAATTATTGTCCATTCCTTCAGAAATGAGAAGATCCGTACCTAGTGTAAAGGTTGTAAAAAAAATTATCTTCCAGGGCATGTTACAACTGACTGTCGTAACTGTGAATTATTGTTTTAAAGTTAGTATGATTTTGCTGTAAATTACTACTATTTGAAATCCTGCAGTCCTAATTGAAGTAGCTTGTATAAATATTTGTAAAATAATTACCTTTTTTTTATGATTTTGAACTCAAATTGATTTTCTCAACTTTTGTTAACTTTGATTACCCATTTATGGTATTATAACTTGTTTTTGTTACCTTCTATCTCTATCTTACATTAATTAAATAAGTTTACTAATTGTAAAACCAGGGTTTTAAACGGTATATTTAGTTTCATCCCGTAAATGTGATTGTTTCAAATTTACGAAGGCTTTTTAACTACTTCTACTAAACCGATTATTATCAAACTTTACTCACACATTGCCGTCCCGTAATTATACAACAATATGATAATTTTAACTTGATATTATGATGGAGTTAATAGATGGACAATGAAACTCCTCAACCATTACTAGTAACGTCCTCAAATTTGTGCTCATTTGGTTGGTTTTGACCAGTGCCAATTAAATATTGGGAAACAAAAATGAATTAAAAAAATTTAAGTTAAACAGTTTATTATCACACTAAAAGAAAAACTTGAGGTCCATAATAATTTTTATATGAAGACCGAATAATTAATTCACATTGTTATGTGCTGAAAATAAAGAAAAATATATTAAAGAAGAATAAAAGGTATTGAAAAAAATGCTACAAATAAAAATGCCCGTTACTGATGTCAATTAGCTCTCCTGTCAGGCAAACGTTGAACCCTCATTACATTTCTTCCCATCGAAAATAATACTTCCAACAACAATAAAAATACATTTCTTACAGTTTTCAGATCCTATAAGTAAGCAACTCTTACGTCACGTCTGAACTTAGTTTAGTTAAGTATTAAGTGTAATGATTAAATCTCATTCTAATGATAATGATTAAATGTATACGACGGGTCCAGAATTAACACTAATATTCATGTCATCTGCTCTTGCTCTTTTTGAATAATACTTAAAGTAAAGTTATTGAATTAACACTTCTTTAAGATTTAATTAGTTTATAGATGATATATAATATAGTATTAGATTTGGGATGTGATAAATACTGTGATCAAACCTATTACATCGGAAACAGTTTCTACTACAGCTCTTGTATAGTCTAGTATAGTATCAACTTAAACCAATAATAAAATTCTACATCAATGAGAAACAAATATTTCACTAATTCATATAGTTTTTACAGCTCATTGTGGATATCGGTCTCCTTCGAAAACGAGAGGTATTACCTTAATATTGATTTTTTATAAAATTATTATTTTATTGGATAAATAAATATATATCAACTATAATAAAATCTCCCTTATTTATAATTTCATTTATATATAACCGAAATTACATAGATACTATAATGTGAACAACTGATTTGATATAAAAATTAAAGTGTGATTAATTATCGCGTGTTCATTTCTCTCTTTAATATTATTACATACATATATATATATATATATATATATATATATATATATATATATATATATATATATATATATATATATATATATATATATTATATATATATATATACATACATATATATATATATGTAAGTAAAATGAATGCTCGTCACAGCTCCTATATAAAGAGACTTGTACAATGTGTAAGGCACAGCTACTGTTCAAAATAACAGAACGGGGTAAGTGGGACAGCGATGATCTCTAGAGAGACATGGGCGGAATTATTACCCACTCTACGCGTGTTTCTCTTTATGTACAAATGTTCCAACCTACTCCAAATTGCGAGCTTTCTCAGAAAATAAAATATTACACATTTTCAATGGCATCTTAATTCTATAAATCAATAATCACGATCTGGAGGGGTATAGGGTAAACATAACATGCTCACTTATAGTTTAGATATATATTTTGATGGCCTAGAACTAATGCTAGATAATTAATGCGTAAAAGATTAATTCTTAGACATTTTTGATTTCAGTGATGTCGTCAAGGTCATTCGTATTTATTTTAGTCGCAACTAAGTAGGTATCAGGATATATAAACATAATGTATGAGATAAAAATTGATACAATTTATTTTTAAGAAAATTTGTATATATTTAACATACAATTCATATAACTAAATTATTATTTAACATGAGCCCACGGCAGTCCATTGCTGGACATAGCCCTAACCCAAGATGCGGCATCTAGCCTGATCTTCGGCTACGCGCATCCAGTCCCTGCCAGCTGCCTTGTGCAGATCGACGCTCCATCTAGCAGGGGTCCAAAGTTACGTTTGCCGAAACACGATCTTCACTCCAGCACTCATCTACTCCAGTGGTTGTCGGTTCTGCGACAAATGTGTCCAGCCCATTGTTACTTCAGTCTGTTTACTTGAAGAGCTGTCGTTGACTTTGATTCTCCGGGGAATTTCTTCGTTCCAAATTCAATCTACCACAGAAACTCTATGCAACTTTTAGCTTGTGAAAGAGACGGACCGCCAGTGTTCACTTCTCGGCACCGTAAGAGAATACAGCAAACACGCACTGGCTGAAGACTTGTCTTCAGGCTTTGAAGTATGGGCGACGAGAACACCTGACGAAATTTTTATTAATGTGTATTAACTTTATTTCAGTAACTTAAGCCTGAAAAAAGAGTTTGTATTACAACGTATTATCCGAAAACGATGTAAATTAATAAAAAAATAAAGTTTAAAGTTTTCTTTTTTTAGAAATTTTGTTGTTTTCTTTTTTTTTTAGAAATAGAGAAAAAGGCTATGTAGATAATATAAAAGCAAAAAAAAATTAAAAATTTATTTGAAAATGTCAGTAGGTAATACAGATGTATAAGTAAAATCATATGTTTAATTGAACAATTTTTGAAGTACCTAAACTTCACAATTGATATTTTGATAAAAACCTGGACATTTACATTCACAATTTGTAATTTCCCAGAGGATGAAAAATATCATTTGTTGTAACAAGACTAAATATTTCATAAGAAATAATGTTTCGTTTTTGCAAAATTATGAAAAATTTTGTCTGAAGTTAAAATATAAAAGCAGTTATATAAAATAACAAAAGTCATTTTATATAACTGCTTTACTTTAAATTGACGAGAATAAACGGATTGATACATATCATGACTACGAATGACGTAAGTTCAGTTTGTTGAGTTTCAGTTTGAAATAAAAAAAAAACTAATCAGCTAATATCAATTTATTGATTGTTCTCAATGTCGTCCCTTCAAGATCTTGGTTTAATTTTGTTTCTTTATTGTTTATTTATATAGGACATATCTAAGCGATGATAAGTATATTCAAATATCTGCATACAAGTCGTATAGGTAAATGTTTTATGTAATACGAAATTGTTGTAATCCATACAGGTTTCTTTAACGTTGACCCGCAAACTTACAAAGTGGGGGTTGTGGGTTGATAAAATACCTAATTTTAAAAATGTACACTTGCACTCACCGGTTGTTATCACTGAATTGATTGTTCGCCGCAGTACGGCGGTAGCATCGCGCCGGCGGGTGTAGGCGCCCACTCATAAGCGCAAGCGAGTCACCGCTCGGCGATTATTTATATTTAATTTTATTTTAATTATTATTTATTATATGTATTAATTATGTAATATATTAATTATGTTATGTATTACTTATTTTATTTTATTTATAAAGTAACACCACAGGGTAACGACTTAGCGAAGAAGGTTGCCTTATAATCCTGGAATCATGCTAAAATGATAGAAAACTTATCACGAAAATAGAGAAGGTAGAGGCCAGTAGCGATCTAATTGAGCTTGCTGAGATTTAAATTGTTATCTTAGCTACCTTTATTATGTAATAAGTATTAAAAGTTTGATACCAAAACATTTATTGCGGTATCTTTACTATTTTTAAAGTTATTTAAATATCTTATAATCATCAAATCTTTACTTATTTTTATTTAAAGATACAAACCCATTAGTACAATATTATATTTTAGGTAAAGACGAAGCTTGCTTCTGAGAGATTGCTTGACTTAATCGAGATATTAGACAAGATTAACATAAAGTAGACACACGGGAATTTCTAAGAAACTTATCTTCATAGATAGTTTAGATCCCAAGGTATTTAGTATTAAGTTATTCTAGTATACTTCGCTCTATACAACAGTCTATTTTATGTAATATTAAACAATAGGCACATACATAGGACTATCTATGTAATAAGTTATTTTAGTTACTCATTTGGTAGTTAACTAATAATTAACTGTCAAAAAATTCTTTGACAACCTAAGTGACTCAATGTCGAAGCTACCGCTTTTGTAGCCAATGATTACGAATTCGATTCCCATATCTATCGAGATAAACATATGCGGAGCCTACAGGTATTTATATAGGTAAGTCTAATATTCCACTAATTTACCTGATATAAGCGTGGTGGGTTAATTTCTATTACTCCAAAAGTGGTAAGCTGTAAAAAAAATATTTGAATAACTTCATAGGTTATCATGTTTTCAAAGTAATTTCATGAATCAAAAGGCTCACCCTGTCCAGACTGGCCTTTCTTATTTTTCTACTTTTTAATCTACTTTTCTTGCTTCCGCTCTATTCTTGTTTGATGTGTCGTTTCCAGAATAGAATAGGACAACCCCAATTTTTCCCTTCGAACGAGAATTTAAGAGAAGAAATTTTAGCATTCTAACGAGACAAGTATGAGAGCAAAAATAAAATAAATCTGAGATCCTCAATCCACCAGCCAAACGTGGGGATTAAAGAAACACCCGTCATATATGAGGAGTGTTTCTTAAGCCTAACAGGACTGGTATGTTTGATTGAACCTTATTACTGCGAAATAAATACTTAATGTTTATTAAGTTATTTATGTTTTTAAGCCTTTTTCTTTGATTTTACCGAATTTTAATAATCACTAAAAATATTTTACTTATAATATCTGTAGAAATAGCATAGCTAAAGTTCAATAGGTATGGATTGAGCTTACGATCCGAGGTCGTGAGTTCGATTCTACCTAAACACTATTTTAAGTTTTACTTAATCACTATTAGCTTAGCTAGGATAGTTAACAAGAATTTTAGTAATAACAAAACATTGCTAGACTTTATTTAAAAAGCAAGATAACTTATAAAGCTCACAATATTTGTAACTAATGTGTATAACTCTGATAGAAGCACGAGAAACAACTTCATTCGATAGCGAATATCGAATTACGTTCAGAAACTAATCTATGTGTTTGAACTGCCGTGTCACAGGAACTCGATGACAAAGTTTGCTAATAAAATTGAAAGCTCGCACAAACTTTGCTTCAGTAATTTGATAGTTGTTGTTGTGCCTACCTAAGGGGCAAAGTTTTCAATTAACACGATCGAAAACTACACGGGCATTGTGGAGGTTATAATTTATTATTAACGTTAATTGTTGCATATAATTTTATGAACAACAATTTAAATACTATTTTACCTTTCAATCAGCAATAAGCTCAATTGGTAAGGTTTGCGATTACAATCTCATGTTGCTGATTCGATTCTTCTATTGGACTATGGATCCTAATTATAATTACCCAATTTTACAAGTACTTTTTAGCTTAGATGGAAAGGATAACAAGAATTTTAGTAATGTCAATATATGCTAGTTTTCTTTAAAATAATGATTTAAATTTCACATATACATAATTGTTATATATTTAATAGTGGTAGAGCCATGCTGAAGAAGAAAACTTTGTCACGAATGGCATAATATTTGTCTGTAGAATGAATGGACACTTTCCTTAAAGGTCGGCAACGCTACCGCACTGCTTTTGGCGCTGCGGAAGCCTAAGGGCGACGATGATTACTTTCCATCAGGTTCCAACACGCCTGCTCGTTTGCTTTCCTATCGCATAAAAAAATATATATATTTTTTATATGATTTCTGTACAGTTCGAGATAAATTCGTATAAAGATTAATAGAAAGGAATTTGAATCTAAAACTCTTAGTTTGACTAGTGATTGTCATGACAAATGCGTTTAATAATATACCTCATATGCGTGAAATACTCATACATATGATAAAATCGAAGAAGTTACATGAAATACGTATGTAAATGCGTAAATCAAGAAGCAGAATTTTCTTCTCCCAGTGCATATAAAGGAACTTATTGCTTATTTAAAGAGACTTTACGCTTTCCTTTATGATAATTTGAAGTATTTCCACACTACCTTATACCTCTATAGTAACGACTGCACGCTGGTTTGCTTTTATTCCCTCGAATATATATGAGACAGAGTACTCAAATGCATTTATATATTGCAAAACTAACTCAAATGCATTTATATATACAAGAGCCATGTATGAATGTGCTGATTCGACCTTGAAAATCCATGACCTCACAAAATCTTGGTTTTTATCTGTGTTATCACGTTATAGAGTGTGCAAGAATCCAAAGGCATTATTTCCTATTACTTCCTTCTTTCCACTTTCATTTAATTCTTCTTTCTCACCCTTTCTTCACATTCTTACATGTCCATGGGCAGATGTGGTCACTTATCATCAGGTGACCCACTAATTTATATGCTTACCATAAATTAGTTCTATTCTCCCGTAAAAAATAATGTTATTAAATAATGTTAATAAAAATTTTGATATTTTCTAAAGTATTTCTAAATTTGATGTTAAAGTTAAGAAGTGTTTATTAAAGTTTATTTGTATTAAAGTTTCTGAAAAATTTGTTTCGAGTAATTTATTGGTAACGGCTTAGTATTATATATCTTCTTACCTTTAGCTAGTCTTTGAAAGTAACTATAATATTGTTTCTACTGGTAATTTTGCCACTTTGAACTGTGAACTAAATAAACTTTAATTTAAACTATAAGTTAGCTTTAGGTAGGATTGAATAGTTAGTGTTAGTAAAGAATTAAGGGTCACTGTATCTTAAATATTAGTTGGGATTTGCATAAAGGACACTTGGAGGACCGTCTTTGTAACCGACTTTGTTAGTTTTGTAAACGGGCAAACATTCAATATAGTTATTTCAATGTATGCTTTGTTTATATCATGCTTACAAATAAAAGTTTGATAATAAAAATCCTAAAAATAATGATCTTATCTAAGCAGCCATAACTCATTCAGTAAGGTTCGGGCTTACGATCCGTAACTTGTGAGTTCGTATCTTAAATTGAAACTGGATGCTTGAAGCCAAAGATCTGGGCTAGATGGCATTTTTTGGGGGAGTCCTATGTTTAGTAGTGGACTGCCGCGGGCTGTTGATTGATGGATTTTTCTATTAATGGGAACTATTTTCTAACACAAACATTACAATGGTAAACAAATATTCTAATAGTATTACAAAAAATCACTGATAATGCACTATAGGTATGAGCAGTGGATTAATATACATATATCGGGGAAGAGGAAGCTCAATAGTGAGACATGTATAGGCTATAAAATAATTAATATCTACCTGTCTTATACAGCATTATTATAGTAATTTATTTTATATAATCATTATATTTAATATAACTGTTAATAATTAATATAGTAAATAATTTTAATATAGTATACAATAGGTATATTAACATTTTATCACCTTTTTTTTTCATATTCTATATTATCATATTATATATTTCAAATATTAATACTTCACAAAAGCTCTCTCTGTTATTAATGGACTTTACGATGTAGCAATACATTAAGTTGTACTGTAGTAAGCGGCTCACATCAGGCGAAACATTACCGCAAACATATTGTGTGTCGTACGCCTATGTCGTTGTCACCACAAGTGGAGCTGCTAATTACCCATTAACATATATAACGGCGCTAAAACCTATATATATATGATCGTCGTATATAGTGACTATTATATATGAATATCAATATATTTATTAATCAATTATGATGTTGCTTAAATTATAGTCGCGCAAATTATAGTCGACTAATAAATTAATTTATATAACGATCAATCTGAACATTGATTGAATTTTTTATTTAATTATTTATTAGATATAATGTTTGTTTGAGATAATCAGAGCAAATGTAAAAAATTTTATTTAACATTTTTTGTGTGCTAATTATTGTAAATAACTAATTATATTATTATAAAATAAAGGTACATAAAATATAATTTATTTTATTTTAATTCATCGTTACGTCAAAAATAGACTTCATTAAACATACACTTCAGAGTTAAAGCTTTTGTAATGTTCTGAGAGTCTGTGTTGTGCAAAGTCAAATGTAAAATGTAGCTTTGAATGATTGAAAAGCTAGAAATTCAGCGAAACGGTGGTAATATTTATATTCTCAATTTCAATGAATAAATTCGAAATATATCTGTATTTTGCAATTACAGAATTAAAAAAGAAAATATAAAAGTAAAATAGTCTACAATTTAAAGAGACTGGTGGAGTAAAACGGAAATGTAAATAAAAATAATAACTAAATATAAAAGAAATATTTGAGTTCATAAATAACTAAAGAATAAAAACATTATTCGTCGATCATTGTAAACTCCTTTTCAAAAAGAAACGGGCATCTGATAGTCATTGGCTTTTCTATGGATAATACTAATATTTAGTATTATTATTATATATGACTAGAGCCATAGAGACTATATGTTATATATGACTAGAATGTTCTTTTTAAATTTTTTTAACATTTTAATCTCAGAGTCGGTATTTTAGTCAACGTAAACAGAAACCTTTCTGAAAATGGACATTTTTGTGAGTATAGTGAAATTAAGGCTACGAATATTTTTATGGTACTTTAATAAAAAAAGATATTAAAAATATAATAACGAATATGACTTCCTCTTGCATGTAATCATCTTGGCATGCTTTCCACCAGGCTTTTGATGGTGTCCTGTGGAATGTGTTCCCACTAAGCCGAGGTCACACGTTTAAGTTCCCTAATGTTTTATGGAGGTGGTACTGGCCTACTACAGATCGTACTCGCCTTTTTAGGATGTCCCAGATGTACTAAATAGGGTAGAGGTCGGGGCTTCGCGCTGGCCAGTCCAAACGACAAATACAGACCTCTTGCATATAAGCATCTATGTTGCCAGAATAGTGAGCCCGAGTATTATCATGCATGTAAACGGTATCTTCATCAATTACAGTCAGTGCAAGTTGTATATGTTGACAAAGGATTTTTGTTATGTACCTATACTTATTTAGTTTGTTTGGCTATTAAAACCTTTTTAGAACTGAATTTTTACCAATAATGTAGAAAAATCAAAACCGCCCGTTTTTTGTAAAGGAGTGTACATTACATGTGAAAATACTTCTTCACAAATACCCAGAAAGTATATAATAAGAAAGTAAGAACGTTTCCGTCAATTATTTTTAAACAGGAACACGGAACAATATATAATACGCAAGTTACAGCTACTGTTCTTAATAACAGGACGTGCTTCGTTGGTCTCTTGAGAGGCATGGGCGGAAGTATTACCCGGTACACACGTGTTGCTCTTTATACAGAAATGTTTGAACATTCCTTAAAGTACCTTTTTACTGGCACGATAAAATGTTACATATTTAGAAAGGTATAAGAAGGATACTATAATATTAATGTACTATTCTGTACCTGTATTTCAAAAAATGCAATTTAAAATACGAAAAAATGGGAAAATACGTTAAGCCATTTTGGGTTTTTTACTTAGAAATTTAATTGTCATAACTTCTAATAATGTTTAAAACACATTCGGTAATGTTTGCTCTTCACAAATAAAACTAAAGATGTATCAGAATATCAGGTTTAATCTAAGTTATTTATTTTATAGGATAGGTAGGCAAATGAGCAAGCGTATTACCCGATGGAAAGCAATTAACGCCGCTCATAGACATCTGCAACATCACACTTGCTTAATGCATATTATATTATAATATGCATTAAGCAAGTGTGATGTTGCATAATAACAAAATAAACCTTCAAATAGTTGTTTAATCATGTGCCACTAAAAAATGACTTAATAATACAATCTCTTTATTTAAAGAAAGATGTTTTTGATATTTATGATAACTATAAAGTATTATAAATTAAAAACTATCGCAATCTGTTTCCACTTTCTTCATTGATGCAAAACAAATACAAAAAAATTTTTGTGCCTTTTATCGCATGCTATACGGTTTCGTTTACATGATTTGGAGTTACAAACATAAGTTATGATATACAATTTTATTTAACATATTAACAATATAAACTTATTCACTTGGATTTAAAATGTCATTACTTACGTCACTTGTATTTGTGTAATGGCGTCTGTGTATGTAATGGACTTCATTGCCTGGGATTTAATACGTAGTCAACGTCCGCATTCATTTACACAATCGTATATTACGACAGCCATACAGGCTAACATACATACATGTGTTTATATCTACATGTGCATATAGAGTGAAAGCCATTCAAACATTCTCGGTTGCTCAATAACTGTTAAGCTTTGAAAAATTGCTTCAAGTGGTATACGCTATTTAAACTGTTCTTCGGCTTTAAATATCCAGTTACTGCTAGACACTTGATGCAAATTCTTGCTTTGTCTCATATAGAGAATTACTTATATGTATGTACAACATATATGTTGTAACCAAATCATTAAACTAATTCAAAAATCAAAAGTACTCGGAAGTATCTCAAGTGACATTTTGTAATGATCCAATGGCCAACATTTGTTGTCGATACAATGAATTATTAACTGATATATGAACACGATAATGATTCGAAGATGTTATTGCTGGTAGCATATTTCCTTTTACAGCTTTATCCAATACTGGTCCTATTTGCGAACCTGCGCAAACCACAGAAACACATTCCATAGGCCTAACGCCGTGTCGGAGGTAGATTAAGGTACTATGCTATTAAACTGTATTTACCATCTGTTGCAGTTCCTAAAAATGTATTTTATAAATGATTTCTTTTATTTTATATAAAACTAAGTGACATGAATAAAATACTTATTAAATATTGTTTCCATATACGATTTATATATGGAAAAAATATTTTATTAGCTAATAAGAAAAAGTTATTTCTATGACTTGATTTGCATGAGACATGCAAAATCAATATAAAATAATTATTGAATCCCTAATAAGCAATTTCATTATTGGATTAAACACAAGATAAGGGTAAGTGTTTCACATAATACGATCAACATTACATCAAACTACAAATAATATTTAGGATATACATCCAAAGATTATGGTGAATAGCGGTAATATTAGGGTTCAAAGCGTACTCCAGTCTGATTGTTTAATATTTGCCTCTTGATCTTATGCCCCATAAGGGTGTTTCACATAATACGATCACCATTACATCAAACTACAAATAATATTTAGAATATACATCCAAAGATTATGATGAATAGCGGTAATATTAGGGTTCAAAGCGTACTCCAGTCTGATTGTTTAACATTTGCCTCTTGATCTTATGCCCTTGTCATATGAAGTCCATATACCTGTAGATAGTATATTAGTGATAATAATAGGCTAAAATAGTGATTGTTAACGAATTTTGTAACATTAATATTACTAGAAATGTTATTTTATTACCCCAAGTAATTATAAATTAGATTAAAAACCGATCTATCAATGCAGTTCTTTGCTGCACCCTAACAATTATTTGCTGGAAATTGGTCACCCTTAAAATTGAGGGGAGTTACCGTAATCCCTGCGCTATAAAAACCCATTTGTAATACCTAATCCACCTTATTGGTGGATTAGATATTGCTGTTTTTATTGCTGAGATAGATGCTGTTGCCTGTCTTATCCATTTGTAAATCTATGAGGTTAAGTTTGTATTTGTTCATTTGCTTTAGATGTCTGACCAGACTGCGACCACTGAGTCATCCAGCATTATTTATGCTTATTTGAGTATGCACACTATGTTGTATTTAGTGGATATTAGCAAAGTAGTTGTTGAGTCTCCATCTTACAGTCGCTTATTTAATCCAGAATTTGTTGGTCTTAAACTGGTTCCTATTTTATACACTACATTTTAAAAATAACCAGACTCTTTTCATAGTTGCATGGAAACTTTATGCATTATGCATTTATATGGGTGTTGTCATGGCTATGTAATTAACACTCTGTAATATGTTTATTATATATCAACCCACAAAGGAACTAGCAGCACCTAGCGTTAATTCAAATTACTTCAACGATATGTTTGTTTAATCAAAACAGTTTTGGGCAAAGGATCTTTAGTGACTCCCACCTGAGATGTAAATCGGAATTACCATAAAGGTAACAGCGGACCGCCTTTGAAACTTTCCACCTTAGTTTGTGGACAACCTCACATTTTACATATTGAATTAAACTAGCAGCTTTGTCCGAGCGACGTTATTAGATTGGTAGCGTAGTGAAACTGCGCATCTCATACGTAAATTTTGTTCATTATTCATACCTTTTTTCAACCAGCGTAAACCAACGCGATTATCTATTGAGCAATCGCCTAGCAGGGGCCATAATTTTTTTGTGTTATAGTTTTCTCTGGTACAATTCTATATTTGTTGATGAACTACCAGTGTAGAAATTTGACGTTCGTTAGAGCTTACTCGTACTTAAGAGTCTCCCAAGGCGAGCGTTCACTCTAACGTCAATGATAATGTAGATACTTCATTGTATATTCACAAGACGTCGTTAAATTTCTAATAACCACTATATAAACCCTCATTAGAAATTTATAAACATGATGATGTTGAGAAACGACTCTTTATTAAATACAACAAAGTAATGTCTTCCTTGGTCAGTCGTCAAGTCCTTAAATGTTTTGGTTACACAATAGGATTGAGGTTGAAAATCTAGAAGGTAAAATCCTGTTAGAGAGGAGATGAGGAGATGGAACATAATGAACTTCACAGCCGAAAACCGACCGAAATAATCGATAAACTGCAGATATACACGAAAAAAGCAATGCGAACAATGTATAAGAGATACGATTAGTCTAATTTATACGAGAACTGGACCGATTACTATTGCGGGATTTATCATGAGAACAAGTAAAACGAGTATGAAATAAATAGGTAAGTCGCCTTAACTGTCAACTTTACTCAATCATGGTGAATTTTACAGAGCTACACACTCGATTCGGATTGCGGTATCCGACCATAAATACTTAAATACGTAACACGTACCGACTAATTTGTCTGCTATGCTCGGCAACTAAGTTCAATTCCTTACACTTTGGGAGAGGCACACGCATAAAAATGGTCATAGGTTGATGATAATAATTAATATTTTCCAAACTAAAATTGAACACTTTATGAAATTATACAAAGTGTATAACTAACAACCCAAATGGCGCAGTGACAGTGTTCACAGGACGTTCGATTCTTGCATTAGGGTATATTACATATTTGTATAGCTTATCGATCAATCAATCAACAGCCCATGGCAATCCACTGCTGGACGATGGCCTCTCTCAAGAAGCGCCACCGATCGCGCTCTTCGGTTTCATGCGTCCAGTTTCTACAAGCCACGCTGCGCAGATCGTCGCACCATTTATCCGAGGAGCTTCGCTGGAAGGCTCATGTCAAAAAGAAACGCAATGAGTTAGAGCTTCGCTTCCAAAATATGTACTGGTTGCTTGGGAATCACTCCACGCTATTAGTCCCCACCAATTTGCCCATATATAAACAGGTCCTTATACCGGTATGGACTTATGGCATAAAACTCTGGAGTTGTACCAAACAAAGTAATTAGAAATGATCCAACACTTCCAGAACAAAGTACTCAGTAAATGTCCCGTGGTACGTCAGAAATGACAAACTTCACCGTGACCTTAAGGTGGACCTGGTCGTTAGTATTATAAATAAATACGCCAAAGCTCATGAACGAAGATTTTATCATCATATGAACGTCGAGGCTATCCAGCTCCTCGACAACACGAACTTATTAAGAAGACTGTAGTCATCCTAATGTAGTGAAGTGATAGAATATTTTACTAGTACAAAGAACACAAGAACATAATCTTTTCCCCTTAATAGAGACTATAAGAAAAGTGTTACTGAACACATTTTTAGTTACACTCTACTTAGCAAATTACATTAAAAACAAATTACTCATTAGCCTATAGCTAGTTTGTAATTATAATGAGAAAATCTACAATACTAGAGTAACCATGACAAAAAAAATCTAGCCGGGGGGCGTCCCATACTGTTTTTGCTTAGACGCCGTCTCCACTTCAGCACTCGTCTATTTCAGCGACTGTCAGATCTCCGATAAACGGGTCTACAAATACTCTTCGGAATATCTTGATGGAAAGCAGTCCACTACCGTGCGATTGCATCGTAATTTCCTGACGTGTTCGACCATCATCTTGGGAACGACTTACTTTTTTGGGGAAGAAATAGATAAAAGAGCAAGCGAGTCATTTGATGGTATGTAACACACCCAATATTATTAAAACTATTTTATAAACTACTATTAAGTACTAAAAATATCCCTTCTTCTCCTTCTTTTATATTCTTATATCGTATTTAAAATATAACGCCAAAATGCAAACGAATTAAATGAAACTTTTGATCTGGCACTGTTCCTGACAGAGGGTTAATCACTCGGTTGTCAGTTCAAATTTTGAAGGGATAGTAGGCTTTTTTGTTGTATTGACCTTTACTACAAAACAATGTACTACCTTCCCTCGTTTAAAAATTAATTGGTTTCTAAACCAGTCGCTTAAACATTGAACACTGAAATGTCAAAACTTTATATTATTGAACTGGTTATTATATATAATTGATTGTGTCCAGAGACAAACACCCAGCAGTGGGGTGTTATGGGTGTACTTATTTATTATATAATTTTATTTATTTTTATTAATGTACGAGAATTGTGTACATAAATTTAAAAATCCAATATGTCATTTTATTCCCTATTTTATATTTACCCGTAATAGTTTTACTTCATTAAAATATAGTACTATATATATATATATATAAATAGTATATATATATATATAGGTATATATATATATATATATATATATATATATATATATATATATATATATATATATATATATATATATATATATATATATATATATATATATATATATATATATATATATATATATATATATATATATATATATATATATATATATATATATATTACCTTATTTTATTACTTTTTATATAATTATTATGCTTCACAAAAATTAACCCTTAAATACGTTGTAAAAGGGATAAAATATAATACATATGTAGGAATGTCCGTGACAGACGTCAATCAGTTACTGTCAGGACAAATGTTAGATGTCTGTTCTATTTCTTGCTATCGTGACCCTCATCTTGGTGAAAATTATTTCCCATATCTAAGCGTCCAATTGTTATATGCTCTTTTTTATTCTTACAATTACTCCATTGCGAAAACGGCTTCATGTCATTTGTCTTTATGATCTTGTTTGTTGCTCTCTAGGGGCTATACAATTATTATCTACAAATAAATTATTTTGCTACAGTTTGGTGACATTTTAAAATGAAAAATCCGTTCAAATTATATTTATCTTTAGTGAAGTACACCAGTACTTATACGTACCTACTCTAGTATATACTAATATACTAGAGAATATACTGGTCGTATTAATATTTTAAGCACGAACATTTTTCATTTTAATTTAATTTACGTGTTTCTGGATATATTTTTTGCATAATTTATTATATCTTAAAGACACTGCATCCAAATTTTCATACAATCAAAAATAAAATCGTTTCTTTGGAGTACAGTGCATTCATGGAGTATGTATAAACACACTTAACGCTATTAGATAATAAATGGATTATATCCTGTGCAGTTGACACTTATGAGGTATTAGCCTCCTTTAAAATAAAAAGTAACTTCACAATAATTCGAACATTATCTTTATTTTGAAATTCGAAAATATTAGTTTTCTGGGATGATATAAGGATTATTACGATTGTAAATCACTTTAATTATAATAAAAATCTATTAAACCTACTTTCGGATGCTTATTACAACTGAAATTCAATTAATATTCAGTTTAAAGGTTTTGTTCCCACGTCAAAAGTTGCTAGGTAACTTATTTGTATGAGCACAATTTTATTAACGTTGCAAAGCAGTAACTTTGTTGATGGTCGCTCCATTTACTCGTGTAGCCTGTTTAGCGCAAAACCTTGTTACAAGATATGCCGTGCAACGTGTTAACGACATTATTGAAGTAGAAAAAGACTTTTCTCCTTTGAAAACGTATGACGAACTACTAAATATACTAAACTACTATACTACACTACTAAATATTATATACTAAACTAAATATTATACACTATACTAAACTACTAAATATTATATAAATTAATTTTATCGCGGTTTATTAAACACTCACTAAATAAATAGGAGTTACAAAGATACTAGTACCAAATTCAATTTTATTTTTATTATTTTTTAATATAATTATATATAAAATATCATATAAATAGTAGATAATTAAAATTTCTACATAAAATTTGATATTGCACAACTAAATGAAATGAAAATTAAAAAGGAAATATTTCATAGGTACCTAGTGATACATGTATTATTATTATTTCCTATTAATTAGTAATAGGAAATAAATACAACAAAAATATATTTATTGCTTCAGCATGTACCAAAGTAAAAGTTTGGAAAGCACCAATCAATTACTCGGCAAGTAGTACGCTCCATTAGTTTCTTCACATGTTTTTATTTGAACGGAAATCTTATTATCACCTCCGGCTAGCCCTCATATACTCTGGACGCCGAACTTCAAATAAAATTATTGTCAATGAATTGTAATTATTTTATTTGAAGTTCAATTATACAATGGTTAATTGTAGTTTTGCGTATATATTTAATATTAATAATTATTAGATGAAAATAATAAGATGGTGTCTTAAAAAACCTTTAAATGAGTTCCTTTTCTTCCTTAGTACCTATACGATTTTTACAACTAGTGAAGGTTGGCAAGCAGAAGCAAAGCTCACTGACATTACATAGAGTTCTTTCTCTGACCAACCTTTCTGTGCCCATGACTTTTCCCGTCATAATTACTTTAACACTAGATTGTCCAAGAAGTCATTTTGAAGGCTTATTATTTAGAAAAAACTATATTTATACTGATTCAATATCTTAGAATTTTGAGACAACGTACAGCTGTAAAAACATATAATTGTATGCAAAGCCACTAAATTCTAAGAAAATACATCGTTATTAATACATTTTTTCAATCAACACACAGTCAAAATGACTTGCTGGGCAATCTAGTGTTAAACAATTTATACCTCTCATTATCTCAGTATGTACACTGAATAATGTAAATGTTCATATTTCAGTTATTTTTGATGTGAATTATATCATATAACCATCCTAGTAACAGGCTTTACAATTTTCATCGGGTTTCTGTCTGTTGTTAATTTGATTATATTGACAAAATGTGAACGGGAGCGATAATCTGTGCAGTCCGCTGAAGCGGCAGCCTATAGCGTTGCATTCGATCGGCACTAACGCAGGCTGCATCCAAGTCTCATCTCCACGTCCGGACTGAAACACAATGATAATCTCTCTATCTCTACACAAAGTTCATTGATTAGGTAATCCTCCATACCTACGTCACTTAATGAATCTACTATTGTCCGAATGGTAAAGTAACAAATAAAAACATTTACGACCCAAATAGCAAAGTAGCGAAATCTTGATTCTGTAATCCAAGTGTTATGAGTTCGATTAGGTCACACATCAGGATAAATACATGTACCGCCTACAGGTATTTATTCCAAGTTTGAGTATTTATCCTTGTCATACTTGTGTCTTTCTTGGATTGAATTTCTTCTAAATTTTTTTTTATCAAAACTAAAATATGTTCACATTTTTAGAAATGTACTATTTCCATAAATTAATCCTGTATGGTAA
The DNA here is from genome assembly GCA_031353405.1 of Baronia brevicornis. NCBI lineage: Eukaryota > Metazoa > Arthropoda > Insecta > Lepidoptera > Papilionidae > Baronia > Baronia brevicornis. The sequence continues at coordinate 525,115 of JASFAT010002298.1, forward strand.
ATGTTCTTAAAATCGAAGATATTTGTATAATTAGTCAGATATTAACTTACACTCACCCCAGTTACTACAACTTAAATCAACTGGCTGCGTATGTTGCTATAAGAATTATTAGTTAAGTTTAAAGAAAAAAATTCTTAAAAATTTTGATTGACTGAAAGTCTATGTTTTTGGGGAAATCGTCGTTATGATTACACGCCATTAACATTAAAACAAAAACTGTAAAGAAAAAATATAAATATTTTTACACAAAATAAAAAATACGACACAAAAGAATTTTAGATTAATAAAATAGCTTCCGCACCTGAGTTCGATAGTAACGTAAATGAACGCCATTATCCCACACAATAATCTTAAATCACTCCGGTTTAGTGTTTCGATTACAGACAAAGGTTCAGTAGGAAAACCCACATTATGACGGTGCTTAAATAATTGTACAGATAAGTAGAATTGATGTCCAGTTTTACCATCAAATAGTGCCTTTTTATTAGAAGGGGATATACGTCTTTATTGAAAATAGTAATATATTACACAGTTAGTTATCGGCTTAGTATATTGTAAATAAAGTATATCACGGTAGAGCTGATAAAGGCAACGATCTACTTATGCATTACACTCGATGGATGTAAGAGATGAGAGTTCTCATCATTTCACATCGGTCTCAAAAAAGGCAGCCAACTGGTTGATGTTGTAGGTGTTGTTGTTGATGGTTCATGGTCAGCTGTAAATACTACTCTTATTCTCTATCCTAAAAAGTATATATATATATATATATATATATATATATATATATATATATATATATATATATATATATATATATATATATATATATATATATATATATATATATATATATATATATATGCAATATATATATATGTATTGCATATATTTACCTCAATGCGGGGATCGATCCCGCGACCATTTACTCCGAAAATGGCAATGGCCAATTAACAATAATAATTGCACATTATTTCATTACAATTACCCAAAAAGATGAAATAACATTATTGAAATAACTTCATCGTTTTCAATTGAAATAGAAATACATTTAGGACTTCAATACAATGTTTTACTTTACTATTTCGCGAGGACACGTCCCTTTCAGTTGCTTTTTTTTTTTTGAAGAATTGAAGCAGCTAGGTAAAATGCACGTACACGATTACCAAGAACGCGACCAGAATTAAATATCTCTGCTATTTAAACATAAATACACTATGAATTATTTTTTTAAGTTCATACTACGATACACCACAGAAGTAATTTGATTTGTCAGTAGGTGTATATGGTACGAATCATTAATATTTTTATATGACGCGTTCTGAGATATGTTTTGAACTTATTTTTTTTTAAATTTTTTTTTTTAAACTTAACATGTCAAAATTATTGTATTTCAGTAAAGTTAATCATAATATGATTATTTTCGTAATAAAACTAAAACTTTGATAAGGTTGATTGAAATGACTTTACAGATTGATTAACATGTACTTTATCAATATTAATCTTGTAAGGATTTGCAAGGCTAAAATTTACACCAGACAGTGAATGAACACCTAATCTGGAGGATCTAGATAAAGTTTTGTTTTTAAACTAGTTAACATGTTGTTGCATGTTGAAAGCAAAGTGGAAAATTAATTTTATGGTTACAGTTCTCATATACATCATTTTATAAGTTGTAATAAGTCTTTCAATTTCAAAATACATAGTTCTATGAGAATTTCATCTAATTATAATCTACAACCATTAAAAGCATCAAGCCCTTAAGTCGCATTATTCATTAATTCATAGATTATTTAAGTGTTAAAGTGATTGAAGTTGGTATGAATTCTCACCTTTTTTGGTTCAAGTATGGTACATACTCTTTCCTACGGAACGCTTCACAGATCTTTAGTTGAATTAGCTCACTTGGGAAAGCTTACGATCTGAGATCATAGGTTTGTGGCTTCCACTAAACTATTCTTTTTCTTTTAAAATATTTAGTATCGAAATTTAATTCAATGTTTTTTTACATATTTAAATTTATTAATATTATACAAAAATTACTAATTTCGGAAATAAGCATTAGATGTCTGCGTCTTATTTTGGTTGCGATGTATTACGAATACGAAGCCCCAGTTGACGCTACAGTGACGCAACCCTTTGCTTTTAAAACCTTTCTCATTTCGTTTTTGTTTTGCATCTCCGTTGTTGCCGCAGATTTCACAAAAGCGAAGGCTCATCTGTGGATTAACATTTGTTACGCATTTGTACTGTTTCACATAGTGCAAAGCTCTTATAATTTGGAATTTATAATAATTATATAATCATGTTTATTTTTACTGCTACTTATTGTTGGAGAAAACATACCTAAATGGCTCTAGATTTTACTCTAGTACTTCTATTTACCAGAGACTAGAGATCATCACTCTAGGCCTGTCTTTACACGCATGTAATAAAACTGTTCAATAAAATGTCATTTCAATATGCTTTGGTAGTAAGACTACTACGTAGGTGTAGCAATATTATTATGAAGAGATTAAATAACATTTTATATGTTTTTTTCTAAAATAAACAATACAACTTAAAGGTCTTTGAATTTTACAAAACAGTTAAAGACATGGTAAATTGTGTATTTTTTAAAAAAAAATATATTAGAACTAAGAGTCTACATAAAAAGAGAGAAAAACAAATAAAGATATATAACAAATAAATTTTTAAAGTTGATAAAACCAACTTGTCAACATTTAAGAGTAAAAGTAAAGTAATAGAGCTAAATTTATACAGTTAAACAAATTTACGGTGTGGAAATACTTTATCTAAATTAAACCTAATTGGCTAATAAAGCTACTGTTTTATGCGTCAATGGTCATAGTTACGATTCACATATGGAAATAAATTTATTTATAGTTCACAGCTATTCCGAGTCTGGGGACCCCGTCAATCCGCCAAAACAATGTATGTTGAGTATGAATGTGTGACGAGTTAATCCCTATTCTTCCAAAAATTGGGTGGTCCGTGCTCAGTATTGGGAATAGGCTGTAGAAAAACTAAAAACTTAAACACAAGTGAAAATATCTACATATATGAGTTGTGGAAAAAAAGATGATTACTACAAAAATAAGTGAGACAAAAAAAATTGCAAACATATCAAATGAAAAATGTTTAAGATATTTCTTGTTGTATACATAAAATAAATAGTTAATTTTGAAATATTATGACTGATTTTAGCCTTTAACAAAGTCTGTTCAGAAACGAGAAAATTACGCGAAAATTTACATAACAGAGAATTCATGGTTGCCCTAGTACACCGATATACGACCAGTGACGGAGTTTCGTACTAAATTAGCATCCCAGTCACTTTGTCCGATAATCTTTACCAAACTACTTTCTGTTCTATCTTCACAAACATTATCAACAACTAGTCCACTAAGAGATATAGGCCTCCCCAAGTCACGCCATCTAGCCCGATATTCGGCTTCATGCATCAAGTTCCTGTCAACTACCCTGCGCAACACAGATGAGTGTTCCATCTGGCAGTGGGACATCCCACACTATGTCTTCCCAAGACTCAACCTCCACCCCAGTTTTCGTCTACTCCAATGCTTGTCGGTTCTTTCACCAGCACATTGCATTCAGTTGCTAACTCATTGAACTATGTCGGTGAGTTTGCTTCTCCGGCGGATTTCTTTATTCTAGATCATATTCACTAAAGAAACTCCGAGCATATCCCTCTCCATAAGATTTAGAAAGGGAAGGGATCTCCTTTCTGAATCTGTCATTGTTCGTAAACAATTACTATTAACGTAAGTAAATGTTATTAACGTAGGTCAACACAAAAGTTTCAACTTTAAATGGCTTATTGCTGTAATTGGGAATCCGCTTCGCATCATTAGGTAATTGTAGCTGAGACCCACCGACCGCAGGCGAAACTACTATTTTGCGATACACTTGTACGACTCTAGCATACAATACGACGTTGGCTTTGCAGATAATTCTTGTACTATTCTTGTTTCTATTAAAGAACTACGTTTATGACATTTTTAGTTTAAAAGTTTAATTTCAAAAGAATATTATATGTGCAGTAAAAAACTCATTAAACTTTATTCATGCCAATTATCTTTATAAATATAATTTTATTAATATATAATAGATACCAAATACTTTACACTCGAATTTATTTGTATACATTAACGTACCTCAATATTGGATGCTTTTACTTCTTTGTAAACGTCTACCAATACCGTCTTTGTTTATTTTTGAACTTCTTATTCTTTATACATATATATGTATATATATATATATATATATATATATATATATATATATATATATATATATATATATATATATATATATATATATATTCACGCCTATCCCCCGCAGGGGTTGGCAGAGACCATAGAGCTCCATCCGCTACCATTCATCGCAGCTAAAACGGCTCTCCATGTGTCCGAGAACCGTTTCCAGTAGAACGACGTCGCCGTAATTTTCAACAAATTAGGTATATTAAATTCGTCTTAGTGAATCCTTCGAGCCGCAAGGGAAGATGGAGGTCAGCCCCAGCAGAGCCCTGTATGCTGAGGTAAGGCACCATAGTACCCGGGGGAGTCCGAGCCCGGGACAGTCGGCACACTTGCGACTAGGCTCGCTCCTAGCCATGCATCCATTGGCACGGCAGACCGTGGATTGGCGGAGAAGAAGGGAAAGGATAGAGAAGAAAGGAAAGGGCAGGAAAGGAAATACGGATTGCCTCCGTGCGCGGAGGGCCGCGCCACTGTGCCAATCGGTCGGCTTTTCTTATTTTTTGCCTATTGAAAACTGCGTGATTTAGTGATAAGATGTAGTAATTTTAAACATTTCATTTCTTAACTAACCGTAATGATATTAGAAGCCTCAAAAAACAAGCCTATATAATATTTATCAAAGTCGAAAAACGTCGTAACGTATATGTCTCTGGTATTGTAGATTTTTGTAGGCGGTGGTGGTTTTCATTGCTCCTTTACCGACCTACCTCATAAAAAAAAAACCAACTTTTCAAAACACCGACATTTTGGTATTTCTTAGAAAATTACTCGATTGTAAAGATTAAAATATGTAAAAAACTAAATACTCTTTTCTAAAATGTACTGAAAATTTAAGAGACTATTTTTATAAATTAATGTTTGTGGGTCAAAACGGAACTAAAAAAGGATAGGAGTTTCTTTTATTGTTTGTTTTCAGTTAAGAAGAAAATCATAACGCAACAGTGGCAACAGCTTGATTGATGTCAGACTGACCTTTAAATTAATGAAATATACTATTTTAATTTTATTTTACTCAATAAGTTAAGTATATAATATCAAGCAATTTAGGTATTAGTAGTATAATTAAATATTACCGTTTTTGATATGTGTAGAAGCATGAAAATAAATAGATATATCATCATTATAAATAGCTTCGCTTGGCTTGGGTCCTAAGAAAGTTGCATTAAGTTTACCGTGCAGCTTAAGTTAGCTGCTCTGTTCCGAATATATTCCACTATTGAAGCGCAAGGCTTTTATGTGTAGTTGTGTTCCTAAGCCGTTTGCGTCCTACTACAATTTGCCTTATTCAGCTCAAATTAACGGATAATCCTTATTACAAATTGTAGCTCTTATTATTTATTACGGACAGCTATCTGTTGGAAAGCTGTGATTTTTTGTATGACTTTAAAACTATTGGTCATCGTAAACAAATAGTCGTAAACAAATAGTAATCGTAATGTTATTTTTTTCTTTTATATTTATAATTCTATTACCAAAAATGTTTTACGTTATGTATGTAGAGACTGATTTGATTATTTTATTTCTTAATCAATAAACCCATTTTAATGGACGGTCCGTAATTGAAATCAATAAAGGTATAGATAGTACCTTTATTGCAGATGGGACACCAGGCATTGATTTGAAGCAACACAAGCAATAAAATGTTTATACCTGTAAATAAATCGAATTGCGAATTTGGGTTGTTATATGGTGACCTATGGCACATTTTATAATGATTAAAATCTAACAGGAGCTCAATTTTTCACCAAAAATTTTAAACAAATAATTTATTTTTTATTATATATTGTTATTTACAAATTTTCATTACGCTTAATTTTTTCATTTGAATGAATGAACTCTATTTTTTGAGAATTAATTATATTCTTTATTGTACGGCAAACGTTAAAGACACAGATTAGAGTTATGATGAAATCCTTAGTTTAAAATTTAGCTGAAATTGCCTTTAATTGTTTTTAAAATAAAGAATGTAATTATTTTTTAATTGCAATAAATGAAATATTATGCTAAATTATCTTTTAATTTTATTAAACTTTACAGTTAAACTGTATAGACCTTGCATGTAATTTATTATAATTTTGGTGGATTAAAAGCAAACAAGAAGGCTTTATCAATATTAAAAGGCCTCAATGTGAGTTTAGAATGCTTTTTATTGATAAAACATAATAGATACAGATATACTACAAAAGCTCTGTATTAATTAGTTACTTGCTATGTTGACCGCAGCGAGCATCATAATTAACATAACTGTTTTTATGTGATAGGAAGGCACACGAGCAGGCCAGTTCCTTTGAAATCTTGTAAGTTACCTATGGCTTTTAGCTGTATTATATAGTAAAATAGAAAGAGATAAATAGACAAGGTTCCTTTCCGTTCGTGGGTCTAATGATTTAAGTTCAATTGAGAAGCACTTCGAAATATAATATAATAATGAAAGTCAACTGTTTGTTATCTCTGATCTGTTTTTGTATCTATATGTTCGACTTTTCGCATTAACTAAAAGTTAACGCTCTGTCTAAAACGCGTTTAATTAAAAGGGAATCTGTTTCAGGTATATAGTTAAGTCAGAGTTTCCGCTGCATTTGTACTAGTTTCATGCTCGCCGCACTTTCTCACTAAGATGCTTCATGTAAGTCTAGATATATTTATTTAAATCAATCGTACAATTTACGTGTTTAAACATTTTAAGCACTAGAATTGAATTCCTTAAGATAAATTTTTTGTTTTTTTTATTTACACGCGCATAATCTCACTATCAGTGTTTTTTACATTTTTAATTTAAGGCTATAAAGAAAAATTTATTTTGGTCATAATTTTTAAATATATTAAAAAATTATGACCCAGATAAATTTTTCTTACATTACATTTTAAACAGAATATTTCATTTTCACCCGATTCTAAGTTTATTTACGTTGTGAACAAACAACAAAATAAATATGTGATAATTGGTAAACAAAATGCGCTAAACTCATACCTCTTTATAATTTGCAATTTGTGTAAAATGTGAATATAAGGATAATAAAATCTGAAAACAATATCAATAACAAAAACTGCAGTATGCACAGATTTTATTTTTCAAAACAATTTCCCAACCGAAACTCAATCCAACGAGAGGCATGAACTTCATTATATTATAAACAATATTAATAATCATAATAACAGCTCCTCAACGGCTGGCGTAATTAATTTAATTAAGCAGTACTACATATGGTAGGCCTAATGCTAACACTGATGAAATGTTAACATTATTATCATTATAGAGGATTATATCCATCAGCAGGGTTGGTTTTAAAATAATTTGTATGCTTTAGCAAAACTCTTAAATAAGAACATATTTATTATACATAATTTATATTTATTATAATTGTACGTCTGCCCAAATGTATGTTTGCTGTTTAAACTTATTTTACTTTACTAAGAGACTCGTAAACTATAGATATGTGAAATTTATCGTAAAATTAATTACAACAAATTTTTAAAAATATGTGATGGACCACAGATGGAGATCTGCCTACCCCTACGGGAGACAGGCGTGAGGATATGTATGTAAAAATATAAGCAATGATATCCTGAGCCGAGACAATCCAAGAATAATTTTATCTACAGTTCAGACCATAGAATTATTCTGTAGGAATGAAGTATGGAGTGACAGGGACTATCCACAATATCTATATTATTTATCAAAACAAATTCTTTCCTAGTTTATTCGCGTTGAAGGATACATACATTATGTATTTACTATATTTTATGCGATATTTACTAAAATATCTATTACAATCTATTTTAATTTACGTAAAAATTGTAAACATAATAATATATCTTACAAATTTATATTGCTTCATAGATAATTTATAAATGTTATATAATGAAATGAAGGGTTAATAATATGTATCCGCGAGTGGTGTTTTTAATTTTGATGTCATTATCAGTTGAAGGGTATTATTTCTTGTAACATAAATTTTTAAAATCTCCATTTTGTTCTGTTGTGCCTTATATGTTAAAAATTTGGTATGACAATATATTATTATATAATCCGACATTTTATACATAAGATTGACAAGAAGTTACAAATATTAAACGATTCACGTCAAATTTATTGAAATCTACACTCATGGTGATAACATGGATAACGTGAATTCACTAAGTTAATAAGGACCTAATTTTTTCATACCACTACTAACTTTATACATGTCCGGTCTCAACTTTTACTCGACTCTACCGATATCTGATATCTTGGTATTGATAGTGAACACTTAATAAAATTGATTGTATTGAATAGCCTTTATAAACATATTTATATTTTCGACTTTTATCATAAACTCGAATGGCTTCTATATGCCTTTGCAGAAATACTTATCTAATTCCACACACAATCTGCTAGCCGTTTGCAAAGAGCAGTAACGACCACTATCTCAAGGGTGTCGGAAATTATGCATTAATTATATATCTGTTAATAAGCAAAATAACGCAACCCTGCGCACAAAACAAGTTGTGTCTCGTTGGCAGTATCTTTCATGACAAAAAGTTGGTCAGATTCACCTGAACCGTATAACCTTTGGTAATTCTGCATTTTATGACAAACATTGTTTAATTTAAAAAGGTATATGTCCGGATCTACTGTTAGTTTTTTACCGCAGCAAAAACAAGGTAAATCCAGGAAGTGATGGAAAAACTGTGTCAACGAAGAGCTGCAGTGTATAAGTAAGATAACATCTTGGCAAAGGGAGGCCAGATACAGAGTGAAATCAGAAGAATAGAGAAGGCCAAGACTCAATATAGATTTTATGAAATTGTTGTAGGAAATTTAGGAATACATTCGACAATGTATTTATAAATTCTAAGTGCAGGTGTTGATGCCAATGTAAAAAAAAGATATGTTGTTAACTAAAATAAATATATAATATGTATCTTATACACGATTTACGTTACGTCAGTAATAAATTAAAGCGAACCTAACAGAATATGTTTGTAATGTAAAGTTATATATAATTGAACCGCGGCGGTGCCCTACGGCATAGAATTCGGTAACGAGCCTCACACCGTGCATGTTCAGTATTATTTTACATAAACCATTTTATACGTTTGAATAAAAATATTTATATTTTTCATTATTTTTTTATGGGATAGGAAGGCAAACGAGCAGGCGTGTCATCTGATGAACAGCAATCAACGCCGCCCATAGACTTCCGCAGCGCCATAGGCAGTGCGGAAGCGTTGCCGACCTTTAAGGGAAGTGTCATTATGGGAATGGGAGAGGGAGGGATAGAGGGAGGGGGGTGGACCCCTGGAACTCGGCCGCTCACCGTACGAAGCATAGTAGATAAGCTAGCACTCAGACGCCGGTTTTCTGCGGGAGTGTGGTACTACCCCTGACGAGCCGGCCCATTCGTGCTACACACAAATATTATGCCATTCTTGACAAAGTATTCGTCTGCAGCGTGGTTCTACCACTATTATACAATAATCTACCTAAATAACTACCTTCCTTCTTTCCTCTCTTATGGCTCTCTCTTTAATTATGCTACTGCATATCATATGTGTGTGCATAATGATATCATAAGTCATATCATAAATGATGGCAATTATTTTATTTTTATAGTTAAAAGGTGCGCGCGACGCGGCGAGGTGGCGACGCTAGATAATGCTAGACAAATATTCTCAGTTTAGAAGACGATATGATTGCCAGCAGTGGCTATTGATGTTTACCTGCATATAAATAAAAACTATACGTATGTAGTATCATAATTATATACATATATGACTTATTATAATAAAAGTGATTTGATTATTTTATGTCGATTGAAGGTTACTAACTCCAGATAAAGTTTTGATAAGCAAGTAATATATATAAAACTCAACACAGTTATTTAATTTAGAAGTTTTTTAAAACATATTAAAAATTACTCAAAATGATTCTCGCATTCGCTTGTTTTACGATTATTTGCGGATTAGTGTTGTTACATGACAAAATTCAAAAAAGAAGCACTCGTTGGAAAATGTTAAGCAAGATTCCCGGAAGTACACCCCTACCGCTGATTGGGAATGCATTAGAAATTGGATTTGATCCTGATGGTTAGTGCTACCTAAAATTTTAAATTTTAATTTCGTAACGAGTATAAAAATTGTTTCGTAAAGAGTGTGAAAATTGTTTCGTAAAGAGTGTGAAAATTGTTTCGTTAAGAGTATAAAAATTGTTTCGTAAAGAATATAATAATGAAGTAAGGAAATACGAAAATATTTTGAAGAGGTTGAATATGGATGGGGTTAGACAATAATATCATTTCTTCGAGCTATAGTCAGGTTTAAACCAGGTTCATAATAATATTGTAAATCTCAAGAGTGTAGTAATTGCGCTCATAATCAGATATACAGAACAGATCAAAACATATATAAGTTATTGAATTACACGAAGTGAAACTATTTGCTATTAATGTATAGAAATGTAAACAATGAAAATTATATTCATTACTTACTGAAAATTTTATTTGAGTTTTAGTTGACATTTTATACGTTCATCTTAAATATTTTTGTATATAGTTTTGTCACAAAACAAAAAAAATATTATAGATAACCTTATTTACATTTTCTCTAGTTACGTAGACATCTATTTGAAACAATGACGCAAATATCATTGCGATAAATTCTTGCTATAAGAATTGAATACTTCGAATAAAAATAACGTACATAAATGCTATGCTAAGTTATACTTGAATTAACCATATTCATATTAATGATACGTTTACAGAAGCATCTCACAAATTACTTGACTTGTGGATTAAATTTGGTAAAACTAACTTTCGGGTTACAGTCGGATCAGAAGACTGGGTGTTATTGTCTGAACCAGACGATATTGGGGTGAGATTATTGTTAAAATTTTATTAATTTCTTTTTGATTTCATATTTTACTTTACCGGTCTTAAATTATTTCCACTTCCAAAATATAATATATTTTTCACGCATCAAAATTATTATAAATATTATTTTATTTATATTTAATTTTTAGTGTACAGAATAGAGTTATCTTAATTAGTTTGTAGATATTTTAAGCAATACACATGTCGCAGCCAATTAGTGATATTAATCATAATATTTTATGAAGCAATATTTCTTGATCCAAAAACATTTTCAGAACCTGAAAAATATAACCCTGAACGGTTTTTTAATAACATGCATCAATTTTCTTTTGTGGTGTTTAGTGCAGGTCCAAGGAGTTGTATAGGTTTGTTTTACTAACAATAGTAAAATAGTTTTTTCGTAATACATTTTTTAATGTCTAATGACTGATTTTCACTTTTTTGATTATGAATAATATTTAATGCAAGTTGATAACTGATGGAAACACATTAAAACAATATACTCGTTTTTATTTTAATGTGTTACCATCAGTTATTTGTTTTTTTTTTCTTTGTTTTATTTTTTTTTATTTTCAGGGTTCAAGTACGCATGGGTTGCTATGAAAGCAACATTGTCAAATATATTGCGAAGATATGTAGTCCTTCCAGGTGGAGCAGAAGTTGAACCGCAATTGAAAAATAGAAACGCAACAGAGTCTGAGAATGGTATTCAATTAAGGCTGAAGAGGAGAAAGTTTTAAAGGCCGGCAACGCTTCTGCACTGCTTGTGGCGCTGCGAATGTCTATAGACGGCGTCGGTTGCTTTCCATAAGGTGGCTCTTTTGCCTTCCTATCCAATAAAAAAATAACGGAATTTATTAAAATAATAATTTTTAAAGATTCTTATTTTGCTTTAATTACATGTGAGCTTTTTTTGTTACTAATGCTTAATTTGTAAGGCAGGATCAAATTTTACCTCATTATTGTAATCATATGTAAGTTATAAGAAAAAAAATAATTTTAAATAAAATTAGTTTAAGTGAATGAAGTATTTATGTAACAATACAAGAATTGTTTATATAAAACGAATTTATATTTTAATATTTTTATTAATAAGAATTTTTCAACCAACGGAATGTACATTTTATACGTCGGGTCATTCGAAAGAATTAATTGCACATACACATACCCGTTCGATATTTTTCATTTTAAAATATAAGTTTGATAGAAAAATTAATTTGTACTACTCTAGTGTTTACAAAAATTCATAAATGTCTTAGAGTATTTTTTAATAGTGCATATTTTACTAAAATTATATTTACCGTATAAAATACAACACAATTACTTATTTCAACCAACTTTTTAACTAATTTACAATATATCTTTAGTGAAATTTTCTTTACCTCTTAACCACGGCAGAGGGTTCATTTACGAGTAATAGATAATACATAGTATCTATTTTCTGGGTGATAATAGTACGGATACGGAATATAAGTGATCTTATTAGTAGTCAGCAAATTGAAGCGCCCCGTATACCTCGGAGCGTGGTGCGAATTAAAATGCTTACCTGCTGTGCATGTCTGTGTAATTGTTACTTGTGCCACAATCCGCCCTAATTAAGTTTATTTAATGTAGCTGTTAACATATCTTAACTGAATGTAAACTAAATACACTAAATTAACCCGGAAAAAGTTTACTCTCTTCTGCAGTAACACATATGAGTAAATATTAAATTATAAATCATCTTCTGAAATAACATATATAACATACACATACACATATTTACACACATACCGTAGAGTAAAAATTGTTGATGGCCCATCCATCGAGCAAAAAATCTGATTTTCTGTCACCGCTCACTTTAGTATATAATATTTAAAATATGGATTTATTTGTTATGCTCTTCTATTTCTTTAATAGTTTTTAACTATTTTAAGAAATATTCTTTAATAATATATATAGCTGAGTATTTTACAAGATGACATTGTATCGTTATTTTGCTGTAACATTTTATTTAAATAAAATTTAAATGTTTCATATGAAATATAAGTCATCGCTACCTACCAGACTGTGTTTTTCATAATTTCAATCACGTTTTTAACTTCACTAATTCGAGAAACATGGAAACAACCGATAAGTTGTTTGGCTTGATAAAAGTATTCCAAAAGAGAAAGACAGAGTTTGAAAAAGAGCTAAAGAAACCAACTCGATCGCCTAACTGTATGGCAACATTAGCTGTTTAATTTGCATAGACCATACAGATTTATAAATTAGTACAAATTTTCTTAATAAATATTAACAGACGGAAAAGAACCACATCATACGATATTATATAAAAATGAAATTAATATGCGAGACGGCCGTTATACATTTCTATTTTATTCTTCCATACAAAAAGTTTCCAATTGGATGTCGTTACGCGAGAAAAGTTTAACCATCGGACTTCTATACTCGCAAATAAAGTTATTATCCAACGAGGGCTATTCAAAATAAAACTCTCATATTTACATTATTTACAACTTTTTAATATTCTTTTTAATATAAAAACATATGAGATTCAAGACACCTATCAATAAAGTCCTCCAGTGGACATTAGACTCGCTCAAAGTTGACGGGTGTTGCCGTCATCCCCATGCTTGTCAGGCAGATTGGAGATCGTTGAATGATTTTCATCATTAATTAATTTTTATTTTTTATAACTTATTTAATTACTCCTATATTTGCTTTGATAGATTAGAGATTTACATTTCTTATCGACGGCTACGATAAGAAATGTGACCCTAATCTATTCTGGGAACCAGATATATAACAAATTGATAATAAAACTTAAATAAAGCGTATTCTCATAAATGTTGTCAAATCTGTACTGTTTTAATCGCAAAAAATTTCATCAAACAAATCGTCCAAGTGCCACTAATACAAAAATAGTAAACACAAAGCTCTACCGACTCTATAGAATGTTATAGCACTTACAAAAGTCTATTTTACGATGAGCATATTACATGTACAACCACGTAGTTTTGAGCAACATCGATATAAAGTCAGCTAGTTTAAAAAAAAACTTATATAACATTCGAATGTTCAGATTGAAGTCGTTTTAACGCATGGCCCGGATCGGCGAAACTTTTATAATAGAAAGAGTTTGATGGCTAAAGTTAACTCGGGTGGCGGTATTAACGTACGAAGTTGGTCAATAGCGAAATAAAATAAATATATGAGGACTTTTGGTTGTTTTACACATTTTGCATTCATTTTCATCTTTATTTGCTTTGCCCACGGAGTCAATGATCGCGGGTTTGATCTCCACATCGGAGTAAATATATGTATAGGGTACAGATATTTATTCCGAGTCTGGTAATCCCGCCAATCCGCATTAGACGAGCGTGGTGGGTTAAAGTCCGTTCCTCCAGAAATGGAGAAGTCCATGCTCAGCCGTAAGATATCCAATTTTGGTTTGAAATCATGAATAATTATCTAATTTGATCAAAATCTTTAATGAAAATAAAAGTTTTATGATATGATTTTAATTATGAATGACTTGACCATTATTAATAAAGACGTGATATCGGAATTAAACAATAATGATTCGTCATAAAAAGTTTAAAGATTTTTGCACTTTTTTTTTAGATATAAAAACTTTTAGTAATAACTTCATTTATATGTCTATAAGTCTACTAAGTGCGGCGGTGCTGATGTTTATGGGCGGTTGTGATCGCCTACCAACAGGTGACCCGCATGCTCGTTTGCCTGCTATAAACAAGAAAACCAGCGAACATTAACTTCATGGGCAGAGGGCCTCGCTACTGAGCCTATTAGGGCCACAGCCAATATTATTATAAATAGCAATAATTATGAGATAATGACTAACTAAAATTATTATATATTGTTATTTGTATTTCTTATTGGCAAATCAAATCCTTATACAACTAACCATATAGTTTTATTTTATATAAATAAGATGAAAAACACCAACTCATAGATTCACAAAAATCGATCGCAATAAGGAGATATAAGGAATAGCGCAATTTGCGCTTGTCTAAAACTAAGAACACCAGTACTTTGAACGCAGTCCCTTAGACCTAAAACTAAGAACACCAGTACTTCGAACGCAGCTATTGTATCTTCTTATCGAATTATTCTATATTAGGAGATTCTATTTATGCATTTATCGCCAATTTAAATTTACAGCGCTCTGAAGGTGGCTCAATATAACACTGAATACATAATTATGAAGAAAATGAAATCATAACACATATCTGAAACCACATTAGCCAACTCACATATACTTTAGGTCAGTTTCGCATATATTTTAGGTAATCCTATTGCGGATTGAGTTTACGAGCCAGTTGCAGCTAAAAGTTATAAAGCCCTTTACCAACAAAAGTTTACAACGCTTTTGTGAATATATTGTTTCTAAATGTAAATTTTGTGCCAGAGATCGTTATTATTAATTTAAAACACTTATAAATAAAATAAATAACCAAAAAATATAATAAAAATCATATATGGAGTAATAGCATCTATATATGAATATATAATAACCAAATATCATGTTTGGTTAAAATCCACCTAACTGAGATGATCACGCTAAAATTTTAATAATATGGCTTAAAAGTATTATAACCTTGGAAAGATCAATATCACTTGCTTAATCACGTATAATAAATAATTAATTTCATTAATTACTTAAAAGTTAATAATGAATATTTTCAAACAAAATTAAGGGGACAAAGGGAAGACAGGTTACAATACGATATCTGTGTTAATACAATTACGTCGTCACAAAGTTGGTAACTCTGTTTAACATATACACAAATATAAAATAGTGCATTTAATTAAAAGCCGATTTATTTCAGAAAGATAATGGAAGATGTTTTTCGCACATCATTAGACAACATATAATAAATATTACTTACATATAGTATTGATGACTTAATTGGCTTAGTGACGAAGATACCGCTTTTGAAGTACATTTATGATCACTAGTTTGAATTACTCAACAGTATTCCGTATTCCGAGTGTGGATTCCCCGCGAATCCGCTTTAGACAAGCAAGGTGGGTTAATATCTAATGCTCCGTAAATGGAGAGACCTTGCACCCAACAGTGAGACATATATGTGGCGGAAAAAGTCAAAAGTAGCGTTATAACAATGGTAATTGCAAAAACATCCTATTTATACATAAGTCGGTACAAAATGACAGTGTTCATTCCTGGACAAATTCTTCTTCCTTTTCCTACTTCACTATTTAGTATAGAAGATGGTGCGCTATGAAATTGTCATCACCTGCCTTCGGAAAGATATAACCACAGTAGTAGAATTAAGTCCTTATAGAAGCATCAAAATACGAAAGCAAAGTGCTGTAAGCGCACTATTATGAAACAATCTCAACACCCTTGTCTCAATAGTCCATAAAATATAATATTATTATCTTTTTTATTTGCGCGGATTCTTTTTTTTGAATGAACGGATAGAAAAAGCTAAGAACAATTATTTTATTCAAAATTTAACACGGTCATTGCCGCGTCACGCGACTTCACGTAATAAATAATATATTTAAATATATAACCTTATTTATTAACTGCAGATTCAATATATAAAAGTATTTTCATCTCATAAAAAACAAACTAACTTATTTTTTATGTTGGCCATTTATGCAAGTCTAAGATTTTGGCTTGGCAATGAACGTGTTAATGATGATTCGTCATACACACACTCATCATACAGATACTTTTTTTAATTTTGGTTTCAATGTTATTTGGTGTTTAAATATACATACATATCTACAAAAGGTTAGTGAAATCTTTTATATGCTAATGCAATCTCATTGTTCGAAATTGAATCTACAGCTTAAGAATTATTCATGGTAAATGTAAATTGAACTCCTTATCCATCCATGATGTGAAAACACCTTGCATTTGTTTTTGTATGTTTTATTAACTATTTTTAATTATTTAAAAGTGTATTTTATGGACAGTTATAAGCGATGCAAATGGTATGAAAATATTTTCTTACATAATACTTTGAAAATAATAATGATGGAATCGATTAAACTTTTGGAGTCACCTAGAGTCATTAATTAAATACCTAGCGTGTAATTTTTTTAAGTTTGTGTGCTCAAGTATACAGCGCACATATACTGTGTTACTCATATACGGCATAAAAAATTTATAATAGTTAAAAAACTTATATAAACATGAATTTATTAGTCATCTTTATTTTATTATTAAAAGAAAGATTATATGTTGGTATACTTTTGATAAAATTTATTATCTGATGACCAAATAGGTTTAGTAGCGAAGTTTTCGCTTAAGTGTTGATGATAGCGGCTTTGATTCCCACATCGGGATAAATATTTTTACGATACAGGCCTACAGGTATTTATTTCGAATTTGTCTCAGTCCGCCTTGGACAAACTTTATGATATTCTTCCAAAAATAGGGAGGTCCCGTGTCCAACAGTGAACTGTAAAAAACAAAATTTAGCTAAGATAAGAAAATATAACAGGACGGTACCCTCTACGTTCGTTAAACCCTAATCTTGTACTTGGTGCTTTACAAACTATAAAATATGTGCTCTGCCCAAATTGTATCTCAGAATGATCCTTGCGTGTATACCAGTAATAATTATAAACAGTAATTTGGTAACATTCTCTATCATGTATTATTCGTAAGCTATGATAATAAATTGGTACATACAATAAAAACTACAGGGATTAGAATAACAGGTATTAAAACGTGAGTTGGCGTAAAAACAGGAGGCAATACCTCTAAAAATGCAGCAACAGAAAATGTCTAGAAATATACGTGTTTCGTTCGGAGACGACGACAGATTCCACGTGACACAATATTTCGTACCCACTGTTATTGTATGAGTAAGGATAATCATAAAAAATATTTTATTAGACAATCGGAGATAAGGTAAGGGATATCGTAGCCATAAATAAAAGGAAAAATGTAACCGTCTATCCTTTTTCACGGAATAACTTAAGCTGACGTATTCGCACTCTGTCTTCCTTGTGCTGTTACGTTCTTTATTAAGATTAGAGGTATCCTCTACTTATAAAAAGAACCTTACCGAATAATTTATTAAAATAAATACAAGGTTTTTCATTATAATTATTAATTTCAATTTTTCTAATCGGTACTGTATTTTATTAGGACAATTTACAATAAAACAATAAAACAATTACAATAAGACATTGTATGTCATCGCAGTGAATACATTTTTTTAACAAATAAGAGTTTAATATATCCAGTGAAAGTGTTCTAAGTTACACCTTCACTTCGTTTCGCCCTATAAAATATGCAGATAAGTTACGGGAATTGATTCAAAGCACAAAGGAGGCGAACAAACTGTCTGTACGTAGCAAGCAAGATTTCGACACTAATTTCCCAAGTGACTTTACTTTCATTTTCAAATTCTACAATAACTATCGCAATTATCACAAAGAAATGTTTTTTATGGGATAGGAGGGCAAACGAGCAAGCGTGCCGTCAGATGGAATCAACGCCGCCTATAGACAACCGCGACATCGTAGGAGTCGCGGAAGCGTTCCCGGCCCTTTAGGTATGTGTAGGCTTGTTTTTTGAAGGTGCCAATGTCGTATCGGTTCGGAAAGACTGCCGAAGCTAGCTGGTTCCACAGAGTGGTGGTGTGTGAATAGAAGTTTCGCGAAAAACGCACCGCAGTAGATCGCCACTCATCCAGATAATGGAGATAAAACTTTTCTTCATGGGAATTATTCCAAACAATTCCTAGGAGAACTCCCCATGATAAAAGCTGTAAAAAATGCTGAGAGATGAGAGATCCCTCCGCAGCGCTAGCGAATCAAGCCGATCGGTTAGATCTTGATCATCGACGATTCGGATCGTCCCACATAAGTATAGTAACATTCTAATAAAGTCATCAAGTAAATAACTTATTCAGAAATATTTTTATACATTTTGATAATAAAGTTTTAATAGATTTTGTTTACCTAAAATCGTATATACATATTATACAAACATGTATGTTTAACTATTCACAACATTGTATGAACCTCAATAAACTAAGTCTTTTATAAAATATTAAGTGGTAAATATTCCATTAACTCCTGAAATTATTGAATTATTTGCCATTATCTACTTATTTCGCTGACAGATTAAGAACCGTAAAAGGATTTTTTTTTACTTAAAAAGACGTTGCTGCTGGTATTTGTTACAATAGTGAACTTGTAGGACACCGACCTGATGAAATCGGTTGGATATATTCCATACCGTAGTAATACAGAGCAAAAGAAAACATTCATTCCAAAAATACCATGTAATAAATTGATAAATTATATTACAAATAAATACCTTTAAAAACTTGTAAGCTTCTTCTGTTTTTCTAAAAAGCTATGTACAATATCATACATAAATGTAAAAACACTCATTTCTTTTTAATCGAGGATAATGGATAGAGAAAACTCTCTCTACGAGAAGTCCAGTGCGTGTATCAGAATAAACGGGGCTTACACAGACTGGTTTGATATCTATAAAGGTGTTAGACAGGGATGTGTAGCGTCACCGTGGCTTTTCAACCTTTTCATGGATAGTTGCCTGACAGACCTGAAAGAGAGTCAGTGTGGCTTAAGAATGAATGGAGTACTCATCAAATGCCTCTTATATGCTGACGATCAGGTGCTGCTAGCTTCGTCGGAAAAAGAGTTGCAGGAGATGATGAACATAATGCATGGAGCGTTAGAAAGGAAAGGAATGAAGATGAATGTTAGCAAGACGAAAGTGATGGTTTTTGAAAGGGAGGACACTTCGACGCCGTGTGAGGTGCTGATTGCAGGAGAAAAAGTTGAGCAAGTGAATGAGTTTATATATTTGGGGTCACTGTTTACAAGAGATGGAACATGTGAAGGAGACATTGAAAGACGAGTGAAAGTTGGTAATCAGGTTAACGGAGCCCTGCACTCCTTTATGAAAAGTCAGAATGTGTCAAAAACGGCCCGACTGGTGGTTCATCAGGGGGTGCTTGTTCCGACGCTTATATACGGTAGTGAAAGTTGGGTTTGGCAGAAGAAGCATGAAAGCAGACTGAATGCGGTGGAAATGAGAGCATTAAGAAGTATGTGTGGTGCAACCCTGAATGATAGAATAAGAAATGAAGATATAAGAGAGCGATGTGGAGTAAAAGAAGGTGTTGTGACAAAAGTAGAAAAAGGGATGCTTAGATGGTTTGGACATATAGAGAGGATGGATGAAAGACGACTGGCAAAAGAAATTTACCTTGCGAATGTGGATGGAAGGGCCGGAAGAGGAAGACCACGAAAAACGTACCTTGACCAGATTGCTGAACTTTTTAAGAAAGGCCAGGTCAAGAGTACCCTCAACCGGCGGGCTTGCATGAGGAGAATAATGAGTGTGGAGGAAGCAAGGGAAGTATGCCGAGATCGTAGCAGATGGAGATCTGTGGTCTCTGCCTACCCTTACGGGAGACGGGCGTGACGATATGTATGTATGGATATAGAAAACTAGTTATATCAGCTTAAAAACAAATTAAAGTGTATGGAGCTGTTAATTTCTATTCTAATACATTTTTTTATATTTCTAATACATATCTGGTCAACGTAAGCTGTAAACAGCTAAAAACCATTTGTATTGTGCTACATCTAGGGCGTAAGAAATGAGTAAACATTAACCTGTAATAACAAAGCAAGAAAAGGTTGGGCAGGTGAGACTCAATGTTATCGATTCGCGTATAACACACTACATAGAGCCTAGTGTTTTCTTCATATATATATATATATATATATATATATATATATATATATATATATATATATATATATATATATATATATATATGGAGCCTAGTAAAGAAGGAAAATATTCTAATAAAATGTTCAAATGTAGCACGTAGTGAATTGTTTTAATGTCATATTAATATACAAGATAGTGCTGTAGAATTAAAGTGAAATAACGTATGTATATTTGAATTAATTAAAAACGAAATAACTGAAACAAACAGTGAGATAGTAACAACAAAATAATGCCTGTTTTACTATCGGTCGACTATAGCACTCGACTTTTACATCGACTGAGAGCAAACTCTGCCGGCAGAATGGCTCGTTAGCCACCTTCACTTGTATTTGCCAACTCTTTCATTTTGAGCAAATATATTTTGTCATTTTGATGATAAAATAAACTTTTTTCTTAATTAAAATTGCATGTTACGTTCTGATAGCTAATATTTTCTTTTAATAAATAAAAATTAGTTTGTAAAAAATAAAGGTACAACAAGATTGATACATGTTATAACAATATCACATGTTTTATAGGCATTATTGAAATATAGCAAAGACTATAATAATTAAAAAAAATAGTTACTATTTATTGCTACCATAAATTAATTGATGAAGTGTGGTGCATGAAAAGCAGTTTCGGGAAAAGTACAGCATGTTTTTCCCCAAACATCTTTCCATGAGTCACTACTCTGTGAAACCAGCTACCAGTGGTGTTTCCGAACCCCCCGGCAAAATAGAGCAACGATTTGCACAGAGTATGATTTGGATGGAGTGCGGAAAAAACACTAGGAGGCCTATGGCTAGCAGTTGACTGCCGCAGGTTGTTGACAATGATACCTTAGGAAAATTAATTTTATTTGTTAAACTAATTATGTTAAAAAACAAGGTAGCACAAAATAAGCGCAGTAAGCTTAGGTAGAATAATTAAATATATAGTAATTATGATCACGTACATCGTAAAACAGTCGTTCGCAATGAGAATATTTCTACGTTTCAACAACGTCCTTCCAATAAAAACAATTTTTACTTATACCCTCACCCTTTCCTGCGGATATTTTTAAAAGGCCTCAAGTCAACATCAAAGAATACCTATTCAAATAATTTATGTTTGACTAAGATTTTGTTCCAAAAATATATATAGTTTGCACAACTTTCAAATCAACGTTATAAGTTAGAAACATAAATTAATAGATACCGTTATAACACACATATACAAGAAAACCTAGACTCGAAATAAATACTTATACTCATACAAATATTTATGGTAATGCGGTGGTAAGGCCATGGTCCTTGGTTCAGAAATTTAACTTTTCTGAATTTAAAACTATTTCGAAAAATAAAATATTATAAGTACAATACATTATTTATATCCTATACGAGTATATTATGCAAGTTTGCAAGTTGAAGAGGAGGCTCTGAAGAAGAGTTTAAATAGTTCATTTCATTCTTTCGCTCACTTGCACATCCCAGTTCCACTAAAGTTTAATAAGGGAAATGAGTTGATGCAACTTTGCATAAGTTAACTTACAAACTTGACAAATATAATGCAAAAGAAGGCCATACGAGGTGATACAACCAATAATGAAACTAAGTTATGTGGACAGTAAAAAGTTTTACTTAGCTAAGATCCGCGACAAACAAACAATAACAGAAAATTAATAATGTGTGTTTTCCTGCTGGGTGAAGTGCATTTATTTGGAACTTAAACCAAAACTTACCAAAAAACGGCCAGCAACTCTCCACCCACCAACCACTATAAACAATACCAAGCACACAATACCACTTTTCCACCTTGTAAACGACACGTGTTTCACCCCAACACGAGGCATCTTCAGGTATAGTAGACTCTACGGAAGACAACAAAAAGTCAAAGCTAAGTAAAACTTTTTACTGTCCACATAGTGATGGATTTCCGCAAAGTAATGCCTGACTTCATTAATAATCTGAAACTAATTTAACAATATTTTACTATTTTCTTCAAGACTTTTCAAGCATATATAGTTTAAATTAATGATATTAAACATTAAATAAAACTATGCTTTACTACATATTTTAGTCAATTAAATGCAACTTCGGCCATTAAAATTTAAATTATGTTTGTATAATTTTATAAAAAACAAAAAGAAAAAATACTTATAGATACATTTTATAGAATTTTATTCCATAATAAAAAACTATCTTCTTTATTTAAATTTGAGTTTAGATTAGCAAACGGGTGGTATAAATTGAAGTGCTGTGAATTGAGTGAAATGTGAAGTGAAAAGTGTGAGTGCATTTTCAGCTTGACAGCCACTTGGTCCAGTGATTAAAGTATTTGATTTGGTTAAACGATTTATAAGTCAAGGGTTCTATATTTATTCTATATATAATATTTCAATTACTGGTCAAATCTAAATTGTTTTACTAAATAAGGGATTTTTCATACTAGAGAGCGCCTTTTAAGTTTGTGCATATATTTAAGGCGCTTACAAAATGTATAACGCGTTTGCAATTTTAAAGAATATTCTTTCTCTTGTTTTATTAAAATTATTGAAGGACATGTAAAACTCTTAACTTACAGTTCTTGTTCAAATACATCTGTTAAGGTCAACCATATTACAATAAAACATATTTCTTGATCCTTGCGCCTATTTAAATTTTCGTTCATAATTTCAAGATTCTCATCTCGACTTCTAGGGAATTAAACAGGCTGTGTTGACAAGCCAAAATATCTAGCTGGTGTGATGGTCTTCTCAGCGACGTTCAAAGCATTATTATACGTATTTCCACTATTTTCTTTTCTCCTTTATTACTCCGTATGATGTATTGCTTTTCATTTATAAATATGTATACCCTTTTTTGCCTAATGGTTGTCTAGTTAACAGTCATCCTCAATACAGGCGTAAGAGTTAACTGTTGGACATTGACCTCCTTAAAAATTAAGGGAAACTGCCATAATCCCTACACTTGACGGGCATATTATAGATCGCAGATTGGTTTTTATTCTCAGGTAAAAGTTGTATATCACTGGTATTTACTTCGATAAACACCTTGTACGAAACCCAGGGAATAAATGTGGTGGTTCTATTCTAGTAGATCAGTAAAGCAGAAGGTATGGCTTCTGGATAATTAATGGAGTCAGGCGTTACTTTGTGGAAATCCATTACTATGTGGACAGTCAAAATTTTTACTTAGCTAAAATCTGCGACAAGCAAAAATAGAAAAATAATAATGTGAAGAAGTGCATTTACGGGGAACTTATCTTACCGACAAAACAGCTGTCAGCAAATCTCCATTTCCTAGCCACTATCAACAACACCAACTCCAAACACCTACCACCACTCTTCCACAATGTACACAACACGTGTTTCACCTTAAAACGAGGCATAATCAGGAATAGTAGACTCTACGGAAGACAACCGTTAACGGTTATTTAATGATTATCTTCCGTTAAGTTCGCTACATTTACCTGAATAATATTTAAAATCTCAAATTTATAAGTAATCTGTCCATTATTATACAATTGTTTATAATAATAAAAATCTCGTGATTATATTACGAATAAAATGTTACGACGAAGATATTAATAAAAGTTCTAAGCATCACATTACGTTAGATAGAGTCATTACAAGTATTATGGCCGTACCTGTAAAGAAACTCTATTATCTTACAATCTGAATTTGATTTTTTGGCAACATAAATAATACAAACATAACAAGAATCGCTTATGCTCCAAAGTTTTGTTCTACGCTTTGGTTGTATTAGTATAAAACCTCTTTACGATCGAAGTTTAGAAAGGTAAATCCTTTAGGGAAATTATTGGGAAAATCAAAATACCACCTTACAAACGTTTTGATCGTTTATTTTACATGCCGAATCAATTCAAAAGATAAAGCAATATTCATTTAATTTGACCTCAATATATTTAAGTATGCGTAAAATGACATTCGCTTGGTCGAATTTACAGTGTAGCTGATATCTAAACCAAGGTTCTGGATTCAAATAGCATTTTATGACTGGATACCATCCTAGTAAAATGAATAAATGCTAGTGTATTAAACTGTGTTTTGAAATTAATGAAATGCAGTGAAGATGATCTGATCATACGTGTAGAAAAAAATAATAATAACTGCTAATACAGCCGAGATACTGTACTAGCGGTTGCATCACGATTTACGTAATATTCTACAACTCCTGGTGAGATTTTGCATCAACTTCTAAAGGGCAGATGGCAGAAACTCTATGCATGTAGCTAAAATTCGAGACAAATGGTACACTTTGGCCTATAACCAGAGTTGATTGCCGCAAGCTAATAGTAATAGCGATGATGTTAAAAAGGCTGTTATTTTGTAAATAAAGGCAATTAATATATTATGTTTAACATTTAACAAAGTTATTAGTTTTAGTTTACAAAAAATTCCTTATACATGTTCTGAAAAGCGAAGTCAACATTATCTTGTTATTATTTCATTAACGTTTATATCAGCATACAAACAACTTATGTATAACATATAGGCATATTTTAACCGATGATATAACTTTTTATAACTGTATAAGTTATAGTTTAAACTGTCACAGTAGTCAACGTTTCTCTATGAAATTTGACACTTTGCTGATGTAATTTTAATTTTAATTGGTTAGTACTACAACGGCTTTTCATATTTAAACCAATTTCGCATTCGGATTTTGGCATAAAAACTATAAGATTGTATTTTTCTTTTAAAAATATCGTACTTGATTGTTTAATTTTCAATTGTTTTTGTATTTAGGTTTTAGAATGAAGACAAATACCGCGAAAATTGGAGTGCTGTATTTGGAGAGATTACGGCTGACGAACGCACTGTGCGGTTCTCATTTAAAGGTGATGGTAAAATCCAAACTGTCTCAAACTACCAAGGAGTTAGCTATATATATATATATATATATATATATATATATATATATATATATATATATATATATATATATATATATATATATATATATATATATATATATATATATATATATATATATATATATATATATATATATATATATATATGTTTAACGTTAGCATACCCACGATATTGACCCATTTGTGGCATATCGGTAAAATTAAAAAACGTAAAAAATTGGTGCCCCATGGTTTAACTGATCTGCAGAAGTTAACAAGCGTTGAAGCGTGCCTTATGTTGTTGAACCGGAACAGAAATTAAGGAATTTTGGAACGAATTGTGGCATGTGATGAAAACTTCATTCTTTACGATAATCGCAATCACACAACGCAATGGCTAACCTCAGGTCAAACGCCACAACAATGCCCTAAAACAAACCTTACCCACATAAAGGTTACGGTAAATATTTGGTGATAACTGCATGGTGTAATTCACTAAAACTTCTCTAGATCTGGAAAAAAATATTATTATAACAAACGTCTACTCTATAGAACTCTGAACAATTATGGCGAAACTTGCGGCAAGACAGCCCCGACTCGGAATCAATCTTCTTCATTATTGCTTCATATGTAATACCTCCATGATAAAGCAAAACCTGACACTGCTCGAGACACAGTTTAAACATTACAAGAGTTGCAGATAGTAACCTTCCGCCGTTCTTCGTACTTACTTGACAGAATAAACCTTCTTCTAAACATGACAATAGATCTGTGCCCAGCAGTGAGACAATTTTTTCGAATTTTATACTGTATATTCCCAAATCTTTATACTAATATAGGTATTTTAGACCTACATTTTGTTATTAAATGCTATATTGAAATATTAAAAGTAATAAAATAAAACAAGGGATCTTAAAAATATCTTAGAGTTTCACTAAAATATCCCATATCTATACGATCTCAATTTACCTAGATAAATCATTTAGGAAAATTATTGCTCAATATGGCCTCAAACAATTTGGTCCTTTGTACTTTGAATCAATTTTCCTAACTCATCTGCATATGTGCATATTTTATAGTACGAAATGTCACTGTATTCTCCTTTAGGTTTCATTATATTTATTGCAATTGTTTATTGATTTAAGATGCGTGTTGTTATCAAATTACTAAATTATAGCTTAACCGCTTTGCTGTGAAACTTTTTGTGAATATTAAACAATTCATATAGTAAAGTAAGTAAAAAATGAGCCTGACACATGAAAAATCCTGGATTTTTATATCTTGTCTACATTTAAATGCTTACTCTGCAGTATTCCTATTATAAACTTGCTAAAAATAATACTTCCTGTTAATTGCAAATCGATTATATAATATTTATATATTTATTAGCGGCAGAATAAAAATTGGTTATAATAGAGTGAGAAATAAAAAAGAACTATACGGTCAATTATAAATACACACAAAATTAAGAACTTAACGTTAACACCGTACATTTTTACACAGCTCTACTTAATTTGGTAGTATTAACGTTTACCAGGAAACTTGCCGTCACCTAAAGAAGGTATGGATAGGATGCGATATGTGCCTACTGATCTCATTTATTAGGTAAACGAGACCAGTAGGTACAAGACTGGTAAGTGCTCACGGAACTCAAACACGGTGCAGTTAATGAATTAAGTTAGTAACTTACGAGTATGTTGACAAACCCTACAACTTCTCGTCCACATCTCGTCCTCACTGACACCGACGCAAATTTAGTTTTCAAAATCAGCAGCATAGTTTTTCCCATCAGAATATAACATCATTAGCCGTGAATCAAATCGAACACGTCAGTTATTGATAGAATTTCAAATGATTTAATTTAAATATAGTAAGTTTATTAAATAATAATGTAGGGAGTAACGTACTATATTTTTTCGTCATTATATTGTCATGGCCAGAAATCGATACAGTAAAGTTTGTTTTTAGCAATAACTGAGATCTAAAACTTTTTAGCCTCAAATACTTTTTGAAATAATAATATCACTATCAGCTATTGCTGAAATTGTAACAGGTAAACATATTAAGCTTAACAAAATGTATTTAAGGAAACGATCAGTAATATTTTGTTATCACTAGAAATATTGTAAACCAATCTGATTCATCCAGTCGTAAATCATCCGAACGTAAATAAATTTATAGTTAGTTACTTCAATATCAAAGACTGATACTTTATTTTAATAATTTAACTAACTAAAAAAACTAACTTTGTTGGCACAGCGACCCAAAAAGGATCTTGGACTCCAAACAGACTTACGCTCTCCTGCCAGTTGCAGACTTGAAGGTTGCACAAGTCATCCTCGATCATGAATCTCCAGCGGTACCTGGGGCGTACCACAGGATGTCGTCCAGTTGGGCGATCCACATACGCTCTCTTGACTGCGCGATCCTCCCCCATCCTATCAACGTGGCCCAACCAACGAAATCGGTGAGCCTTAATAATTTTAATATTTTGGTTAATAATATTTTTTTTAATATCAGTAATGTATATAGCCCAATATTTCAACATTATAGCGCTTGGCCTTATGAAATATGCAGATAAGTACGGGAATTGATTCAAAGCACAAAGGAGGCAAACAAACTGTCTTTAGGTGAGCGGCAAGATTTTGGTAGTAATTTCCCGAGAGGCTATACCTTTATCTTACCAAACTGAATATATAACGACACACGCACGCATAAGATCATTATACAAAGCGAAAAGAAAGTTTAGAAATTATTTAGAGTTGTTAAGGAGACGTAAATATGTTTACTTACAAATTTGAGAATTTGTTTACCTTTAATATTGTAGGCAATCCGTTTCATAGTAAATTATAATATAAATAAGAATATTTTGCCCTTTTATAAGTAACGCGTGTAATGAAATAGGCTAAATAAATAACATATTAATGTTTATAACACTAAGGAAAAAATTGTTTCATACAATAAAACTTATTAAATTTGTAACTGGAATAAATTCATATATTTTTACCGAAAAGTTGTTTAATTTTTAATGACCTTGTAATGACAATCCACACAGAAGTGAAGGTTAAAAAGAGTTAAGGATAAAAGAGATGGCTAAATAATAATTCAATTTCAATTTAAGATACAAATTCTTAATACAATTTTGGAATTCTCAAAGATATATTATGTAACTTAAATAGTATATATGAATAATTACAATACAGTTGCCTAATTTAACTAAATCTCTTTGGTAATGTATTCATTGGACGACAGCATTATTGCTTACATAATTGGTTAATAATTTATTATTATATAATAATAAAGTATGGCTAAATTTTAGAGCTAATATTTTTCCTGTGTCATTTCTAGATCAAAATGAATTATTATTTTCTAAAGAAATATTATATATATTTTTTTTATTTAAAAACATGTCTGCTGCTGGAAAGACTCATCCAAAAAGAAACCACAACGTAGCGCAGAATCGTGACAAACAGCATTAAGCTTTCAGATGTGGACAAAGTTTTGTGGATAAAGTGCATTCCAACTTTAGAAACAATTGATGTGGATTTTCAATGTAATGATAATGGACTGACTTAGAAGTTAATTCCTACATAAATAAAAGTGACTACATAAACATATTAAGTTAAAAAGCTACTTACTACACTTTGATCTTAACCAAAAGGTCGAGAATTTGTTGCCCTCGGCAAAGCCACCGCTTTCGGGATCCATATTCACGGATACGATTTCCGCGTCGGAATAAATACATGTATGGCCCACAGTATTATTTTTTTTTTTTAGTCTGAATGCTCCACTTATTTGCCTGAGACGAGCGTGGTGGATTAATGTCTATTCCTCTAGAAATGAGGAGAGTTCTTGTACTAAATTTTTATTTTATAGTTGTATAATTCTTTATAAAACAATTCTTACGTAAGGTACTAAAAAAAATGTTTTTTGAAATAAATATAAAGTATTCCATCAGATACGCTTTAAAATTATCCGTAAGATGGCGTCAAAAGTGAGAAATGAGAAATTTTTCCTGGAATTATGAATTCTGATAATTAGGCCGACGACAGTTGCAAAAAAGATATGCATGGCCGTCGTCATAATTTGTGACTAAAGTAATTAATTGGAATAATAGAATGTTATTTAGTTCAATTATTTGTCGAACTAGATGCTAATAAACAACAAAGCTGACTATCATCAGGTAGATGAAGGTACGATATCAGAATATTATATGATCTTGTGCGATGCCGATTACCCGATTAAGGTGCTTCGTGTGCTCGCTCTACGTGCCGTGAATTGATAACATCTGCTCCTCTCGGACTGTATTGTCTCATTATGACTTGGATCCCTATTATGCAGTAAATTCAATTTAAAATTTAGAAATATATTTATAATTTATTAATGTATTAAACAAATAAATATACAAACGATGATATGATAATAATAGTAGTAGAACCATGACAGTATCCATAGTTTCGCTCGAACGGAGACGAATCGCCACCCACACTGAGTTATAGCGTTTCATACAGTGAGTGAAGGGATGCAGAGACTCAATTTCTTTCCCCTCCCTTTATTTCCGTCTCATCTTCCATAAATTTCATCTTCTCCTCCTATTACTCATATCCATACCCTAAGAAAAGCTATGCATTTGCAGTTGTTGATTGCTTACCAGCAGAAGATTTGTTTGCCTATCGCCTAATAAAATGAAAATACGAAACATTAAACCCCTTCTATTTTGGTAATGCCCAGGTCCCTTGATTTGACTGTAATTAATATACACATAAATACATATGTTCACACTAGTTCCTTGTGTGTACGTGTGAATTACGTGAATTGTAGTATCCAGGTTTTCTGTACATCATTCGTTCAGCGGTGAAGCTACCGCTTTCAGAGTCAATGGTCGCGGGTTCGATTTCCGCATCGAGATAAATATGTTTATTTCGCCTGGTTTAGATTTCCCGCCAATCGACCAAGCGCGAGGTGTTAATGTCCATACAGATATATGTATGTATATGGGCAGTGAAAAAATATAATATTATCGTGAAAATTTTATTATTAAACAAGTGAATTAGTGGACAAATTTATATATTTTAAATTTTTATATTCAAAAAATAATTATTACAGCTTTTATACACAGTTTCATTTCGACTGCATATTTTTTAAATTTATTAACCTAAATCTAAACATAAATATTTAAAGATTGACCGTAGTACGTACGTTTTATTTAAATATAAAAACTAAAAAAATATATTTGTCGGACATGTTATATTGCTTTTTGAGTACCGATTTCTTCTGGGGCTCTGTCAGGGCTGTCAGTACATACTATATAATTTAGGGAATAGCTAAGCGATCGAAGATTTTACTCGAATCACAGTTCTCTAAAAATGGATCTAAGAGGGTTGTTTGACTACGAAAGATATAGTAAAGTACATGAAATTTAATAAATTAGAAAATAAAAAAATTTATGACTTGAAAAAACCTTTAAAATTAAATTATTATTACATTATATTATGTTTTTTTACTTTTCATTTTAAACTTAATACATAATAATGAATTAATTAGAAGTTTATTTAAATTTGGTGAATTCATGATCTACTTTATAAAACTCTAACGCTGAGTGAAATACGACGCAAAACACAGGTGGGTCTTGAATCATGAAATTTTACACCGAATTTGCTTGTAAAAACGACCCGATTATTGGAAATACATGCAATAAATGGATTAAATAGGGAATTAATGTTTTTATGGAGTTACCTTATTTTTGAAGTTACAAATTTGAACTTGACCGTGTGCCGATAGCGTCTATATATTCATAACCAGGAATTTATTTATAACACGAAAATGGTTTTGATACAAATCAATTTTGTTTTATAAATATATTTAGATATTTCATATTTGTTTATAACTTGTTTCATTAGGTACTAGTACTGTAAGTCATACTAACATTTTATATAATCTTTATTTTAATATCACTATTTAGAAATTACTATAAATTCAAGTTTATTTTTATGGCTGTTATAACGACTTGTTAGAGATAAAACTTTTGATTCAAAGTTTGTTATCTGCGAATTGGAAAACACCTTTAACTTTTAGAGATTTCAAAAATGCTCGTTAAATTTCTTCGTTGTTCTGCTTTATTTTTCGCTTTTATACTTGTTATTATACGTACTATATTATCTATATTTTAGTTACAATTTTGTATTTTTCTTTTGCATAGCTAGATTTAATAGTTGAATATTTCAAGGCCCTTTTAGTTAAAACATTTCATTTACCATTACAATAAAGATATTTTTTTAAATTTATATCACATTAGTTTTTGTCTGAATTATTACTATATATAATGTATTATAAAAGTTTATGTCGAATTTCTGTGTTCCATATTTGATACACATTTTATAATACCATATCACATTGTTTTTACTAAATCTTTAGTAATTTGCTTTTGACCTCATTTGATGTTCAGTTTATCAATGGATTGTTTGAGGCCAATGTTCCCGACAGATTCACATTCTGGACATTTTTCATTGCTGACAAAATCAATAAATAAACATTGGACTTCACGGGTAATAGATTATACTTCGGTATTTTTTTTCACAAGAAAATAATGTTACTTTTATTATATAAGGCTATAACATATACCTTCAAAGGTGTTACAAAATATAAGTTTTAACGTTACTTTTACGTTGTTAACATTTTGTGTAAACAAGTGTATATTTTTTTTTCATTATTAAGTTGTACGTTTACAATCGACATGTCAAAGATAAAAAATAATAACACTTAAATAGTATGCATTAAAACATGCAATTCAAAGATTCATTTACTCGTTCGGTTAGATAAATGAATTTGGCTATTTATCCTAAGCGAATGAATTACATATTACTAAATGTACCGTTGTAACTTGTACTTTTATAAAGTTAAGTCCTAGTCCAAGTTAAGATACCTGGAGAAATATTACAAATGTGTAATCGGGTGCATTCTTTTTTCAAAGATAATACTTCAATTAAGTGCATAATATAGGTTATGTAACATACAACTATACATAAAAACCTTAAGAAACTTAGTTTAATCTAATATCAATGCAGTCGATATTTTCTATAGGCGTATTCCAACAATTATTATATATGTAGTGATATTATTTAATATTCATATCATTACTCAAAATATTGGCCGATATTTCCAACACGCTGAACCGTTGTTAACCAATATAATTGATAAAATCCTTAAAAATAATTTTTTCTATCCATCCACGTAAAAAATTAACCAAAATTCTAAAAAAATAGAAATCAGCAACAGCAAGTTCCGGCAAGTCCTGGTAAAAATATCCTGTTGAAGCTTCTATAATTTTGATCAACCTGTACGATGTAGATGAGTATTATCTCGAACAACATACGAGGGGCCCCGCCACTGCGCCAATTGGTCCTTCTATCTATTCTATAGTAATGCATGACTATCGGATATGTAATAGTAAGCTTAATATTTATTTTAAAATTTTAAGAGTATACTTCTGCAGTAGGTAATTATTTATTTATTTATCGATAGAGGACATCAGCAGTTCATACCTTATCATATGGTAATTATATTGGTGTCAGATCTCAAGAGGTGTGGAAACTGATTCATCACGTGATCTTCAACTAAGTAAACTGAAAGAAAATCTCGATTTAAAAGAATACAGAACTAAAATTCGTTAAAATGGTTTTTATTACTTAACGGAACACCGTACACGAACGCGATATTTAAGGTCTAATGGATCAATGTCATGTTAATCATTGAAGCGAGACGCACGTCTCATTTGATAAAAAGAAGCATTAAATTGTTCGTAACACAATAAATGTTACCGCGTTTCTCTACCACAATCGCTTTATTTCATTTAATAAATGTTTCATTGGACCGTAATTGTATGCTTTAACAAAACGTTATACGATTTTATATGCAGCATGATTAGGACATCTTAGTCAGGGAAGTACTATTCTCTTACAAAAGACAGACTCTAAGTAGTTCAACCAGTCTTTCAAGTAGTTAAAGTAGATCCAACGATATATTCCCCCTCTCTCACTTAATATGTTTTGGCCGCTTTCCTTTGTTGTAATTTCCAAGTCCTTAACAAAGGAAAATAACTTAATTACCTATTTTGTTTTATATGTAAAGCAAAATAGGTAATTAAGGACAAAGAAGGCGAAAAGGTAAATCGCCATTTTTTACTCTTTTATGGTGATATAGCATTATGATTATCATCACTCACAGCAATCGTCTGCTAGATATAAGCAACTGCAAAGCTGCAAACCTTGACTGATATCGGTTGCATGGATACATGTTTTTTACAGTCGTAACACCCGATGTAATGTATAATGAAATTACCAAAAAATGTGCTTTCTCCTTTATCACTTCTATAGAATATTGACAAGAGTTTACCTCCAACGCTTATATATATATTTAATGTGTTTTTTAAAATTATCGTATAATAATATATTTATTTATATGTTTTTATATACAATATATCATAGTAATTTTAATGTGTTTGTTAAATCTTAAAGAACCTTGAAAGAATACAATTTATTAGACAAGATTGAATAAAATTATTATACTAACATACTAAAAGTGTATTTCTTACCTTAAACCTGCTTCAGAAATATACTTCATGAAAGTCTTGATTTTCAAAACTCTAAATATTACATTCATTTTAAATATTATATGTATTTCCTCATTTCCTTGTCTTTTATAAGTTTACCAACTATTGAAACATTTTTAAAAATTTTAATTAATTATCGAAACCGTAACGATTTATTTTTCCAATGGTTCTTTGGAAACAAAAGTAATTTTAGGCTGTACACTTCTTGTCAAAATCGCAACAAATAGTCCATTCCTACTGAGAGTTGATCAAAAATATTCAACTGCATATTCTGGGATACGAACTGTAAGCTTTTGTTTTAAATACTGCTACGCTTCATTGCGGGATTCCAGTGCGACTATAATATTAGTTTTCCCACTAGGCTCAGTTTTCTACATCACTTAATACCTTTTAAAACTCATAAAATATATTTTTTTAAATGTAAATTTAAAAATACAGAAAATAAATTATCTTTTTTGGGTGCGAAGTTCACGTTTCCCGATATACTAGTAAAGGTTAAAGGAAAGCCTGAATAAGTAGTACAATCGATAAAATTATTTTTTTTTTGTGTGTGTGTTGTCGTAAAATGAAAGTAACCCCAAAAATAATGTGACATTGCTTACAAATGTCACACTTTAATAATTATGTTGTAACACATTTTGAAAGTCACTAATAAAACCATATCACTCACTACGTAACAAAATTTTTCCATGAGTAATGCTATTAATATAATTTGATTTAAACATATATACAAAACAAATGATATTGTTTTTAAAAAAAATCATTCCTTTCATGCTATTTAATATCTTTAATTGAAGCACAAAGAAAGTTCAATTTAACTAACCATTATATTAAATTAAACAAAAACTAAAATTTACAAATAATCAATGTCATTAGATTAATAATGTTAAAAAATACATTCGAAACAACTCAAGTTTAAATGTTTAAATACAAGGAAAATCGGTGATTACAGCTATCTAACAGACAGTAATCCCACGAGTGACCAAGAAAAGTAAATTAAAGAAAAGTAAATACTTATTATCAACATTCATTAAAAATGTAAGGTGCAGGGGAATCGATTAAGGTGTTCCATGTGTTCAGTGTACGTGCCCTGAATAGAAGACTATTGCCTCCTCTCCATCTAATTATTACTTAGAGCTGAACAGCTAGTGAATTTAATTTACTTTTTCTACATTGCCTAACATAGCTATTAGATCCTTTATTGTTTTAAATACAGGATTAATTCTATTTCTCCAATGAGTTTAAGTTCTCATTATATTATCCACTATTTTTTTATTATACATATGTTCTTAATAATGAGAAAAAATCGGGGAAAGACAGAGGAAGTACCACACCTTCCCAAAATGGTCGTCAAATTCGTACAAAACGTTTAATACGGTGAGTAGAGGAATCTGGAGGCCAAATTCCTGTCTACTTCCTGTATTTGCTTCTCCCACTCCCATTACTTTCTTCTTGCCCTTCCATTTCATCTTACGTCCATTCCCATTATTCACACTCTTACTCTAAGTTTTTGTATTTGCACGCATTTGCTTTGGTCTTAATAGGTACACCGGATTTGCGGCGGTAGTTAATTTCCATCAGGCGACCCGCTTGTTCGTTTGCTCTCTTCTTTTTCTATGATATCTTCTTTTTTCCAAGAATAAAAACATTACTTTTTAATATAAACTCAAGCACGGACAACACTATGAAAGTGAAAACCTGTTACTAATAATTGTCACCGAGATGACACGTTTGTTGAATTTTACAAATGTAAAATTTAAATATATTTAGAGTTGGTTAATAGTGTTGAATGAATTAGCGGTAACAAGTGGATTACCTTTATGATCTTAAAAAATATGTACTATATTTTGTACACTATATTTTGTATATAAACACTAATATAAAACAAAAATATATTAATTTATTATTAATTTAACTTCAATAAAAAATGCAATCATGAAACAATAATGTTATCTGCCAAAAATCACTTTACTCACTTGATTATAACATTTTTCGTTTTATTTAAAAAAAATTAATTATATATTTGTAAACATTATATTAAATTATTTAAAACAAATATCTCTAGAGAGGGAACTTATGATAAGTAAATTAAATATAGGGACTGCGGTAGAAAAATTTAATGTAGACCTCATTTTTCCACGAAAGTGTTATTGAGACACTTTTTCATCAACTCTACTAGCTTGACGAGTTATCATCATTTTTACGATATAACCTTAACTGTAATTTTAAGCTTGAAAAAGTGACTTCATGATGATGCATTATTTAATAATATATAATAATAAATACAGGGTAGAGTCTCACAGCTCTACGACCAACAGAAAATTTCATTCAGCATTGAAACTAACTGTTTTTGAGTGATGAGATACAAATTTTCAGAAATCTCAATAAATCAAAGATTTTTTGGCTCTAATGGTGAGTTTTCTAATTAATTAAATTGAATAAACATGGAAATAAAAAAATGCAAAATATTGTAAAATATATTATAAAAAACGGTACAATACCAAGTGGTTAATTGTATGTACATAAAACGAAAACTAAAGAAGTGGAAAGTACATACTCCTAAAATCAATACTGTATTTACGAATATAATATTGATTCATACAAACATACATTTGAAAGGCTTGCTTTTGTATTCATTTACTTTCATTATAATATTATAAAATAAGATAACTTTTTTACTAGCATCACATAAAATTTATTGATCTAGGTGGGGTTTACTAGTAATTGTATTCATGTTTCCCATAATTGATATCGAAAAAAATTTTATAATAAAATTAAATAATTAATTAAATAATATTTTTCAATATATTCATGTTTTCTTATATATTCTTATATACATACATATATAGAAAATATTTTTGAAATTATTATAAATAATATAATATAAAAAAGAATTGGATTAAAAAAACTCCTTATTGTAAATAAAAAGAAATATGGAGGCTTACAAAGCACTCACAAGCACTTTAGCCAAGCATCTCGACAAGCAATTTGTTGCACAAGATTGCATTGTTACGTCGACACCTGGAATCTGAATTCGTTTCATTCTATTTACAATTCTGTATATTTCCCAGTATTTTGGTTTCAAATTTTCTGTTTATTCTTAAGAAAATAATGTTTTATTACTATAGTACTACTAACAACTATAGTTAAATTTGCGCAATGTATTCATTAAAATTATATTTTTGAAGGTAATATTCACCTATCGTTAATAAAATAAAAATTTCGGGGCCTAGTTTCTAAATTTTATAGTATTGTATGTCGGGAGGGAATCATATCCCAGGGAATCATGGCCATACAATATAATTACGCCATGATATGGGCAAAATCTCTGAAAAGGTTGATAGGTCAAAGAGCTGTAGTTTATACAATAATCACTCAAATGACTTTCGAATTGTGTTTTCCGGGAAACTAAAGAAAGGAAAAGCTCTACTTATGCTCCTAAATGTTGGCATTTATTTTTAATTTTAAGTAGGAATGGATTTTTCGTATGCTATACAATAAAGGACATCGTCCTGCAAACCTGTGAATCTACTGATTCAGAAGGGAGAATCGTGATTAATGACTAATATATTCAACAATTGTACGTACATATGTAAGACATACATATCTACAAACTGTTATATTTCTACCTTCTAGTTTAAAGTTTATTATTAACTTTATATTATTAACTTAAAATGATCGATAACTGAAAAGAGTTCGCGTATGTTGCATTATTTAAAACCGTACAGCATCATTAAGTTTTCTTAAACGTTAACTTCGCATTAAGATCTCGTTAAAGATGCCAGCTGTGGTGCAAGTTACGATACTATCTTAAGTATGCATGTAAATTTGTATTTTAATGATACTATTTAGATTAAATTTTAATTTATAAACAGTATGTTTTTCCTTAACTATGAAATTTAAAAAATATTATAAAATTTCAGTAACATAAAGGATTACTTATGTTATCCCATTAATGTTAATACTAATAATTTTTATTTATAATAATAATTCTTTATTTGCAAAATGTGAGGTATAACAAGGTGAAAAAAGACGTATTAAAGCTGCATCACATTGCCACTTATGGCGAACAAATTTCATATATATAACACAATTGACTGAAATACACGTAATATATTCCTTTTATTTTATGGTAAATTAAATAATATAATAGAAATAAACTTTCTGACATTTGCCAGGATGCAAATTGAGGCGCAGCTGCAAATATAGACTTTTAATACTGTGGTAGTGAACGAATTATGTTCTGAAAACTGTCATTCTGCCACACTTTGAATATATCTCTCTAAAATATTACATGTGCTTTTATTTAAAAAAAAATAGGTAATAAATTATAGAATAAAATTAAAATACCAATACAAATTATAAAATGTATGCATTCTTTTCTAATTTAACAATCGAGAATTTTTGAATAAATCAATTTAATCAATTATGAACACTTGAAATTAGTCTCGATACATTATTATTATTTTTGTTAACTTTAGTATATTCACAGGAAATACAAACCAAAACACACCAAATGCTCCGCATAAAAGTATGTATTTACTTTAAAATCCAAGTAATATAAATCCAAATACTACACATACAAAAGAAGTGTTAGTATTTGGAGTAGAGTTGAAGTTAGAATTTACTGAACTTCCAATCGGTTTGATGGAATCATATCTTTTGTCGAAGTAACTCAGAAGTAGGACGATCTGAGATACATTGACAAAAGCTCGAACACCCAACAGCAGTTGCTTTATGGTTCATATGATTCGTAACAAAGAAATCCGGTGGTAGAACAAGATCACCAACATTAGCAAACTGAAGTAGCAAAGAGGTCGTCAGGTTTGTCAGAGAACGGACTATTGCTAGACAAGTCGAGTGCTCCAGTGAAAGCCGCGTCTTGAAATACGTAGAGTAAGACGATCCCTAGACAGATGATTGACATATCCCTAGACATAATTTGCATAGAACGGTGCCAGAGAGTTACATGCTTTTTGAGAGACATATCCGTCTGTGAAATACCATGGACTGATGATGAAGATTGAATAATACAATACATATATCGTATTATATTATTCAAAAATATATTATATTTATATTATATTATATTGAATAACGTTATATATAAATTACATTACATATATTTTCCACATTTAGACTTTTTTGCTATATTTGGTAATAAGCTACCAAATTTATTTGGTCAATAATCATAAGATACTTTAAAGTACTTGTATATTTAATAAGTTAATAGATGAAAACGAATTATAAACAATTTAAAGCTTAAAAATACAACATTATCATTGAATTTGTGCAGCATTTCTTTCTCGTAACTATTCAATTACTGGCATTTATATTTGTCATAAATCAACATAGTTCCATTTACTTTGTGTTCCTAAAATCCTGGTCACATGCTGATCTTTCTTTTGTAGTACGAAGTTTATAAATTACAGTTCACGCCCAACCCATTCAGGTGGAAGTTGAAAAATATGTGTGAAGAAATTTATTTGACGTATAATATGTGATGTAATACAATACTATTTGATCAGAAGTATGTTATCATTTATGAAGTAAATTTTTAACTTAACTAAACATATTGTACCATTGTATGTTTATCATATATAAAAAATAAATGTAATAATAATAATAAACAATGTAAAATATAATCTTGATGAAATCGGCAAACAACACACTAAGATATTTTTTCTTCAAAACGAAATTTAAAATATTTTTCTTTACTTTGTCTAAATATTAACTAGCAACTAACTAATAGCTTTTGCTTTATGAATATAAATGTACATTATGTCCTAAATGTCTAAAAACATTTTACATATAAGTACCCCGACTTATGCTAACCCGTTTTACGCGAATTCGATGTTACCGGATTCGTTTTTGGATTTAGGGATTGAAGAAGCGGTTCATACTGTCAAACAATTAAATTTAGTATTGGATAGTGATGACGTAGAAGAGCTG
Organism: Baronia brevicornis; assembly: GCA_031353405.1. Lineage (NCBI taxonomy): Eukaryota > Metazoa > Arthropoda > Insecta > Lepidoptera > Papilionidae > Baronia > Baronia brevicornis. The sequence goes on from JASFAT010002298.1 coordinate 565,420, forward strand.
CTGAATTCACACAATCCAGAGCTGAAAATTGATGAGCTCATAAAAATGCGTGAGTATGAGCAAGACAGCGAATAAAATGATTATTCAAAGCAATTGAGTTGAAAAATATGGCAATTCCAAAATTAACAAAAAGCCTTTTTCACAGCCTTTTTACTTTCCACTACTGGGCACAGTCCACTCCATTTCTGGAGGAACGGACAATTACCCACCACGCTTATCCAATGCAGATTAGCGGGGTTACCAGACTCGTAATAAATATCTGTAAACGATTCATTTAAAATATATATATATATATATATATATATATATATATATATATATATATATATATATATATATATATATATATATATATATATATATATATATATATATATTGTTTATATGCAAAATAGAGCCCCGAATTTGACTTACACGGTTATCTCTCGGTCCCACTTATCGTTAAGTCCGGGGTATTACTGTAGTCTAAATCATAAGTAACACTATCGATAAGCTGAAAAGTGATAAGGAGTTTCAAAATGGGATTTGAACTTATAACTTGGCAGAAATAAGCATACGCATTTGTTTAAATAGCATAAATTATTTAACATTACAGTCACTTGAATTTTATATTTATTAATTATTTTTATTCAATTTTAATCATTATGTTTAATTTTAATTCAGCCAATTTGGCGTATTTGTTAACAGTCCGTTGGTCCTAAATGAGCTTGCAATTGGTTGAACTTTCACAGACATAGATACATTGTAAAGGGTTGTTAAACAGACTTTGTAGGTACCCCAAACAGATATTTCTCAAACTACTATATAGTAGTTTGATGTATATATACACATATGCACTCAAATTTTAAAAGTTCCAAATGTAGGCTGTAAACAAAGTTATTAAAGTTGACAAAAAAACAAAATAGAGTCAAATATATGAGTACTATTCGTTTGTAATAATTCATATATTTGTTTTCAGTTAAGAAACCTTTTTAACTCTAATATACACGAGCAAAGACAAATTAAGAAAAATAGCTATACTATCGAAGCGTTTTATATAACATGAGTGTCTAATAAATTACATTTCTCTGTTTTAGTTGTAATTTGTATTATTATTACAGGCCACAAATAATTGTGTCCGTGATCAACGATTATTTGCATACAAAAGGCGCTCTCTGTTTTCCGTGAATCGAATTACATAACCACTTTCAAAAGGCTTACATTTTCATTTCAAACTTCAAAGCCCTGCGAATTGGTAAACACATCGAAAATTGCTTTTGGGAATTTCCAAAGAGAATAATAAACTCGGTCAAAAATATAAATACTTTTACTTCCTATTGGACAATAATCCAATCAGGGTAGTAAATTATAAAAAGCACATTAAATTCAGGCACTTTAAAATAAGCAGATGGCTCTGGTCTCATTATTTTGATATCACGATAAATATAAGTCTGAGACTCAGTTGGATTGAACTAATCCTATGAATTCATATTATTCATGTATTATAAATACTATTTTTTACAAGAGTGCCATTTCTGGAGTGTTGGACATTAATTAGCTCACCAAGCTTGTCCATGAGAATTGGTGGAATATCTAAAAATCTGTAGATCAACAATTAAGTTGTCATACGTAATAAGTACTTTGAGTAAATTGATTTTTATAATTGCAGATAATTATTTTAAATAATCCTTTTGTTAAACTGACAATTATGCCTAAGCACTTCAAGCGCGTATAGTATCACTCAATTATGTTGCAGTACCGGTGATCATTATTCAATATTTTTTAATATCCACGTCGAGCCATTCTCGTAAACATTTTCAACGGTCGGCAATATTTTCATTGTAAACGTATTTGCCAAACTCACAATCAGCTTCGCATTTTAACCAAACATTAAATATATGTATGTATATCGCTATATTTTCTGGTTAATAATTTTCTGCGTACCTATTCATTATTTTTAAGGTGTAAAAATTAATTCATTTATAAATAGTAAAATTATTAAAATTAGTTTTATAAAGTAAAAATGACTACGAAAATAAAATATATTTTGAAACTTTTTTATATAATAGATTAAACACAGTTTATATAATAGATTTTTACATAATGGATTAAACTGTTTAATTTCAAATACTGCCTTTTACCCAACCCACTGTACTGTATCTACCACTACAATTTTTTTTATAAACAAATCATACAGTAAAGAATGCTAGTTTAGCAGTATCTGTTACATATTATTAGTTACTACAAAATTGCTTCTTATGTTATTAGTTTTTTTACAGCCCATATATATCTCACTGCTGGGTATGACGCCTCCCTATTTCTGGAGCAATGGAAAGTCACCATGCTTATTCAAGGCTTAATCTACAATTATAAAAAGAATATTAACAGTCCACTCGAGAATAATACGTTTCCTAAATGCATGTTTTAAATAACTTTATCTAATGAAATTCAAATAAAATATATTCTATATAAATGTAAAAAAAATGTTATAGATTCGAAACATTTGAAATTTAGGTAACATATGAGATATCTTTTATATGCTAATAGAAATCTCTTATTCGGAGATTGAATTTTCACGTTGTGTTATAGATAAATTGCATTGTTACATTTTCCTATTGTACGTAAGGAAATACAGTATCGTTGTAACGATATAAACTACTGCGTAACTTTGAAATAAAAATATTTTTATAAGTAAAACTAGTTTTTAAACATCTTTCTAGTATAACTCTAAAGAAATACTAATTTGGGTTTAAACTGTCATACAATAATTTTCTTTATTTTTAGTAGTAGTATTTCCATACTACGGCACGTAAGTGGAAGCAAACTTGATCAGTAGAGTACCAAACCTTCACAGATTATAAGCGTTAAGTGGTAGCATTTTTCTATTTTACAGCTTAATGTACATACGTGTGAATGTGTGTGCATATTGTATGAGGCCTTACTTCTTTTACCTTTATTGACTTCCCCATTTTCTTCTCCTTACTTTCATCTTCTTGTCCTGTTACTTCCTTCTTACCATGGCATCTACAATGCCCATCATGTTTCAATATCCAGAGGTGTTAGTGATTTAATCAACAAGTTATCCGTTTGTTCGAATGCCTATTTCTTATATAAAAAAGATATAAGGCACTTAATACCAAATCTAAAATTTAATACGCACGTATTTCAATCGGCATTTTTCATTATGCAAAGCTCAAGTATACTTTTGTATTATACTCAAGTATACGTAATATTGCTGTTAAATTATAATGGAAAGTGGAACATTAGTAATTAAAGTAGAAGATCATTACCTGAAATGTTTTTGTTTTTTTAAGATAACGAGCAATATATTGTTACGAGTATTACTTTAATACCTGTAAACTATTCCACCTAAGCTAATAATTCTTAAGCTAGAAAAATATGGTTCTCCTGAATAGTCCAATGGTAGAATTGAATCAATGATCAAATTTCGTCAATATAGTTTTTACCAATTGAGCTATTTAAATTATAATATTTTTTTACATAGTATACATAAAAGTAAATATGTAAAGGTATTACTATCAAAGTACTATATAATTATATGTAAAGTTATTATTATATCGTAAAAATATTTTTTATAAGTTGGTAGTCACACAAAACCAATTGAAATTCACCACATATTAAACAAGGTCTATTTATATATTGAGGATGGAAACTTATCTTAAATTCAGAAAAAAGTATACGAATGAATACTGAAGGTTGTTTTCTTTTCTGAGTTTAGTCCATTAGTTCAAATAATGTTTTTGTGCCTCCCTAAAAGAAATTCCAGTTACACTTAGTAATAAAACAAACTAGTTTTATTTTATTTTATGTACTCTTATATGAATTTATTTGCTCATAACTTTCAAGGTTCGTTGGTTAAATAAATTGTGCTCAAATATAAAGATTCTATTTCCTCTACACAGACGACGTGCGATGCTTTCTAACGTAAATTCCTACTTTCCATCATCCTATTCTACTTATAATATATATTTTATGTTGTCTTCGACTTTATTACTCTCAGTGCCACATTTCACAATATGAGAACGAACTACGAGCTATTTTATTTTTTTAGTCTACGTTCTAAATGTTCAACTTTTCCTTAACTACAAAAACTGAAGGGTGAAGGAAAAGAATATCAAGAAAAAAGTTTATATATCGATTAAAAGAACATACAATAGTGGAGCCGAATGACAAATACCAGGAACTTTTTTGAAAAAGGAAACTTGACAAGACATTGTAAATGCTACATAAAATTGAAAAGACATTCTAAACGCTAGATTAAATATTAAATGCTTTATTAATTAGGATTAATATGTTCGTATATTTCTGACAACAAATACACTAGATCCATTTATTAGAAATACATAGATACAATGTCTTTTATTAGGATAGTAAAATTGAGTTTGCAAATGATATGTAGAATTTTTTATTCACAAAATATTAAGATGTCCATACTAAGGATAAAACTCTTATAACCATGATAACCATCATATAAAAACTTTCTTGAAATAACCATAAAGAAGACCCTGAAATTTCATGCTACAATTTTTCTTATTATAAAATACTATTTATCTATCGCATTAGTCAAGACGTTTGTATTTTTCATGATAATGCGTTTTACTTCATTGTGAACTAGATATTTGCTGCAAAGAAATAAACGAGTATTAGTAAATGAACTTTTAATGACGTTATGCCACGCTCCGTGGTGTATTTTTATCTTCGCCGTTGTAATTATTGTTCCAACTTAAATATTGAAGGTATATTCTTATGTATATGATATTAAGTTTAAAAAAAGAAGATATGATGGTGTTAACTTTCCAAGTAAGATTTTTGTATTAGGAAATGATTCACATAAATATTCTTCAATAGAGGAATTGAACCAAGCACGCGCAAATACAACACATTCCTATGTAATTACGTTATTACCGTTTCACTTTAAGTTTAATGACTGTTCAAAAATTAAAACATGTACAACATTACCGTCTCCGTCTTTGCCCGAAATCTCTATGATAGATATGATTTGAAATGAAAAAAATCCGCTGGATAAACAAAGTCACCGACATGGGTCTCCGAGTTACCGAACTGAAATGGCAATGAGCGGACCACGTTGTTTGGAAGACTGTCTTGGCAAGCGTAGTGTGGGACCTCTATTGGCCAGAGGAAGCAATGATTTGCGTAAGACGGCTAGCAGAAACTGGATGTGTGACGCCGAAAATCTGGCAAAGTAGCGTGTATTGTGGAAATTTGTCCAGCAGTGAACTGCTACAGACTGTTGATATGATGATATTAATATATAATTTATTATGAAAAACGGATACATATGTGGTAGACATATTATATTAATGTAACTTCCTCTTAAGCCCTAAGTAGTCAATTATGCTAGTAGGTATACTTTGTCATTTTATCTTCATTTGAATCAATGAATACAGCCATAACAATTCACTCTTGAGGATTTTCCTCCCTCACAAATTAGGGGTGTTACCGTAATCTTCACAATAGGCAGGCGAATCGAGGTTTACTGATTGGTTTTCATTTCTCAGGTATGTAGGCAATGATGCTATAAAAGTTCGTAAAAAGTTACCAGAAAATAATCAGCATTTTTATACATAATATTACTTTTTTCTATAATTAACAGTTTTTTTTTATATCTAGAGATACTTTCTACAAATTATTTAAATAACAGCTTTAAGCACCATAAAGATAACAATCGATATTTTTTTTTATTTCGTTTCGTTTAACTGACTTAAAATATAATTATCGTTAAATAAATATAAACTTTTTAACAATATTCTTTAGAGAGTATCAGTTTTTATAAAAATTTGACCTCGTCAGGGATATTTCAAATAAAAAATTTCGTACAAAAGCCTGGAATAAAGTTCAGGGACTTTGTACAAACTGTGTAAGGATAATGAGCAAATGTTTTTTGTTGAAATATTTTGCTATTTACTAACACAAAGCCAAAGTTAAAGCAAAAAAAATTGAATAAATTAGAACGAAGTAATATCCATTTTGCGGTCTCCATTCCAGCCTTCACCTACTTTCAAAGTTGTTAGTTCTTTAACAAAGTTATTTATATGTGAAAGTGTTTTTTTAATATATTTTCATGACATACTCAATATTTTGGCCCTGAGTTATTTTATCAATGTGGATGTCGCACAATAAAAGAATAAATTTGTCGACAAAAGTTAATAAAAAATTATTTTGTTATATCGTACTCCGTATCTTACTTCGTATCATCACTAATTGCCACTACAAAGTAAGCAAATTATACAAAAATTTATTTTAACTAAAACAATTTCAAATATTATAAATCAGAAATATATAATATGTGTATATAATAGACAATATTTTAGGTAAGTTCACGCGTTCATTAGCAGAAAGTAGAACTAGAAAATGGACAAATACGAGATACACATCATACTTCCAATATTACAAAATAATAATTGTTCACTTATTTGGGCTATTTATCAAGAGTGGTCAGCAACGATAACAAAGGAGGTTCACTATACTCAATTTTATCCTTATTTGTAATGTTTTTTATAGCTTTCTGGAGCCGCTTGTTACTTGTACTACCATTTGTATTTACTAATCATTATCAACTTTTAATCATATCATATAATAAAAAGTCTTGTATTAAAGTAATCACAGATCGATGTATTAACCAGGTCTTTAACAAACCTGAAAAACGTAGTGATAAAGTGGAGTTCTGCCAACTTTGGGAGAACCCTATTTGCAGTAATGAATTATCAAAGGGTGATAATGATGATGAACAATGATTTACAACGACATTATATCCTGATAGGAAGGACTCTTCTGGTATACGAATTAGATAACGAATTCTGGAGAGACCTAAAAAATCTTTATATAAATAACGTAGAGGCTGGGGGAAATTATTCTTTCAAATAATTAATTTAATGAATATTTAAATGAATATTCTGATGAAATATAACTGAGTTATATTCAGATATTTGGGAAACATTTATGAATTAGTACAACCGGTTTAAAACAGATTTCGTGTTAATTCTTAAATAAATATTCTAAAGGCAAATCATGTTGTTGATATTATGGTTTTTTTCTTTCCTTTAAATGGCATTGCAACGCTGACTTTTTTATGGGATAGGAAGGTAAACGAACAGGCGTGTAACCTGATGGAAAGCAATTAACACCGTCCATAGACTTTCGCAGCGCCATAGGTAGTGCGGAAGCGTTGCCGACCTTTAATGAAAGTGTCATTATGGAAGTGGGAATGGGAGGGGGAGGGGTAGAGGGAGGGGGGATGTTGGGCCTCCGGAACTCGGCCAGCAACCGTACGAAGCGCGGTAGGTAAGCCACTTAGACGCCTGTTATGTGCGGGAGTGTGGTACTTCCCCAGGCGAGCCGGCTCATTCATGCTACAGACAAATATTATACCATTCTTGACAAAGTATTCGTCTGCAGCGTGGCTCTACCACTATTGAACTGTCTGGGCAACAGGTATTAATATTGAAATGCCGTTTCAATATTGATTATATATCCTCGTACCTCTCGCAAAAACCAATTGAGAGCTTTATGCAAGGTCTATCCATAATCAAAAAAAGACGGTTGTTAAAGATAGCGCACATAATTGTCACAGTGAAATGGACAAGTTATATATGCCTTAGGAAGACAAAAGGTGGTCTTAAAAAATAACTGCATTGGAGACGAATAACTTTTAAAATTAGAAGAAGTTTATGTGTCGGATGAACAATAAATTAGTAATTATTATTTAACTGAGTGACAAGATCTGCTATATTTTAATATTCTCTCTGCCCTCAGAGACATATATAAAGATAAAATTGTTGTTGCAAACACGTAAAGTGTCAAAGGAATGTTCGTTGGTCAAAGTATGTCCGGAGTACAAAACACGTTTCGTGAAATGCAATTTATCGGGATGGCGTTCGGGCGGGAGGAATGTTCGCAACCACATGTTCTTTGTAACGAATATTAAAGCTGGGAAAAATCTGACTTTCTCCTGAAAAAAAGATTGTACCCACTACTTTCAATATTTAAAATATAAATTTTAACCAAGAGAATTATATAATAAAGGGTGTTATAAGTGTTCTCATGTTATTTTTTAATGCCCATATATGTTCTCTTGCTGATCACGGGGCCTCCACATTTCTAAAGAGGAAGTACGTTAACGCGAAGTTTCTCTGATGGATAAGATGGGTATCCCATCCATCAGAGAAACTTCGCGCATAAAGAGGTCTGAAGAGTTCCAGCGCATAGCTATTTGAGCGACAGATTGTCTATGTCTACGTTATGTATGTTACTTATGAGCAGCTGAAATAATCCTGAAAAGTCCCAGTCAGCAAATACATTAAAAGGTTAAGTCTTGTATATTTTTGAGGATTAAATTAGATTAAATTGATCACCCCTATAGGAAATGTGATGTAATAAAGTCTCGATGTGAGACATGTTTATTCCAATTATATCGTTTCTATTTCAGTGATTCATATTTACTATATTACCATCGGAAATTCCGAGCCGAACCAAACTATTCAATGCTTAGAATGACTACCACTATTGAAACTTTTGATTAAACTATAATTAAATTATTCGAATTTTGAATGCGGAATTGAAATTTACATACGCATACGTACATCACGTAACGCCTGTTTCCTGTAGGGGTAGGCAGAGACCACAGATCTACATCTGCTACGATCTCGGCATACTTTCCTTGCTTCCTCCACACTCATTACTCTCCTCATATGAGCTTTCTGGTTAAGGGTACTCTTGAAACATAGCCTTTCTTAAAACATAGGCAATTTGGTCAAGGTATGTTTTCCATGGTCTTTCCCTACCGATTCGATCCACATTCAGAACGCAAAATTCTTTTTTTTTATATATATTCACGCCTATCTCCTGCAGGGGTTGGCAGAGACCACAGAGCTCCATCCACTGCCATTCATCGCAGCGAAACGGCTCCTCATTGGTTTTTCGCCCTCGTGAGAATCAGGACGTGACGGGTGACGAACCACGTAGCTGTCATTTTTCGACAAATTAGGTATATTAAATTCGTCTTAGTGAATCCCACGAGTCGCAAGGGAGGATGAAGGTCAGCCCCAGCAGAGCCCTGCATGCTGAGGTAAGGCACCATAGTCCCCGGGGGAGCCCGACCCCGGGAGGATCAACACGCTTGCGGCTAGGCTCGCACGCGGCCACGCATCCATTGGCACGGCAGACCGTGGATTGGCAGAGAGGAAGGGAAAGGATAGAGAAGAAAGGAAGGGGCAGGAAAGGAAATGCGGATTGGGGGGTTACCAGACTTGGAATAATCATTTATAAATCCATATAAATATTTATTCCGATGCGGGAATCGAACCCGCGACCATTGACTCCGCGGGCGGAGGGCCCCGCCACTGAGCCAATCGGTCGTCAAATTCTTTTGCCAGACGTCTTTCATCCATCCTCTTTATGTGCCCAAACCATCTAAGCACCCCTTTCTCAACTTTTGTCACGACACATTCTTCTACTCCACATCGCTGTCTTATATATTCATTTTTTATTCTTTCATTCAAAGTTACCCCACACATACTTCTTAAAGCACTCATTTCCACTTCTGTCTGCTTTCATGACTCTTCTGCCAAACCCAACTTTCACTGCCGTACATCAGAGTTGAAACAAGCGTATCCTTTCTAAAGCTCCATGCATTATATTCATCATCTCCTGCAACGCTTGGTCGTCAGCATTCAAGAGGCATTTGATGAGTAATCCATTCATTCTTAAGCCATACTGACTCTCTATTGAGTGAAGCTACACATCCCTATCTAACACCTGTATTGATATTAAACCAGCCTGTGTTAGCCTTATTCTGATACGCGTCCTTGACTTCTCGTAGAGAGGTTTTAGCACATGAATCAGGTTTCTATTTACCCCAAACGTAGATAATGCCGACCACATTTAATTCCTTATCACTCTATCATAGGCCTTTTCCATATCTATAAAGGCACATTCTACTTTCTGGTTTTTCGGCAGTCAAACACCATTCAATTTTGATTAAATTAAATGAATTTTATCAATACAAATTTATCTTTTCTTGTCATATCAATTTTACCAAACAATTTTTTACAAATACTCGTACACCGTATACATACACGCATCGTAAATACAAATGGAGCTTATATCAAACACTAAAGAATAACATACACTGTCTCATTAAATTTATTGCAAGTGTCGCATTCAGAGGCTAGATAAACATAGGACTACTTTTAGCACATCTGTCGTTTTCTCTCTAGCTGAAAGTCGAGTAGATAAAAATCCAATTCGAAAAATACGTTGTTAAATCCCTGTTTACTTAGCTCTCTCTATCCCTCTGTGCAATGGAATGTTTGAATTCTTTGTGGTCACACAGTACCAAAAAGCTACATCATTTACTAAAAAAAAAGTTAAAGTTGACATATTTTATTTTATAAAAAACGATAACTTATATCCATTTTCATACCCTTCTTAGTCACTAGTTTTATCTTTTTTTTTTGGAAAACATGACATTAAATTTCTGCAATATAGTTCAAGCAAACAAGCTCAATATCAAATATTTCTATCTTTGATATTGAGCTTGTTTGCTTTTTTTGTATTTTACATTTAATAAATGACTTCTCTACTCAACTATTTTTTTATTTAATGCTTTCTTTTCTGTTCATTTATTTTAAACTGTCTTTTCTATGTGCTAGACACTTGAAATATTAGTCAGAACAAAAAGCAAAAAATAATTATTATATATAAATATTATTTTTAATACACCATGTTTTAAAATAGAATGAAATTTTAAACGATTGTCATCGTCATCGATGTTCACAGCAGTTCGCAACTTGCGGGCTTCCTGCTCGTGAGGTCCTTCGACGAAGTTTAAAAACCCTGGGGTCAACAGCGGCATTCGGCACAAAAAAGTAATTTAATCAACTTCTTCAAATTGTAAAGGGAAAAAATGTAAAAACAATTGAATTACATAATTTTCCTTTGATGTACTAAAGTGAGACAGTACGATTCGAGGTATTACAAAGGGCTGGACGGTTCGAAATGTGCAATATTTCTGACGCACGTCACGTCCGTTCCCCCATGGTAGGAAATTGAAACTTTATATTTAAGCGTACTTTGTCTCGCAGTCAAACCTAAAACCCTTCTAGCGTGAAATAAAACGTAAGTGAATTTTCTTTATTTTGTATGTATAATAATTTGGTCTTTGTTATATTGAGTCTTTGATATATTGAGGTGGATTGCAATGTAAACATTATTTTCAGTATAATGAGCTAACTGGTATTCATAGATAATTATTCTGATATTAGATCTTCATTGTTGAGTTGTGAGGTTTCTTTCGTTAGAAATCAGAACTCACGTAGAGATTGCCCGTAGTGTCTTTTATACTATGAAAAAGATGCTTTATAACTGAAACCTAAAGAAGCGCATTCTGCGATACGGATGTGAAGCATGGACTATAAAGGAGGATACTAGAAAACGTATAGAAGCAATCGAAATTTGCCTTTATAGGCGCATGATTTCTATCTCGTGTATAAAAAAAGTTTTGAACGAGAATGTTCTACGACAAGTTGATAAGTAAATGCAAACTTTTGAAAACTATTAAACAGAGGAAAGTTGCTTATCTAGAACACCTGTTTAGACATCCTAGATATGAGCTCCTACAACTCATAATGAAGGGAAAAGTTGCCGGAAAAAGGGTCGTAGAAAAAAATCTCTTGCATAAAAAAACATCTTAGAGAGGAATGGGATAGCGAGTGCTGCCCAACTCTTTAGCTTTAGCTCTTTAGATTTTGATAGTTTGTACTAGCTTGTCGTTTTAATCCAACGTACTAAATTAATTATTCAAATTATATCCACAATTAACAGGCGTGATCGTATGTGTATCCACGTGGATATGTATATCCACAATTAATTTATTGACTACGTTAACATAATAGTAGACTAGTTTCTGTAAGAAGTTTACATCTATATTTACTCAAAGATACAATGGCGATCAGGTCCCTTTCTGAGCCAAGGGTTCGATCCCCGCATCAGAATTAATATTTATATGGCTAACAGGTATTTATTCTGTCTGGGTGTTTGTGCTTGGCATTTCTGTACCAATTATTGATATACATACATCGCACGCGAAATTCTATGTAAAATGTATGTATGTCGAATGTAAAACGTAGCATTTAAAAACTCTTCTAAGCCTCTATTTTTTAAGGACGTAAAATATAATATAAAACAATTACGAATAACAATACCAAATACTTAAGCTCTAATTTCTTCCGAGGGTATAATTTATTTGCCAAATATCAAACATTAAGTATGTATTTTAACATACTGTCAAATTGGTAAAGTTTCATCACAGATGAATAACCTAAAATAACTTTTAACAGATTGGCGCACTAATTCTGTTATTTGTTCGATATACATATTACTTTTATGAATCGTATTAAATTGCGACCCGAACGTGCCCGATGGAAATAAAATTGAGAGGGAACGTTCAGTTTGAGTGATCTTGAGCTATGTAAACGTCATTGCAATATGAGTACATTTGATTGTGGGGACAACACTCAAACATAACTTTATATCTGTACTAAAAAGATTTGATAAAGTATTTATTATATTAAATAAAAACATTTGTAAAGATAAATAGATTTCAAATTATATGAATAAATATGCGCTAAATTAAACAGAAAAATTAAATACAAAACATAAATTACGAAAGAAACGTGATTTAAAATCCATTTGCTCAATAATCTTTGTTTCCAGTAAATAAGAACACCCAGAAGTACAAGACACATAAAGTCATTGTGTATTATGGTAATGCCTTCCTACTAACTTTTAGCTCTATTTAAGCTCAATCAATAAAAGATAAGAAAGAAGAAATAGTGTCACTATTAAAATATTTAATTAATGGTGTCATTAATAAATTTTATTTTAATTATTATCATTATTATATTACAATATTTACACATGAATACATTTATAAAGGAATACTTATACATTGATATTATAATTAATAAAATAAAAATGATAAAAATTTATTAAAAGAAATTATTTGAATATACTTACCAAATTTAGAGACCCTCAATTTTGAGGGAGGCGAATGCCGAAGCGAAGGACGGTTACGGCTGTATAGATTGATTGTTATAACACTTAATTCGCTAGCTTATAAACCGGAAATGTGTCTTTACGTCCAATATGAGAATTCACCTACGGGTACTGATAGAGGAACTTTGAATAAAATGCCTAGCACTTAAAAAAATATTATTGGAACCTTATCATGTAAATTTAATTAGTATATGATAAATACTAACGTTATTTCTCATACATAAGTACTCTATGGTCCTTTGCCATACTGTAAGTTGCTTTTCTGGCAAATTTCATTAAAACAGTTTAACAAGTCAGTCACAAAACATAATTAGGAGAAAAATATTATTCTCGTCCGTTGCTTAACAGGATATATGGCTTGCAGGTGAGATTGAATAATAAAGCGTCTGGATGCGGTTACACCTCTTTACGTTCAACGTACGTCTTTACGCACAGAAAGTTTGCCAATCCGGAATAGAGCGTCTTTTGTGTTACACCCTCTCGTCAAAATTTGGAAGGTTCCTGTGCTCAGCTCATAGGCTCATAGGACAATCTTGTATTTTTCAACTTCAACTGGCATGTGGAAATTAACAAATGTAATAACAAATAATGATGAACTGATACAAGAATTTGATTTATCTGTGCAAAAAGTTGTAAAAATGTGTTTTAAAAATACGAGCACCTTAAACAGAAGGGGAGAATAAAATCATACATGTGTTTTTTTTTTGTCTTCGAAGCAACAAATCATTATACTCATTGGTGTCTATCATCCCTTTGAATTCTATTTCAGCATTACCATATGATTCTTTAGAGCACATTTCGTAATTTGCAGGAGGAAAATTCAAAAAATATTGCTCGGTATTACCGTTGTAATTATATTACCGTCAGTATTGTGTTGTTCATAGTCTTGTCATTTGTTCCGAGCATTTTATTTATTATTTTATAGCAGTGTTTTCTGTTATAATAGAAAGAACAGAAAACACCTATTAATAATACCTAAAGTCATTTCATAGTATATAAAAGTATAATGAGTAACATGTTTACTGTTGAAACAAAATTATATTTTCATTTTAGAAATCATCATTTTAATGACATTCACTTAGTTTAGAAATATGTTTAAGCATTTTCACTGTAGGTGATTCTCCATTTTAGAACTAAAGAAGCAATGATATATTTAACTGAAACGGTTTCTGCAGGTTTAGGCTTACCAAGCATTTTATGTTATTTATTCAACTTTAAAGCCGACTCTTATTCTACTTACAATGACGTAATGAAAGTGAAACGGAAAATTCACCATTGCAATTAGGATTTAATCCGAAAGAACAAGACTAAATGGCCTTGGTACTACTTAGTTTTGTTAGAGTTCTGGATCTCTGTTTCCAAAAAATTAGTAAACATAAATTTCACTTCGTGACTAACAATTTCAAAATCGCTCATTTTTCTTTTTAATATATTGTAGTTTTTTGATAGACGGTTATTAAAATTAAAATCGGTTCACCTCATAGTAAACAACCAACATCACACATGGATATACGCAATACTAAGGGCACAGGAGATGCATTGCCTATCGTAGGGAGAGGGTTTAAATAATGGGAGGGGTTGAGGGAAGTAATGGAAGGTACAAAAGAAAATAAAGGACACGGAATAACAGATCCCCGCACAGTGCAAAAAGTGGGTAACACAATAAAATTTTAGAATATTGGCGCTACCATGTAGCACCAATATTCTGCGAGGAAGTGGTTCTTCCCCAGTAAGCCATTTTTTTAGATTATTCGTGCTACCATGATTTTACCGCTATAAGTATAAGAAAAAGAATCGAACTATTGTTAGCAATGTTGGAATTAACAGATATGTTTTTGTTATTTAATAATATTAATTTCAATGTGAAATTAATGGCATGACTATATGAATATTGTCTTGATATTCTCGTATTTGATTTGAATAATATGTGATTCGACTACTTTTTTGTCTATTTGTTTAATTAAAGTTTTACTGAATTGGCTGCAAACCTTCGCTAGTCGGAGAGGCTGTCGCAGAAGAAGAAGAAGATGGTAAAAATAGTTGCTTAGTTAATATCCATTTTAAATAAGAGGATGAATAAAAATAATAAAGTGGTATTATAAAATTGCAATCTGATGCATGTCAGAATGTTGCTTATCAAAAATTCATGAAAGCTACTTGAATAGACCACACGTAACAGTGCAAACTCAGCGCAACCGCGCGTCCGGACGAGTTTATGTGTTGTGTTTGCATAATTTCTATCTACACAACACGAAACTATCTGAATCGCAAATTCCATGTTTAGGATAATTTTAGAGAAAATTTGTAGTACACAATCCTAGCCTTGCACCATTGAAATATCAGACATTTTAGAGAGATTTATTTACAATCCTATTACCAGGACTATCATTTTTACTTGACGTTTTTTTACCGGCTACCGTGATAATGATTTATGAAGTCAGGCGTTACTTTGCGGAAATCCATTACTATGTGGACAGTTAAAACTTTTACTTAGCTAAGATCCGCGACAAGCAAACAAAAACAGAAATTTTTATACTGGAAGAAGTGGATTTACGGGGAACTTTAACTAAATCGTACCGAAAAAACGGAAAAGTGGTAGTGTGTGTTTGGTGTTGTTGATAGTGGTTGGGAGGTGGAGAGTTGCTGAGGGCCGTTTTCGATTTTCGCGGATCTTGGCTAAATAAAAGTTCTAGTTGTCGACATACCGTGGTAATATTACTAAATAAATATATAAAAAACAAAGATAAAAATGGAAGAAACTTATATGCACCAACAATCACTAAAATCGATCCTACATGATTATTACGCACGACTGCTTAGCACTGGTTTGGGTTTGATTAGGAGTGGGTGTTGGCGGGAACACAGCTTTTCCTAAGTAAAAATTCAGTCCGATGGTATACTGCATAGTCTATATAGTTAGCACTGGATACTTTTATAGCACTGTCACTTATACTACCAGTCTCTCTAGTAAATTAGCGTTCGTGATTTATCCTAAGGTATTCGTTTTAACTTAATTTACATTTATTCATGAAAACGAAAAGCTCAACATTAACAAATTTAAATTACGACCTTCTGAGATTTATTTATTATGTAACATAACATTGTCTACATTTTCTTTTAAAATTACTCACCACTAGAAAAGCTAATTATAGGTATTAGATTTTAACTTTGAACCACAATAATATATACATAACAATTTCACAATAATATATTATTTCTTTCCATTGTTATTCACATCGTCTTATTAAAAGATTTAATCTAGTTTCATGCTGCTGCTAACGTACACTTTGCTTATTATATCACAAATATCGGCATCGGAAAACATCAAAGATATTTGAACCTCGCATATTTTTTAATATCAGGAAATTTGAGCGTAAAAGCGCTTAGCACTTTTATAAAGTTACTTGTAATAAATATGCTTAGACGTGTTAGAAATATATTATTTGCCTGCATTTTCGATTATGCTCAAGTCCATGTGATTTAACACATGATTTACAAATTTATGCATACATGTATGTATCATATGTATTATATGCAGTATATGTATATAAGTGCTAAATTTCATCTGTGAAAAATTTGTTATTTATGTTTGTTTTGACACTATTTACCTACCTATATATTTTACATTTATAAATGATATGTGCACAATTGTAATATTTACAAATAAGTAGTAATATAAACAAATAAAGGATAAATTGCTTAGAAATTGGTGTAATAACATCCTTTTTTCTATAAAGACAAGATATCATTAAGTATATTGGAATTTCATTATTCTGTATTATATTGTCTTAGCTTCCGCATTGCTTTTAAAGGTTGTCGGCGGTTGTTTTTATTATTTTCATACTCTCATCATTTCATACGCAAGAGTTTGAATATAATCAAATGTGATTCCAAATATATATACTGGCTATATGTTCTACAGTCTGACACTTATTGATACCTAACAGAGTTACGACTATTTAGCTATAATCATAAATCGCTCTTCACTCATAAGCCACACTCAGATTTTTTGAATTGCACTTGACTCTCTTACTATATATAAAGTACTCGCAATGCTTTAAGTGCATGATATTTACGGAAATATCTTTCGCTCAATAAATGTCACCAGTCAAAATTAAAGCTTGCAGAGTGTACACACAAATCTGTGTATTGGTACTATAGAACATATTACTAAAAAATAAAATAAATTTTCTTTCTGTCCTGCAACTATAAAAAATCAAAACCATTTTGCCTCTAGACATATTTAAAAACCAATTCAGTTACCAATACATGCTGTTATATTTTAGCATTTTAGATGTGATCTAAAATATGGGTTGTTTAGTCTTTTTGATTCGTGTTTATACCTATAAGATTTTTCGCCACTATAATTCGGCATAAAAAAGCCATTTTTAAGAATTATTCTATTTTAATTCAATTTGATACTATTTATTTCATTATTATATAATATTAAAACAGAAATAATTTAAAATATTATATTATTCCTATATTTTCATTTACATTACACCTATTATAAAAATTATACAAGAAAAATATTACAATGAAAACGTTCAAAAACAATGGTTTCACAAATACAATGGGAAAAGCCCATTGAGCTAGGATATTTTTTTGGTAAAGAAAGAAAAACAATCAAACCTTTGTTCACATGCCGAAACAGCTGCTTAGCTTTCTGCATTATTTTTCTGCATACAATATATTGGACCGTGAACCGAGTACAATATAAATACATATATATTAATATTAATGCGAGGTACACATAACTTATCACGCACGCGGTCTCAAAATGTACGAACACACACACATACACATATTTGGCTCAATGGCGAAGTTATCGCTTTCGGAGTAAATAGTCGCCTTTTTGATTTCCATATCGGGATACATATAATATATCTCTGACCTGGTTATGGAAAAGTTGTTTATGTTCATTTCCTAGAAATCCCCAGAGGTGAAGGGGGTGAGGTAAAGGAGTTTAATAAAAAATATTCCTAATTCAATTTCAGAAACCACCTTTTTCCAACCAACTAGATTTTGCTGTTTCTACGTACATACATTAAACCTCTATATTAATTTTGAACTGAGCTAAGCATAGTAACAAATTTATTCCAATTAAATTGGTACTGCAACTCAATACAAAAGCTTACTACTAAGCCACTAACAACTCACTGGCAGAAACGACTTTAACTTTGCCCATAAAATAATTATGTGTCGCTGCGTAAAGCAGACACGGAACCAAAGTTGAAAATATGTTTTATCTTTATAATTCTCAAAAGTATTGTCTTAAACAAGCGTACGGCAAGGGATTAATAAAACGAAATATACCATAAGTTTAAAAATAATTTGAAGCTACCTACATTTATTTTCAAATTATTATATAAAACAGTTTTCTTAAAAAAATAGTCTTATTAACAGATAAACTATAATATAAAATTATAGCGGGAACATACAAACATGTAACTTATGTAATCTATGTACATACATAGAACCGTAGAGAGGTTATCGTATCAAAGAAACAAAAAATACTACCTTGTCCCAACGAAACTAACAGGGGTTGAAAACAAAAATATGATTATTATTTATTTCAATTATATATAATAACATTGTGTGGGAGGCCTTCCGACCAGATAGAGTTTCCATCTGCGCAGGACAGCTGGCAGAAACTACATAACACAACTGGCGAAGCCGAGAATGGGGCTAGCTGGAGCGTCGGGGGGGGGGGGGTATTTCTCCAGCCGTGAACTGTCGCAATCTAATCATTTTGTTTCACTATAAATTGTACACAGAAAACAAATAATTAATATTAATGGATATTAATAAGTTAGATACTGAATAGTTAATATAATATTAAAAGATTTGTTTTGTAATATCATTGTGGTACCTACCAAATTTAACTAGTTCAAGTAAAAACGTGATTTCAAGATCAATATCCGTCAGGATAAAAGACCTAACATAAAACAAGCATGAAATGAATGAAAAGTATTCAAAACAACGGTTGACAGAAGAAAAACACAAAGCCTCTCCGGCGTTACGTTAAAGTGAAATGAATAACGATTAAACTCCTAGTTTATGTGCTTTATGTAAGCTACTATTAAGTAGCATTAAATGATACGTCTATTACTACAAAGTAACAGGAGTATCATTTTATATTGGAATGTAAATGCTAATTTTTTGTATGGGATAGGAAGGCAAACGAGCTAATATGTCGCCTGATAGAAAGCAATCTAAATGCCTATAGACATCGATAACAAGCATTGCCGACCTGTGAGAAATATATATACATTTTTTTGAAGTTTCCATTTCGCGTCGGAAAATACGCTTAAAAATAGACTTTATTCCCAAATATTTACAATTTTTTCAGTAAAATGTGGTTTTCAACGTCACTATCATCATCAGTAATCCACTGTTGAAGGAAGGTCTTTCCCAATACACGCCATCTAGCCTGATCTTGGACACATATTTATCTAGTTTCTGCCAGCCACCCCGCACAGAACATCGCTCCATTCAATCGAGAGACTGTAACTCTTATATATTAATGTCACCAATACAATAAATTTAAAGACGGTTTAATTTTTGTATTTATTTAAAATTAAGTCTGTTCACTCCCCGCTCATGAATTTGATCCTTGTTAAAAATAAAAATTAATATGATACTTGTAAGTTCTTAAAACATACTGATTTTACTTTGTTTTTGCTTCTTTAAACAACTTAAAAAAAGAGTTTTATATTAAATTAGATTTACAAATTGTAGTTACATAAATATAATGCCAAAATACTTATCGATCAATATTTATGCCATTATAAATTACGTCCGAATTTTAAGTGATAAATTGTAGTTTAATCTATGTAATTGGTAAAAATTAGATTACAAAACATAAAATGGTTAGAAAATATTTGACTCTCCACCTCTTTTGATGTTGTGCTGAGATCTTTAAATAGATATTGCCTAGAATTTCCACGTAAAATGGACTTTATTAGTAGAGAGTAATTTCAACTTTTTTCCTAGATAAAAATCTTTGACAACATGACACTAGGAGAAATAACTAATAAATTAATTATTTATTATAAAATATTGTGAAATACCTAAATTCACGATGTGCACAATATTTTTATATCTTATTATTTATACTCAAGGTTTGTATTTATCACACGAAATAGTGTCTTTTTATCTAAAGATTAGAATTTTTAAAGATTAGAATCTTTGTATACAAAAATATTTCTGCTTTGTTTACATACTTTATCACAATATAGGCGTTAAAATACTTTTTAAAATATACTTTATCGTGATTCGCTTCAGGCAATAAAGGTTTTTCACGAGCAGTAAAATATTTATTACTAGAATGAAACATTTTATAGATAAGTGTGGTAAAAATTTCATAGAACATGAATAAATATAGTTTAGAACTAATCCCGTTAGTTATAGAAATAATAATATATTATACTAGTGTTATCATAATAATAAAGTAAATTTAAAGTAACTTCGTATACATACATATATTCCCTGTCCTGTATTGACAATGGTTCGTTTTTATCTTACAAAAAGGTGTATAACGTGGTCGATACCTAAACTGACCATTTTTTTAACTCAAAACGGGACACCCATACATCCATATTAATATTATAATTGCGAAAGTCTGTCGGTTAGGCTTTCACTTTAAAATTTCATTAAAATTAGTTTATAATTTTAATGAAATTTGGCATGGAGATAGTTAAAGATTCGAAGTCAAACACAAGCTGTTTTTTATCCCTGAACAATAGCTCTTACAGGACGTACGATAGTTTTTGCGCAATAAAATGAATTCCACACAGAGGAAGCCGCGGGCAAAAGCTAGTGGGTCTATGTACGTCAGTTAACAATGAAAATAAACTTTTTAATTTTCTTTATTTTGAACAATTGCAATAATACAATCAGTTTTGACATTAATTAACATTATTTTCATTATAACAAATTATGAAAAATAAAAATAAATCACCAGCTATATTAAAGTTTCTGTAACAGTAATTATTATTAAATAATATGCAACATATTTATTAGTTATATCGTTCATATCTACGTGCTCATTCTAAATTTCCGGTTTAAAAAAACTATTTGGCATCCCGGATTTTTATTTGGGGACAATGGGAAAGGGTGCCGAAAAAAGGACTAATAATCACTTTATCAATATCAGGCTCTTATATAAGCAAACTTAAAATGTATTGAAAGTACTTTCCAGCATATATTTAGTCTCCTTAATGTAATAGGTATATGCAGTCCATTTTTAGACTTTTATGTAATCTCTAAGTTTTCCAATTATTGCATAGTAAAATAAAATGGTTTCCTTCACCGTGAAACGCATGACGTATATTATTTAAAACTAGAATTAATAAATAATTTGAATATCTTTTTTCGAGTCCACCTGCCTTTCTAACTCAAGTAAACATGCTTTGAAGCAACCACGATTTAATTTAAATGTATAAATAACTGCTATTCAGTTGTTTGTTGTGTACACATTAAACGACAGCAATTGCTATACAAAAAGACAAGGATCAAAGGATTTCATTTTGAAAGCATCGTTGGCAAACTAATTGTAAATTTATATTCAATAGCTCTTGATCTGACCCGTAAATGTTTTGAACTCGAGTGATTGGAATATCTCTAACTCAAAATATTGTGTTGAGACAAAACATGACCTTAAACGTTCTACAAATTGAATAGCTTAAATATCTTTATTGTAATTATTTTTAATTTTTAATTAGTGATCTAGAAAAAAAAATGATTTTTTAAAAAGGAACGAAGGAAAGAGTCAGTATAATAAGATTTTTTTTATATAAAATTAAAATGGTTAAATCCTGAACCAATTTTTTTTAAATATAACAACAATCAACACGACATAAGCACTTATCCAATTAAATTATGATAATTTGAATGAAACAATAGATTTAATAGTAAAATAAAATAATAGTATTTTTTCAAATATACCTAAAACAACGAATAAACATGTCGTTTTGTTAAATTTAAATTTATTTAAATATAAAACTAAGTTTGTGTAGATCAAAGACCCAAAACCGACACGATCGAATTCAAAGTTTGAAGTTTTCCACTTGAGCCAATATAACTAACCCATTCGAGATTTATTAATTAAAAGCAAACTATGCTCATGCTTATCTTTATTTTTTAGAAATTGAATGTCTATAAAATAATTTTCCGCCAAATATTTAGGATCACTAGAAGACTTAACTTACTTGCCACTCGTTATCTAATAGGTATAGAACGTCTTTTGAGTAGAAAGTGATGTGCCTTATATGGCTATATTTTCTATATTAAAATCAAATCAATTTTATAAATATAGTTTAAAAATATTTTATTGTTAATAAGTTAATGATCCTTTTCAGATGCTCCATGAAATACCAATCCAATTTTTCTCTTAGCTAACTGACTCATCCTCCCTCTCTAATAGCTGTCGAAGCGGTCGAAAGTATCGACTCTACTACCTACCGCCGTGGTGAGTCTTCCATCATTCCAGTGAGATCTCAATATGAGAAGCAGTCTTCGTCGCAGAGTTTACTTTAGCAGCATATTTATCCCTTGTCTATAACTTGCAGGCCTCCTGTTGTTGACAATATTTTTACTTTGTGTGAACCGGCGCTGTTTTTTGTCAATCAATTATCGCATCAAACAACCTGGTACACAAAAACTGTTCTTTATTCTCAATGTATAGTGCAGAGATGGTGTGGTTCGCTCCCCGACTAGATGAAACAACAGTCTACGCAGGGCAGCCGGCAGAAACTGAAAATCGGACTAGATAGTGTGTTTTGGAAATTTTTTCCAGGCTATTTGTAATGATGAAACGTGTTCTTATCAGTGGTTCCATCTCTGCCGTAGACTCTTATTCATGACGCTGATAACTCATTTTCTATGTATCAACCGTTATATTGAAAACTTCAATATTTATTTTATCATACCTATGTGGAGGTCAAATAGTACAATGAATACAATTTTTCTTACAATGTGTAATAACAGTGAGAAACAAAAGCTACTTTAACAATGCAAGTTCATTAATATAGCCCACGTTTTACGCTTTAAACGCCATTCATAAAAGGATTTATTTAAAAAATAATTTGTGCATATGAAATTTTTGGCCTAAAATTAAAAAAAAATAAAATTAAAGAGATGTTACAAAGTTAAAACACATCATAAAATAAATGAATACGTCACAAATTAGGTGTCCTGTAGTACATGCTGCAAGCTAAAATTGATGACCTAACTGGTTATGGCTCAGGCGAACCTACCAATCAATCCAATATTATTGGTCGCGGAGCCTACAGATTTTATGCCCCACCAATCCCCCTTGAACAAGTGTAATGGGGTAACGTCTATTCCTTCAGAACTAGCAGACACGTATCCAGCTTTTAGACAATACATATCACACTGCTGGGCACGGACTACGGTTTTTTTAAAATCCATACTCGAATGTAGCTCGACTGTATGGACTATAAAAGAACCAAAAATAGCAAAATTTTCCCTCGTTTATAAAATGGATAAAAGCTTCCAAACAACGTGAGCACTTTCAAATTAGGCAAACAGTCTAATTTGAAAGTGCTCGAACAAACATGATACAGACCGACCGTACTGCATTCACTTAAATAAATATGTGCTAAATCTGTTCATACGAGTATTTTTTTAATTTCACAATAACACAAATATATTTTCACTTCGGCATACTTCGAACGTTTAATTGAAACTATATATATATATTTATATATATATATATATATATATATATATATATATATATATATATATATATATATATATATATATATATATATATATATATATATATATATATATATATATATATATATATATATATATATATATATATATATATAAACAAAATTTATCTTATCACTTTATATTCCCCTTTGTCTTCCTCCGCTTCTATAAAAACATAGTTTTGTTTAAAATCACTCTGTAGTATCAGAACATGTATATAAAATGATTAATGTGGTATATGTTTCATAAACAGATTGCTATTTATAAAACATATACCACACTAATTATTAATTTTTACCAACTGGGCTATTGAGCTCAGTTGCACTGTATTTGGACTATTAATGCGAACCGTATTTCCTAGAACAAGCATTAATAAATTTGTTGAACTAGTTAACAAGAATAGAAGAAAAATAATACAAGCATTAATAAATTTGTTGGACTAGTTAATAGTAGTATATATAAGAAATATTGAAATATCTACTTTTCATAAATAATGTTTTATCTAACTATAGTCTGCTTTAAAAACGTAAAGTAAATTGTAACGTAAAAGTACACTTTATTATCGCCATATAGCCTATTGTATAGGCACGTGCCTTACATACGTCACCTGTAATTAGCATATACAACAGGAAAGAAATGTCATTGTACTTCTCATGTAAGTTATTTACTTTATGCGTTTCGCTATTTATTCAAATAAACATTGAATATTTCCAACTAGATACTAAACAAAGAACGACTCAATTCTTATTCAACATGAAATCTGTTAAACTTATATTTTATAAACGGAACGAAAAGTATTATTAAAGTTAGCCTGTCTTTTATTTTATTCTATCTTTAAATTTTGCTCATCCGTTCCCCGCAGATATTAAATTTACAAATACTGAATTTCGAATATGAAATTTTCAGATTTGTACGTAACTTTTCTTGAAATAAATGCACAGCTCAATACAAAAATTATGTTTCAATTTACATTCAATTTATCCATTATAATTAAGGTTATAATAACAAAATTTTGTCCTGTTTTGATGTCACGAATTCAAATATTATGTGTTTTGTGCATAATATATGTTATAACAAGAAAACCAAATCATTAACTTTAATAAATGTATTTAGGATTACCCTTATAAAACACACAAATCACTTAAAAATAAAAGTTATTTAGCTTGTAATTTCTCTTTCTGATAAATTGATTATGTATTTTATTTTTTATGCCAAATGCTTAGTAACTAATGATATAAACAGATTAATATAATATAATATATCTAATAATAATAATAAAAATAAAATTTCGACATATTTATAACATTTTTACAACAAATATTCTACAACAGAACCATAAAGCATATTGTTTACATGCGCTCTTTTTAATCGTAAGATCTAACAAACATGTTTACCACGATTTGTTGATGTTGTTATATCCGCTTCGACGAAAGTTTTTATTTTAAAACTAAAAACTGTTGTTGCTGTGTTCATTCTACTGGATAAGATATCATGTGAAAAATTATCCGCTATTAGCTATACATCTGAATCTATACAGCCAGTTCAAATTATATTCAATAGAGAACACCATTAAGCCGCGTGTTTTAGAGAATAAGATTGTAACCTAAAGAATCTTTAGCAATTTTTTTAGGAAGCATTTTATATTTATGTTTGGAAAAAGTAAACGAATGTTACGATTTTAGTAATCTATGTAAACATGTTTTATAATTATATGTTTGACGTCTTCTTGTAAATTGTAAATTGCTTATTGTTTGTTCTTACATTTATCATAATATATAGATATATTTATATGTCAAAGGGGCAATAGAGTAAGTATTTCACCTGATAATAAGTAATCACCGTCCTCAATGAACACTCCCAACATCAGAAGAATTGCAACTACATTGGCGATATTTTAACAAGGTGAAGACTTGTATGGTGTCTTGAAAGTCGTAATATAATGTATGCACATATAATATGTATGTACATTATTTCATATTATAAACAAACTATCATAAATCATATTAACCTTCAAAATCATAAACAAAACCATAAGAAAAACCACATATGACATAGGAACCTTCAAAAACAAGCCTACACATTTCTCAAAGGCCGGCAACACTCCTGCAACAACTATGTATTACTCTCTATATCTTATTAATGGAGTCAGGCGTTACTTTGCGGAAATCTATCACTATATGGACAGTCAAAAGTTTTACTTAGCTAAGATCCGCGACAAGCAACATAATAACAGAAAATTAATAATGTGTGTTTTTCCGTTGGGTTTAGTGGATTTATTTGGAACTTAAACAAAAAACTTACCGAAAATCGGCCATCAACTCTCCACCCACCAACCACTATACACAACACCAAACACACATTATCACTTTTCCCTCTTGTAAACGACACGGGTTTCGCCCCAACACGAGGCATCTTCAGGTATAGTAGACTCTACAGAAAACAACCGAAAACTCTATATCTTATGTCTATCTTCATCACCATCAACAGTCTGCGGCAGTCCACTGCTGGACATAGACCTCCCCCATGAAGCGCCACCTAGCCACCTATTTCTGCCAGCCGCCCTGCGCAGATCGTCGCACCATCTAGCCGGGAGGCGTCCCACGCTACGTTTACCAAGACGTGGTCTCCACTCCAGGACTCGTTTGATCCAACGATTGTCGGATCTCCGACAAACGTGACCAGCCTATTGCCACTTCAGTTTGCTAATTCGAAAGGCTATGTCGGTGATTTTAGTTCTCTGGCGGATATGTTCATTCCGAATCATATCTACTAGAGAAATTCCGAGCATAGCTGAGAGAGCTATGGGGACATAGCTCTCTGAGCGACTCTGAGCTTGTGAAGCAAACGGAGTGTCAGCGTCCATGTTTTGACGCCATAAGAGGGTACAGGTAGGACACTGGTCGAAGACTTTTGTCTTCAGGCTCTGAGGTATGGGGGACGAGAGGACCTGACGAATTTTGTGCGGTGTTAATTGCTTTCCATCAGGCGACACGCTTGCTCGTTTGCCTTCCTTTCCCATAAAAAAATCACAAAACGTCACAAAAACCTCATAAAAAGTTAAGCTCCTCATATATCTTAGTTTATACAGACGAATAGAGCGAATGGTTGGTTTTTTTAATCAATTTAGCGAATAAACTTCGCTCTAACTCTATCCTTGTAGTAAGTTTGTGAGGAAAGTTGCCACACCAAATAGTACTTTATGAGGAAATGTCAAGGATATTTAATTCTTACTTATAAGGTAGTTGAATGTTATTTCAAGATGAAATTATTTGTAGACAAACATAAGATAGTGTACTACTAACTGTGGGTAAGAGAGCATCAACTAAATATTAATTTAATAATTCTATTTTAATTAAGTAAGTTTAAGCGTCAATTATAAGATTAGGTCATCATTAGCCTGTCATATCACTGCAGGAGTAAAGCCCCCAAACAAACAGAATATACATATATAAATTATAGAAAGCGGCAAGTTCCAAAACACACTAGTGAATGTTTAATAGTGGCTTTGAGCGTAAACGAAGGAAACAAAAGTAAAAATATTTATTTAACAGTTATGAAATAAAAAGAATGTGAACAAATTACAATTAATAAAACATATATTAGAAAACATTACGCAAATGATATATAAGCAAAAATTATACGTACTTTACTTTTGTTTTATGTTAATTAAAGTTTTCCTTTTGATGTACGATGCTTATGGTTCGTTTGTTACATGAGTAACGTTCAAATATAAAGATTCAATTTCATATTTCTCAGGCGACGTGTAATAATACAGCCTACAATGAACGACACCGTCACTTGCGTCTTTCTTTCTATTTTAGAAATTTACTCATATATACAAGTCCAAAATATTCAGAATATAATTCAGAGTATCTATTTATTACTTCTTACTCTTACTTTAATTACTCTTTTATGGATTAATGTCAACTAAAAAGAAATAATGTGACTATTTATTTGATTCAATTATGAATAATATTTTAGAGTGAAATAAATTGCGCCAAAATCTAGTTTCATTTTTAGATCTGGGGCGCGGACGTGATGTACGTTCGAAATGTTTTGCATCGTTTGATCCTTACCCTTCCGGATGCCTTACATTACCCGAGTTATTCCCACACTCATGTTTTATTTAGTAAGTTTGGATAAGATAAACAATATACTATGGAAATTAATAAAACGAATGACATAGCATATTTAACAGGATAACGTCTAAAAATACATTATTGTTATTTTTTGTTTGCTATTTAATCCTACTTAAGTTTTCTTTTAAACAATAGAACATAGACTAAACGTTAAAAACAACTTATATTATTACAACTCTATACATAAATATAATACTATACGGTAGACGTGTAAAAGTATATAAAAGTAATGCTGTCATTGGCCTAATTTTCAGAATTTGTATCTCAAAAAAAATTTTTTTTCTCACTTCTCACCTTAAAGCCATCTAATGGATAATCTTAAAGCGTGATTAGTAGAATACTTCGTATTTACGTCTAAAAATACCTCTTTTATCTAAAGCAAGAGCGGTATTATAGAAAATTCTCAAACTATGAAATAAATTCAGTTTTTTCGGTCCTTTAAAATTTACTCACATTGACTAATAATAATCAGGCCGACGCGCGTTCAAAGTGTTTAATTGATAGACAGTGAAATTTACTTTGCGCGGATCTTCCGGGAACACGAACCAGAAAAACAATATTGTGCGTTTGCGAATAAGTCGATAGTGGCTACATCTGAGGATTCCTCGTATCGAGGCGTACCGCGTTGATTATAGTAAAAAATAATAGTGTGTGTTTGACGTTGTCATGATTGGTATACCTGGTCAAGTGCTAAGGAATTTGCTGTCGGGCGTTCTCGATAAGAATGAGACTTGTATTTCTCTATACATTTCTTCGCTAACAAATAATAATGTTTTTCTCATTTGTGTTCGCAGATCTTAACAAAGTAAGTTTGTAATTGATTTCTGCAAAGTAACACCCGTCTCTGATTTCCTGACAATTATTATTTGTGTTTAATTGATTATAGTTTTTAAAGTGATATTACCCTCGTCTACTAGAAGACTACCGCAGGCTGTTGATAATCATAACAAAGTTAATAACGTAGTGATTTAAAGTTATATATACGTATAATCAGCATGTACTTTATAAAAGTAATTTAGCCCCGCTCATTTGAATACAGGCTCTAAATTTCTTGGAAAGTGCTAATCGATTCTTGGTGAAAATTTGCTTGCTATGTACGAGAAGAGAAAGTTTAAGATTAATGGTTCAGACACAATTACGTAAACGATCGATTACTGATACAAAATATAAGAAACGTATATAGTATATCAAAAGATCCAAAACAATAGTCGCTTCGTGCTACAGAACAATAAGTGTAAATGAGCTTTGTTCCTTGTAATGAAAGAAAAATAGCGCGGTCACGTTGTATATATTCGTACATTCACATAAGACAATATAGTTGGTACTATTTTCAGAGTAGTATTAACAGATAGTGCTAACGCGTACAATAGATAAATATTACAATTAATTAAAAAATATGACCATTTATGTATACACAAATATGAAACAGAAATAATATAAAATTGAAATATTGTTATCGCACTACTTCTTTCAAAAATCTTTTAAATAATTTTAGGAGAGCTACGTAAATAAATTGCATAAAAATATTCAAAAAATACCTATGTTCAAAATATGCGTAAATAAATAAGTGCATATATGTATAAATATCTAATACTTTTTGTGTGTAACTTCATGAGAGGGACTTGCGTGTAAGAAGCACAAAAGTTACTTCGAAACAATTACGACGCCGATAATTTGACGATCAAGGCTAATTCTCAATATTAAAACTTTGCTGAAACGGTGGAAGACACATAACACGTTTGGTGTTTGCATATAACAAAGGTAAATAATAAGGTAAAGTATAATAATATTATACAGCAAAAAAAATTAAATGCCTTTCCAATACAATTCATATTTGTTTTAGGGAATTTTAGTTTTAGCTATGAATGTAAAGCATTAAAAAACATTGTAGATTTTTTTATTTTTTTTTATATATATATTAACGCCTATCCCCCGCAGGGGTTGTCAGAGACCACAGAGCTCCATCCGCTACCATTCTTTGCAGCAAAAGGCTCTCCATTAGTCGCTTTTCGCCCTCGTGAAAATCAGAACATGACGGGTGGCGAACCACGTCTCCGTCTTTTTTCAGCAAATTAGGTATATTAAATTCGTCTTAGTGAATCCCACGAGCCGCAAGGGAGGATGGAGGTCAGCCCCAGCAGAACCCTGCATGCTGGGGTAAGGCACCATAGTACCCAGGGGAGCCCGATCCCGAGACGGTCGGCACGCTCTCGACTAGGCTCGCCCCTAGCCACGCATTCATTGGCACGGCAGACCGTGGATTGGTGGAGAGGAAGGGAAAGGATAGAGAAGAAAGGAAAGGGCAGAAAAGGAAATGCGGATTGGGGGGGTTACCAGACTCAGAATAAATATTTATAAATCCATATATATATATTTATTCTGATGCGGAATCGAACCCGCGACCATTGACTCCGTGGGCGGAGGGCCGCGCCACTGAGCCAATAGGTCGCTAATCGGCCATATTGTACATCTAAAAAATATTATCTCTTATGCATATATATCGTACATATAATAATATAGCTAGCTAGCTCGTCATATTAATCGAGAAAGTAAAAGACCCTTGCATTCACAATTTAGGTTTTGTGATCTGCTCCGAAATATACAAAGAGGTTCATTTGGACTCCTTCTTTCCAAGTTCAGAACATATTTGACTATTTTACTTGAGTTGGAACCACCCGTTAGTTGATACTGTGCTAAGCTTCTTACGTTCAAAACATTTTCGAACTTTGCCAAAACTTTTTAATGCTTTTATGTATCGAATCTTGCAAATATATTGAATCTTTAATAAAATCTTACTTTTTGAACAAACTGAATATTTTTCTTATTTACTATCAGTGGATTCGTACATTGAATAATGTTTTGACATCAATCCTTGCTAAATATTTCTTTAAATATAGTAATTGTAAATGACCAATGGAATTATTTTGTGTGGTTTCCAACATGTAATAAAGTGGAAGACCACCCGTACAAAGCTACCATGAGAGCAAGTACTAATAGACTAACACCAACGTGTACTTGGGCAATAAAAACCAGATTGTTATTCCCATTCGGCCTGCCAAACATGAGAATTACGCTAACACCCCTCATTTCTGAAGGAGGCCAATTGCGATAGCAGATGGTTACAAAAAGAGCGATATTACACACAATAAGTTGTTGAAGGGCGAGGTCACAGATATCAAACATAAACTCGTTAACATACCAATGCATTTATACTGTCATTTGAGATGCAAAATATTACTCATATTTTATAATAATATTAACGATATCTAGATAATATTAGCGATATCTAGATAATATTAGCGATATCTAGATAATATTAGCGATATCTAAACTTGGAAGATACCTACATCCAAATATTGTAAAGTACCTACATCCAAATATTGTATATTTATTTACTACTGCCGACCTGATTACCTTAGTGACGAACTGTTGCTTTCGAGTTCTAGAGTCGCTGGAATCCTGCATCGGCATAAACATTTATATGACCTATAGGCATTTATTCCGAGTTTGGTTTCAGCATTCACAAATATATCACACTAAAACAACAAAGTCGATCCGAAAAGGACTTAAAAATATATTGAATTTAAAATTGGCTAATCGAGAATTACGGTATTATGTACTATTTGCAGGCTATGGACATATGCGGACTAGTTGTAATGATTATTGTGTAATTCATCTGTAAAATATGTAGCTACTATATTAAATATATTTTCGTTATAGATTAAAATGTAAAATAATAATATTTGGAAAGGATAAATAAAACCTCTTTTCTGTCTAAACAGTTATTATTAACAAAAATGTACTATTACAACCATTTTATTGTATTTCAAATAAATATTTTCTCTTTGTGGCTCACCGGTTGGATTAATTGCGTTCAAATACAAAGATTCAATTTCCTACCGCTTAAGCACCGTTTAATTATTTCTGAAATGAATAACACCCTCACAAACTTCTTTACTTTTTAGATTTATCGCTTATCCTTATCAATGACAAACCAATTAACGATCAATCAATATAATTAGGGAATTTATTGCTCAATTACCATATCAATTCATATTATTTGCAAAAGTGTAGTAAGCTTCATACATTCAAAAAAAAAAGGTCGTATATTTCTTTTCCATATATATTAAGTTACATTAAATAGTATTAGTAGCATAGACAGCATAAAACCATTTTTTAAATTTAATTTGATGTAACTCAGGAAACTCTATTTTTATTCATGTTAGACATTTTTCGCTGTTGAAATTCCTAGTTAGATGGTTCGTTGGGATTCTCTTTACTATAAAGTTTTAATTTTCCACTGTTCTCGCAACGTGCATAGCCTTCTAAAATGAAGTCTTACTTTGAAGAGCAGGATGCATTTAAAAAAAATATTGGTTCATGAAGTTATTTCTATTTTTTACTCTATTAAGTAGTTTTTTGCCCTCATTTGCGTCTATTAAGTAACGAATGGTTAAAGTTTTTACTACGTTGTTGTCTTAACGAACTAATGTGTGTCTTAACCCGCGTACGAGAAAACGCTATTGATAACAATCTTGTGTGGTTTCTCCCCAATTGTTAGATTAAAACTCGTTCAAATTCGCAATCACCGCCTCGCTCCAACGAAATCTAGGACGACCGATGGGACATTAACCGAACAGTAGACACTATACGGGCTTAGCCAACGGAGTCTGTGTAAATTTTTCTCTGCGATGTTAACATCGATCACAAGCTATTCGATTCAATACTCTTCAGGATTTTTCAACTTTCATTTATCTGGGCCACTATCAATTTTTTCGAATAAGTTTTTAAATTGTATATATTAATTTATTCGAATAAGCTTTTTCAACCAATTTCCTTTTATGAAAAATGATTAAACTATTATAATGCAAATATATTATTTTTAACTTTATTAAGATTAGTTATTTTTTCCGAAATTTCATCCTTTCACATTTTGACTCAATATTTTTTTTTTAAGTACTAATCAATTCCTGTTGAAATTTGGTGCCTAATGAATGAAAATATTTTTTGATTGGCTCGAATAAAACAACGTATAAAATTGATTAAAGATATAAAAATACGAAACCTAAGTGAAACAACAAAAGGATCCAGAACAATAGCTGCTACGTGCGCCACAAGACGAGCAAATGATCTTCACGATTCGTGCGAATTCAAACAAAACTAGCACAGCTTTGTTTGTTGGCATATAACGCATGTAAGGCCATATCTAAAATATTATTTCTCTATTAAAACACATTTAAGCCTTATATTAGGATTTTTTTATCATGAATCACAATTCTTCTTCTTCTCATGCGAAGTCCCCAAATGTACTTTTATTTATTTAAATACAGTTCTTATGTATATTTAGTCTTTTACAAGTTTCTGGCTGCCGTAAACGTAACGCCATCATGGAGCAAATATTTAGCTATAAAGGTATTTATTCGAATTAAATAAAATGGAATCAAATGTATATTCATTTTCTTCATGTTATGTCCATTTCATTAATAATTTCATATTACATATAGGTAAATTGTACGGACAATTACATATATTTATGTAACTTAGTATACTAAAATATTAGCTACCTTATTCCATTTTTACACTAGACATCTAAACCGTATGCGCCTGTGAGAAGACAGTATATAATCGCTTACAATTGGTTCGCTAAAAACTCATCCTCTCCGAAAGAGGTCTAAGTCGAGATCTCAACCTTACCTCCCATTCCTGCTGTCGTGATGCATCTTCTAATCCTTCCGTCGAAGTTGTAATGCCCATTTGACCGAAAAAAAAACTTAGTTTTTCATAAATAAAACTTATTTCTATTTTTGTCAAGTTTATTTATTTAAAAATAAATAATTATTACATTAAATACTTATAATTTCTGACTTTCAAAGCTCTTTTTTTAAAACTTTGTAAGAAATTAAAAGGAACCTTCAATACGAATACCTTCAAAACTTAAAATAAAATTTTTACAGCTTTTCTCATTCATCCTCATTCCTTATCTGAGATTTGAATTTCTTGTAAGACAAATGATTAATGTGGTTAGCCAAATTTCAGATAAAGAAACTCAAACGCCATAAATTATTACTGGCTTAATTTAATATGTATGATGTATTAATTTATGGCATTTGAGTGTGATTTTTATCACTATTATTAAGTCAAATGGTTGTGATTATAAATGGGTAGCAAAACATTTACATTTATTAATATTATTTATTATATTAATATACGCTACAAAACCCAATCTTCGGCTTAACACATCTAATTAAAGCCAGCTAAAAAACATCCCACTCTACGTTTACTAAGTCGCGGTCTCCACTCCAGTACTCGTCTATTTAAAACGTTTTAAAGAGTATAGATATCATCAGAAATATTGGTACTATTGTACCATACGGTAGATACGTATTACATATGTAATACGTATCTACCGTGTATAAGGCATGAACTATTTAAACAAGTTCATTAAGGTCTCATGCAAATGGTATATAAAGACTTTTAGCACATTCAGCCGACTATTAACTTTGCTCGGAGCTCCCCTTCAATTGGCATACTGCCAACTCTATAACATTCAAAACATTTTCCAAACCTGCGTGCAATTTCTTAATACTTTTATATTCCTATCAAACTCTCAAATATATTTAATCAAATTTACTATATATACTTATCATATACTCTTGTAAACTAGTAATACGTAACGGACGTCTTATGATGCTTCCTTAGATCCTATTGTGGTGGTAAGGCTTGCGCACCACTTGACTGAGGCATGTCAAGTACTACGTAATGATATTGGAAACAACTAGGTCATCAATATCTCTGAAATTTTGTATCCTTATATTTAACACATAAAAAATGCTTCCACTTAACACCAAAATTCTGTAAGAGTTGACTCTGCCAGTAATGTATCTGATTTATCCCGAAACAATGGTTTATAACTAAAATTGAATCCGGTAGGTAGCTCTGTTGTTTAAGTTTATATATTTTCCATATGTGCACCATCGCACCCACATTAAACACATTCTATAGGTTGCCATAACGAAGTGAGCACATAAAATAATGATGATAAAAATTTGATTTAGGATATTCTTTATTTTATATTATATATATATATATATATATATATATATATATATATATATATATATATATATATATATATATATATATATATATATATATATATATATATATATATTCTCACGCCTATCCCCCACAGGGGTTGACAGAGACCACAGAGCTCCATCCGCTACGATCCTGGCACACCCTCCCCGCTTCCTCAACACTCAACCATCCTTTCATCCATTCTTCCTTTTACATTCATCGCAGCGAAACAGCTCTCCATTAGTCGCTTTTCGCCCTCGTGGGAATCAGGACGTGACGGGTGGCAAACCAAGTCGCCGTCATTTTTCAACAAATCTTAGTGATTTAGAATATTATTATTAAAAAATGCTGTCATAGAATAGGACCACCCATTTCCAGGTATCGTACTAGATGTCTATGGGAGCCAATATCAATCATTAGGAAACAGCATCTATCTGAGCAATAAAAACCATACTGCGATACCCATCCGCCCGCCATTGGGAATTACAGCAACATCCCTCAATTTTTAGGAACGCCATTGTCCAACAGTGGACTATTATATGATATATGATGATATAAATGAAGAAAAAGTAACTCAATAATTAAATTCAAATTTTAATAAATGTAGTATATAGTGTATGTAAATAATACTCTTATATAGCGTTTTCCTATATTATGACATATTTGTTATGCAATAGGGTTCAAAAATTATAGTATCTTAAAAAACAATATTTATATCGTAAGGCTTATGTGTTGTTATACATACACCGTGCAACAATCTATCTTCACAAAGAGCAGTGTGATAATCCTGAATACAAAACTACACAACGCTGGCACCAAAGAAGTTTTAATCGTTTTTCTTTCTTCACAAACGAATCGCAAAGCTCATTGGCTTTCATCGTCGTGCACGTAACAGCTATTGTTTCCGACCGTTTTCATAGATTGTTTTATGTGAGGTTTGTTTTTTTTTTCTATTATCGATCTTTTGTTCCATTAAAATGATACCTACCCTCTCCTGTAATCAGTATTTCTGCACACACGAGTCAAAATAATTGGAATGGTAATCCAATTAAAAAATAAATTTATTTATAAAGTTAAATTTTACAAAGTTACAATATTAATTTACACTAAAATAACGTCTTCTAGTGTCTTCACTGGTAAAGTCAAGAATAAAGTCTTCGAGAACGTCCTGCACGGGCCTTATATATCCCTCCGACGTGTGAGGTGCGGGAGGCGCTATGTATCTAGAACCTTCTCTTGCTGTGTGGTCCAGGGCGATACGTAGAAATGGGCCATTGTGCACCGTTCCATGTTGATACTGTTTCCTGATTCTTCATGACTTGCTTTCCTTATGTTCATTACTTCGGGGTTTCCATTAACCACCTTCGAAGAATCTTTAATGTTTCTATTGTTTAAAGAATCTTTTATATTTCTTATATTTTTAGTAAAGTGTTTGAGGGGTATGCTTTGACTCTCCCCTTCCAAATTTGAAGTCCATGGTTTCCAACAAACCTTGGATCTGAAAAATTTATATAACACGCAAAAGGAAAGCGCAAAAATTATCATAATTATTAACGTATATAATGTTATAGTATGTATCTCTTGAGTTCTAAACTGCTCAATTTCTTTTAAATTCTTCAGCTTCTTTGTTATTTTTGAAACATCATAACTTAAATTTAACTCTGGAACAACTTCTTTATTAACAATCTCTAAATTGGTTAATATAATTGTATCGTTTGTTTTTGTAGTCTTAAATCTTGTTAACCCTGCTATTTTAACTTCACAATATTCACCATTTAACAAATAAGGACCTTTAATCCATAAAGTTTCTTCACCATTTTTACATTTAATATTAATTTCCGTAATATTATTAAAATACAAGTATATACATTGATCAGAAATCTCAATTAATTCCTCTTCTGGACATTTAATTGGTACAATATTACACTTATTTGTATTTTTATTTAACAATATTTCAGTTTCACAAACATTTTCTTGTAATATATAATCTTTACAAACTAATTCCTCTAAATCTATACAATTATTCACTTCATACATTTCATTATCTGTATATGCTAACGTAACCCTTCGCATTATAGGATAGGTACAGGATGGGAAGGACTGAACTACAGGTACTATCCTACGCGTTTTATATATTTGTTTTTTAACTAAAGGTATATTCAATATAAAGTAAATAATTTTATCAATAATTTTACATTTAACATTTATAAATGGTTCTATATCATTAACATTTTGAGAAATCATTACTTCCTTAGGTATTTTATTTATAGTTTCTTGCAATAAATGTGATCTAATTATACTATAATGATACATGCCATGTTCAGCAAATGTTATAGCTGTCGCTAATCTTTCGCTTATATCTTGTAAAGTTTGTGCTTGCAATAATAAGCTAAAAACGATTTTCTCCTGAATATGTTTATATAAATATTGTTTTAATTGATTATCAATTTCTTTTTGAATATTAGTTATTTTATTTATTTGTAAATTATATTCTTCTAAACTATCATTCGTAATAGATATTTGTTTATTATAAGCAATTTTTAAAGTCTCTAAATCTTTTTGTATATTATTATAATCATCATTATCTAAATTGCCAGTTATAAATTTAATTATGGACCCTAATCCATTTATAAGGCCTCTCTTTGTTCTTGTTTGAATAAATAGGTGACTAAATATTTCATTTATATGTTCTATAATAGTATTAATTTTATTTTTAAAATTTTTATCTACTTCATAATTATTTAACTTGATTTCATTTAATTTATTAACTATCCATTCTTTATTTTCATTTAAAGGTTTAATATCTAACTCATGAATAATAGTCCATTGTCCTGATACTAAACGAGTAGATTTTGTCGAAACTATGACGACGTGCTCATTTGGCTCAAGATGTCGGAATTTGTATCCGAAGACGATATATCTTTCGGCGTATCTTGAATCAGCTCGCTTTTATTTTTATTACACTCATTTTTTTGAGTATGGTGAAATACTTCCTCTGCTACATATCCTTTACCTAAATTTATTTGTCCGGGCTTTAACCTCGGTGCAGTGTGCATAGTCACATCTTCGGACACCGGTTGCCTCGCGACTGCAAACTGTCTATCATAATATCCATGTTTTGGCTGAACGTGTGCTTTGTTATCATATGGCATTAATTGCCTATTGAAATACTCATGCCGTGGTTGTGCAAATGCGTTGTTTGGGTTTGGTACCCAATACCTATTACCACGTTGTTCCGCATATTGAGTATTTAACCTTTTGTTCAAAGTACGATAAGTTGGCGGATATGTATGTTTAATATTTGGAGTATGATATGGATTTGTAGAGTTTTCATTAATTTTATATTGAGGAGAGAAATTTGACAATTTATATTTTATGTTTTCAAATCTCCCTTCCGCTTCTAAATTTAATATTTTTTGGACTGTATCGTTAAAGGTACAGTTAGATACAAAAATTTGATCATTATATGGTAAACTATTTCTTAAAGTATTTTGGGCCATATTTATATAAGGTTCCATTACACTTTCCACTAAAGGTATATTATTATTATATTGGTCTTTTAATTTATTTTTAATATAAAACAATTTTTGTTTAATTTCGAATATAAAATCTTTATAACTATCTTTTCTTTTCATATTATTTAATTCTACTAATAAAGTATTTATGTCCCTATTATCCCCGCACTCATGTTTTAATGAGGACTCTATAATGTCCCAATCGAACCTATGCTCTATCATTGAGATTACTAATGCTGCTCTACCCGTCAATTTACTTAATACTAACATAATATTTTCAGACGTTTTTCCAGCGTAGTTTAACCATTCTTTTGCATTATTTAAATAATTATATAATGTAAACGCATCACCATCGTAATGAGGGATGAATGTCATCATTTTTACTGGGTCGACTGCCATTGTAGATAGTGGACCTTGAGTTTGGTTAGGTGCTTGGCTTTTTGGCATTACCTGTCGCACGTAACTTTTTATACCCTTATTTGTTGTAGAAAAAGGGGTGGAAGCTTTATTCTTAATTTTACTTCGAAGAAAAATAGGAGAACGTGTTAGTGAAATTTTGGATGTTAATAAATATAATGGGAATAATGCTAGGTTACTTACAAGACTTGCAATAACGTAGTCACAATTATTCCTGCTTTGTCCATTTATATTTTAACTTATTTATTTAGTGAGTTCCACACTTAAAGACTTGAGAGCCACGTAACTTGCCGACCGACACGAAGCAGATTCGGAATTCTTCTTTCTTCAGAATCTTTGAACTTCTTGACGTCTTGTTAGCAATTTACTTAATGTGTTCGCACGTTGGGCGCCAGTCAAAATAATTGGAATGGTAATCCAATTAAAAAATAAATTTATTTATAAAGTTAAATTTTACAAAGTTACAATATTAATTTACACTAAAATAACGTCTTCTAGTGTCTTCACTGGTAAAGTCAAGAATAAAGTCTTCGAGAACGTCCTGCACGGGCCTTATATATCCCTCCGACGTGTGAGGTGCGGGAGGCGCTATGTATCTAGAACCTTCTCTTGCTGTGTGGTCCAGGGCGATACGTAGAAATGGGCCATTGTGCACCGTTCCATGTTGATACTGTTTCCTGATTCTTCATGACTTGCTTTCCTTATGTTCATTACTTCGGGGTTTCCATTAACCACCTTCGAAGAATCTTTAATGTTTCTATTGTTTAAAGAATCTTTTATATTTCTTATATTTTTAGTAAAGTGTTTGAGGGGTATGCTTTGACTCACGCACAACACAAATTTCATTTTACTATGCGGATTCCGGCACAGAAAACGGCTACCCATTTCGTTTTGTAGATGTTATAGAAGGCGATTATGACAGCAGATACCAGTAGTTCCACTATAATTTCTACGTGACAATAAAATTAATTTACGTTTTAACATTTCAAGAGTATTGGCGTTCGCTTAGGTGACGCGCTTGCTCGTTTGTGCCTATTTTTTCCATAAAATAAAAGTGTTCTCTAAGTGTGCGGTTTATGACAACGTGTAGCAGAAAGCAGCAGTGAACGACAAATCATAAATGTACATATTATTAATCAAGTATTAAAATTTTTACACTAAAATTTATTTATGTTTTTATATAATTACTAGCTGACCCGGCAAACGTTGTTTTGCCATATAAAAATAAAAAAAGAGGGCCCCATCACCTAAGTGTATAAAAATAGTTTACGACCTATTCTCAGACTTACCAAATATATAAAAAAATTATAAAAATCGGTCATCCCTTTCGGATGAGTTCGGTAACAAACACTGTAACACGAGATTTTTATATATTATATTATTATA
Organism: Baronia brevicornis; assembly: GCA_031353405.1. Lineage (NCBI taxonomy): Eukaryota > Metazoa > Arthropoda > Insecta > Lepidoptera > Papilionidae > Baronia > Baronia brevicornis. Next base: position 605,774 of record JASFAT010002298.1, read on the forward strand.
GATGTTGAGAAGACTTTTCTGGTGCAAATGAAACGAAATCCGTCGAAAAACAAAAGTCAACGACATCACTTAGATTTAGAGTTAGCAAATTAATATTGCAATTCGCTCTTCTTTGAAGAACCAACAGCCGCAGTTCACGAATGCTGAATTCGAGACCGTGTCTTTGCAAATAATTTAGGGACGTCTTCCGGCCAGTTGGAGGGACGATCTGCGTAAGATAGCTGGCAATGACTGGGTGCGTGTAGCTTAAAATTCAGGCTAGGCGATGCCCTTTGAGTAGATCTATGCTTAGCAGTGGAATACTGAAGGTTAATGTAATATTTATTTTATTTTTGGAGGATTTAAAAAATAGCGTAGGACGTAGGACGTGTACTTGTCAAATGAAGCGACGATCTGCACAAGGTGACTGGCAGAGACTGATATAGTGAAGGATCGAACTATTTAGCGCACCTTGAGCAAGGTCTATAATCTTCTGGAACTCAATCGCTCACAGGATGAAGCGCGGTAGCTAAGCTACAACTCAGACGACGGTTTTCGACGACGGGAGTGTGGTACTTCCCCGGGCGAGCGGGACCATTTAAGCTACAAACAAATAATATGCCATTCTTGACAAAGTCTTCGTCTGCAGCGTGGCTCTACCACTATTCTATATTCGAGGCCTGTAGGCCATACATATACATATTTATCCCGAACACGAAGAATTGACTCTGTCAGCTTTTGGAACAAAACCAATTAAACTAAAGACCGGCAACGCATCTGTGACGGATCCAAGGTTACTGATGTCTATAGGCGGAGATGACCAACCCATGACATGTTAATACCATCAGGTGACCTGTATGTTCCTTTTCCTGCTGTGATATAAAAAAAATTAAGTCTTTCAGATGTAAACAGTTTATTGTATTCCATAGAAATGTCTGACAATCAGATATAACAATCTGATCATATAAATATTATATGTATTTGAAGTAAAATGTTATGATATCAAAAAAATATTTATTACTTGGTGAAACATAAATATTTAACCTTGTAAAACATGTTTTTTGTAAATATGTTATTTGATGCATCAAGTACAAGTACACAAAGCTTCTACATTCATTTATTACATTTGTTCAGTTTACGAACCATCAGCCGCAGGTGGCGAAGATCATTAGCACGATTCCGCCTTGCTCTATTAGGAATTCCTTTTAATACAACAAGTATTTTTCCTCGTAAAGTAACTTTTACACAAATATAACGCTTTTTGTATATTATTTCAAAAGTAAATAAATAATCTTGAACAAAAATTTGCATTTAAATATAATCATTAACAGCTTGTGGAATGGAAATAGACCTTCTCCAAGCGCACCACCTAACCCGATTTTCAGCTTCACGCATCCAGTTTTTGCCAACACCCCTGCGCAAAACGTAGCCGTATCTGACCAGGCTCGATCCACACTACGTTTGACAAGAGACGGTCTCCACTCCAGCACTCAGCTTCTCTAGTGGCTATCGGTTCTCCAAAAAACGTGATCCACCCCTTGCTGCTTCAGTAGTTTAAGTTATATACGAGCGAATAAGATAGTATTAGCTTAAATAAAGAATATAATAAATACATTATATAGAACAGACTCAAATAGTTTTTTTAGAAACATATGCACAAACCTGGTTCCGCATAACAGTAGGACGCATAACACAGTTAATGTTGTATATTGTAATTAATTTATTCTATTCTTTGATTTTTTATACTTCATGTATATCTGTCATGTTCTGAAGGAATGAACATTAACCTACACTACTTATCCAAATTGGCAGGGCACCGAGATTCGGAATAAATACTTGTAGGCCATACATATATTTATTTCGATGTGGGAATCGAACCCGTGACCAATAATCACACTGGAAGCAGTAGCTTCGACAATGATCAATAAGGTTGTCTTTCATTAGAAATCGGTAAATATTTATATGAATCAAGCGGCTGTTATTTATTTTATTTTTAAGACGATTTCAAAACAAAATGTGTCAACCAATTCATACTTTGTAATTGTAGTACAATCCATAATGGCTGAAAATGAAAAAAATCAATTAAACTGTGTTTAAATCTAGAAACGTTTACTTTGATCATTTACTTTAATTTTACTGTTGGTTCAAGTGCGGACTTTCAGAGTACAGTAACGATCAATATCTCGCTAATGAGTGGCGCGTGACGTGCTGGTCCGAGCCGTGTGAATTGGGCACGGGCGCTGCGATGAACATCAATGTAACCTCTAACTAGCTCCGTACCGCATTCCCCATGCAAGAGATCGTGTGTGCATACGTAAACTGATTACGTGTTAACTGATTCCGATCACGTAGCGCAATTAAAATGCAACTCACGCCGTTGCAATTATTGCAATTACCGATGCTTTTAATCCTTTTTGGTCCCGGAAATTACTGATATCCACAAAACGCTATAGAATTATTCATTTTAAATACAAAAGTAGAAAAACCTAAACGTCCCCTAAAACTTCAAATACGTGTACCGTACATAACGATCATTACATGTCAACGACACTACTGCTTTATCTTTCTAGCTCTTTTTTATTTTGACCAAAGCCATTATCTTATCCAAAATATTTGACCATGGCATGGGTTATTAGGCAAATCATTAAATATCTTATATAAAAAAATATGATTTAATTCTTTTCTATAATCGATTTTGGCAACATTCTTTTACTTTTAGAACAAATATGATTAATATATTATTTATTATGTATAAAAATGTAAAGGATTATAAATAATAATATATACGAAATTAAGTTATTCCGATATATATATATATATATATATATATATATATATATATATATATATATATATATATATATATATATATATATATATATATAAATATTGATGATGATGATGATGAGATGATGATATTATTTAGACTTAAAAATAGCATTTAATTAATGTTATTTCTGAAGAAAACTTACAAACTTACTTATAGTATATAATTAATCAAAGGTATTTGACAATAAACCACTTTAAAATAAGGGCTTCTCCCAATTTGGAAAGGTTACCCCAGTCGCTAACCTGAGATGATGATTAATGAATATAAAGTTTGGCTTCTCGGACCGATAACTATGTAAACGTTAGTTTAATCTCCTTTGTCTTCCTATCTCCTACTTTGTCTGTCATCTTTTTAAAATTAATAAAAAAATGACATTGAAATAAATGGGTTGTTTATATTTTTTCAATTAATTATGCTTTATGTTTTCGAAAAAACCAAATTAGATATGAACACCAGACATTTTCTTATGCACATGCTAGAACTTTCCAATTCATCCTCAATAATGTATGCTTCTTTAAGGTTAGCGAGGAATAAATACATGCAGGCTATTTATATATTTATCCTGAAATGGAATTGAATCCGCGACTTACTTCATCACTAAGCCAATGAGATCGTCATTATAGGCTTAATGTGTGTCTATAAATTTATTTTGGCATATCTTCACAAATCTCAATGTTTTTAAAAACAACTCATCAAAACTAACTATAATTGACTAACTACCTACCAAATTTATTTGCTACATTAATAAAGTACGGCTCCTAGCACGTTATCTTTAAAATTCATTGGATGTTGGGAGACCCTAAGAATAAACCATTTTCCTTACCGAAGCATCTGACACCATTCTCTCCGACAGCACATTACTCAAATGCTATCAGATGTTGTACGCTAATTGCCTAGAAATACAGATAAACGATATTTTCATTCTATCATTAATTTTCAAATTGTCGATTAATTTATAAGCGATGACGGTATATATAGATTTCATTTTTTGAGACAATTATTATATCAATCCAATATTTTGTATATGTATAGCGTAAAGTGCACTAAAAATTTACAAAAAACTATTTAAAAATTAAACCCCGAAAAAAGGTTCTTTTGAACGGAAAAGAAAAGGTGAAATAAACTCCATTGATATCTTTTTTGTCTCATTTTACAATACCACGATAATATTGAAAGAAACGTTATAATATAAAGATAGGTAACCAGGAAGAACGTACGGTTATATTTCTCACTAATATACTCATATCAAACCGTTAATTTCAAGCTTACCAATTTTGTTTTTCTTTCATTAGGTAAATAAAACAAAAATTTTTCAAAGGCAAATTTATTCATGGTCCAACGTATACTGAATTAACGGACCCATTCAATGTAAAATTTCGCATCTCTATACTCGAATATATTACAATATTTACAGACACATACAACACAAGTATCATTGAACACGGAGGGCGGTTAGCTGTTAGTAATGAAAGCGAACGTGATTATACTAAGGATAAGTCGAGGTAGGGCTAGAGGGTGAATGCGAACCCCATGGCCAGCACCTGCAGCCGCACGGGCTCTAGCACTTCCTCCACCTTCACCGCGGCACACAACGCTTATCGCGCTGGATAGACTGCGCCCGCGTACTTTCAGTGGCGATATACAATAATTTTCATTAACAAACTCCTGAGTGAGAGCCAGTGGATTCGTTAACGGATCACGACCACATTCACATGGTAGGTGATTTCCATGTATCAAAATATTCTGTACCTCGAGTACCACTGCTTCTGGAGATTCCAACATATGATTTCCAGTCAATTTAAAAGCCTGGACACTATTGTTCTGTACCAAAGATAATTCTTCAACGCCATCTATTTTATTATTACATATTTCAAGGGTATCTACATATCTAAGACCATCGAACGCACCGGCCCGTATTATTCCAAGGTCTGATTCACGTAGCACGAGACGACCAACGCGTGTTAATCCATAGAACGTATCAGATAATAATGATGGCAGATCCATATAAGCCAACTCCAACACGCCTACACCTTCAAGGCCGGCAAATGCTTGTGGCTCAATCGACCTAATTCCAGATGGTAGTTCTATTTGATGAACATCATTAAGACCTGAAAATGCATGGGCCAAAATGCGTTTAATAGGATTGTTACGCAGGGATATTAGTTTTATGAAATTTGTCCCTGCAAATGCGTATCCCTCGATCTGCGCAATCTTATTATGGCTAAGTATTATCGAAGTAATGTTCTGCAACGCCGCAAAAGCAAACGCGTCGACCGTTGTAAGAGGTGTATGTTGTATATAAAGCTCGTTGAGTCGCGGTAGACCACGGAAGGCGAAGGGTTTTATACGAGTAAGGTTACAGGCATCGAGGGAGAGTCGACGGAGTTGCCGCAAGTGTGCGAAAGCATCCGAACGCAACACCCGTAAGTCCGCTCGTGACAGAGACAGCTGCATCACGCTTGGACTCAATGCAGTCGGTACGCCTCGAAGCATCGCGCTGTTACATACGACCTGTAAATAATTAATAATATCAATGAATAGAAACTATGGCAGATTACGCACATAACCATCTGCAGTATTTATAGATATACATAGATTTGCCCTAATTTAAGAGGATTTCCGTTAATTGCCATGATTACCGCACAAGTAGATTGGTGGTCGCAACCGAGAACAGGGTTGCCACCAATATATTATTTATTATTTACTATTTATTATTATAGAAAGCATTTATTAATTTTAAAACCGTTATATGCGATTATCACGCGTTTGACAACCGTTAGTGATTACCATAAAATAACGAGTTTGAATGTGGTATAGACTTTTATACCAAGTCCAAACTCGTACGAAACTAATTTTTAACACCAATTAATTAGTGTATTTCTAACCTATGTCGAAGACACTGCTACCCAATTCTCCTCCAATCGTTTGGAACAGAAAATCGTTCCATTGAATAAGATGGATTCAAATGAGCGAGTGTCATCTTATTTGCGCATATACTTAAGGTATTTAAAATAAATATAGGATATATCCATCTCAGTTGACACTTTTTTAAAATTTCCCTAAAGAAGTCGCTTTAGCCGAATCGCATAAGATAACATTACATTTTGAATTGTAAATTACATGCACTGCGTCTTTGCCAAAATTTTCAACATCGCAAAGTAATAACTCATTATAATTTATGGGATTAGTTATCGCCTAATACAATTGGAACGTTATTGAAACCGTTCAGCCGGATTGTATTGTCAATAAAATTAATCCTTTCCCGAAACCCTCTTGACGCACACACACGTATCGCCATATTTCGATTGAATTGTTTCAAGCTTAAGCTACACAAATAAAATCTACCAGAGCAAATATCAATTCAATTCTAATACTATTAGGGATGCAACAATCGTATATCGGATATTGTCTTAATTATTTTTTATCTCGATAAAATTTTTTTTTCAAAAAACAATATTATCAACATTTCTTTTTTTTTTGATAAGAAGCCTATTGGCTTTAACAGCTTTATCGAATTATAACAATAAAATAAAATAATATAATTGGGAATCTGCGCAAATCGCAGACTCCATCGGCTCGACGCCGTGTCGGGGGTACACATGTGTGTATGTGCCGATTTTAAATTCGTCATGATGCTACGTTAAACATGTGAATTTAATAAAAAAATGTGTGTGTGTGTGCGTGTTCTTTATTGAATTTTTCAGTCCAAACCTGGGGGAACACCTGCCCTGGGCGGCACCAAATTAATGTATTTTAGAAAAAAATAAATTTTATGAAAGAGCCTGATATCCAGTAATCTTTTTGATTACGGGTTTTTGTTTTCCCGACCAGAAAAATCTCATCCAATAAAATTGTTTTGTGTATTTTTTGAAATCATTTATCTCAATTGCTGGAAAGAAAGGACGCCAATCTGAAATTCTCGCGCCGGTTCGAAAAAATAATAGATTCGAGATTAAATAATACTAGATTTACTCCTAAAACTCAATACAAAATTGTATTGGACATATGAACGTTTGCTTCATGCTTTCAATTTAATGTCATCCCATATTTGACGCACATACGATACTTCAAAGCAATAAATCCTTTTAACGTGATTATATTTGTCACAGCCCATTTATGTTCCACTACTGAGCCAAGACGGATTGCAATAAATACCTGTAAGGAAAACATATACATATTTATCCAATTGCGAAAATGATAGCTTCGCCACTGAAGCAATTATTGCTATTGTGAAATTACTATCAATTATTGCAAGCCTTAAAATAGTGAATCGGCTTAATATATAAACTCTTCAGAAGTCATAAAGGGAAACATAAGTAACAAATATAGTTAATATAGAGAGGTAAAATACGTTAGTAATAATATATTATGCATTTTATGTCAAGTGTTCAAATTGAGTGTATGAACATTGTTTTAACGGCTTAAGTGAGGGCACTGTTGTCTCTGTTGAGTCTGTATATATGCTCTTTATAGAAAACAATGTCATAACTTCTAACTACATTGACACAATCGCTCTGTTAAGTTAGTGAAGCAGAATCTTTTCTATCTGAAAACAAAGGCTCTGGTCACATATACTAGTAAAATTTACAATACTGTTCAAATATAGTAGAAACACAAGCCAGTTTAGCTTATTGTATAAAATTTTGACACAATTTATTGTGTCAACTATTTTAAGAATTATAAAGTATATTCAATATATTTATCGCTTTAAATATTGAAGATACATTTTCATTTTCAATAATGTATAATAATGACCCAAGTGGTGTAGTGATGTAATAATCACTTTCTGAATCATAAGACGCAGGCTCAAATCCTAAGTAAGCGTATAACTAAAAACTTTGACAAGACAAAACCAAAGCTCTTAAATATATTAAGATTCCAGAATAAACTATAATAATAGCTTAAAATTATTTGTTAATATTATTTTTTACTTCGTATCAAATTATTAGTATAATAATTTATGCTTTTTGAGATCCTTTCTTTAAAAACTCCCTTCCAATAGACGAAAGGAGTCCATAGAGCATATTTCTGAATTTCTTTTCAGCTTAGGAATGTGGACTTATAAAGTAAAATAAGAAAAACAAAAAATACACATATTTGTTTTAAAAACATTTCGCATTTAATTTCAGGCATATTTTTCATTTTACACAAACGTAGCTCAATTTTCAGTCATCCATCCATTCTGGGATATTTAGTTAATGAGGGTGCTGTTTTATTAACCAACGTTAAACGAGGCCTATTTGAGCCTGTAACGTAATATTTAAAACTTTACCCGAAGCCGATGAACAATTTAAGCCTGATTGAGTTCACAAGCAAATACGTCCACAATTTAACGTTAATCATGATAAAATATCATCGAATTTGCGTTTAAATCGTTACGGCTCCCGTGCCGTGCTATTAACGCAAGCCTTACATTGTTTATGGAGTAACAAATAGTATCGTAAAATACAATTGCTTACATGTACTGTTTCACTTTTTACATAAATTGTTTTAGCTGTTTGATTGGTTGTGGAGCCATGGGATGCTGACCGGATTCCTAGAGATTACAAATATTGATATCGAGGCTGAACGTTTATCTAAGTCATTCTTGTACGAGTATATTTTTCATTCAAGCTATTCCTTTGTTCAGCCCATTTACATATATCGTCTGGCATGGCAACAGGCACGGAATTTTCTGATTTATGGAGAAATGGACATTAACTCAACAAGCTCGTCCAAGGCAAAGTAGGTCGACAGCCAGACCAGACAGAATTAAATGTATTGTATGTATTTCTTAATCCAATAAAATTCGTATTCCATTCTTTGGTGTTTTTACAGCTCATGTATGTATGTATGTCCCATTGCTAAGCACCGGCCTCCCTGTTCTAAAGGAATGAGCATTAACAAACCAACAAGGTAAATTGTCAGGGCACTCAAACTCGGAATAAATACCATACATATGTAGACTATACATATGTATATTTATCCCGATATGGGAATTGAACTTGCGTTCTTGAATATAAATGGAATGTACCTGTGATTGTGACAGACAGATGCACTGAGACGGACAGGACGGCACCAGTGTAGGGGTCAGCGGCTGACACTTCGCCGGCCCGGAGCAAAGAGTTACGCACACTGCAGCCAATATCAGCGAGCGCACCACCAACCTGACAGCAAAATATTTAATTGAGTCTTTGTAAAGAACGCAAGAATATAGTGTCTTCCGCGTAATAGAGTATATTAAAAAGGTGTTATTGGACGCATTCTTAGTTATACTCTACGTAGTAAATTGCTTTAAAAAATACTTATTACTCCACGGCAAGAGTGGTAAAAAAATAGTATTTGTTGTGATGTCTTTCTCCTCCTACAAATCTTCCTTGTGAAACCATCTACACAGGAAACTTTTATTACTATTTTTATATTACTTTGATTTTATATATAAAAACAATACGTAGGTATGTAAGTAGATAAAGTCAAAGTAAAATAAATAAAATTTATACTACAACTTTTTATTTTATATTTTCTTTTTAAATATTTCGTTTAAATTAATAATCCAACGATAACAATAAAAGATGTGTTTAACTATTATAACATATCACGCAAAGAGATCAATGACGTCTTTAAAACGGAGTCATATCAGTGAACTGCACTACGTTGCTGGTGCGTTTTATAGATACGCTTGTTCTCGTATGGAACAATATTTCTAATTTTATATAAAACAATGTAGTTGTAAAATGAAAATTATTACTTTTGGGGAAAACTACAAGTGAGTAAATGTTTGTACACTGATACAAGGACACCTGTATACTACTTACCTCAACAGTCAGCCGAAATGTCATATATGATTGAAAATATAATACATTTATTTTTATTAATAATGTATTTTCAATACAATGGTTACGAACAATTACATTGATTTCCTGGAAAAATGTTATATGAATGTTTACTTTTTAAACAAAAAACACCACCGTCGGTAATATTAACGAATATTCATTATGTATTCGACGGAATAAAAGAGTAGGTAGAGGCAGAATATTAAATGTAAAAAGACTTCTGTGTTGATATACAAAGAAAATATGAATGCCTGACAGTGAAATCCAAAATAAGGTTCATTTTTTTCAATTTATTTTAAGTACAATATTTTTCATAATTACTAATTATATAATATAGTAAAAATAATAATGAATAATATACTCATTATTTAAATAAGAAGTAACGTTAAATAATATTTATATTTAGGGTAACCATATTAAATGTACTTTCAGTGACAAAATGCAACTGCCTTTACCACCTTAGAGTAAGATGTCAAATGGGAGAAAAAAAGAGTATGAGTGTAATTAAAGATAGAAGAACGCCCTTATTTTTAACTTCTAAGCAAATACTTCTTTTTTTAAGTCCATGCCCCGAAGTTAAAGTTAAACCAATGTTATATGTATTGCAGAAATCGATTATTTCGTGCTATTCAAAAGTACTGAAATTGGACTGTGCTACTCGATAAAACTTATTTCAATGATGTTGCCGCTGGTACTTTTTTATGAGTTACACAATTCGTTCTTCTTCCAATATCTTTAAAAAATGTAGTCAGAAGGTCAGAAATCTTTTCACTGATAAAAACCATAAAATAAATCACTCATTTATTTTTTTCAACTTAGCAACTACATTAAAACTATCCATAGTTTATAAGTAAAGCAAAATTCGATTCTTTTTCCAACTATATTATTAATATAAGAAAATTTTGTCATTTTTGTAATAGTAATTTGATTTATTTTCAGGATAAGTGGACGTAGATCTTTAAAATATTTCATTCAATTCCATTAGACCCATTGACGATTTACCGGAGTCACAAGGTCCTATTAAATATATTTTATTAACCTACATTTTTATTAAAATATTTATTATTATTTAACTAACTATATTAGCATATTTGAAGTAAAATTTCTCTAGAATGAGAATTATTTATAAGCAGCCTTGGTCCACTTGGAGTCAATAACAATAAAGTCTCCACCGAAAAATCATCTTGTAAATTTCTGAATAACATAACGTAAATTTATATTTATCTAAAGGCTTTTGACGAGTGAAATTTGTCTCATAACTGATTCGTTTAAACAGACAAATAACAAAGAGATGAAATATTAAGTAGTAGGCAAATTTTTGTATTCGACACATCCTTATTCTGTAACTCGCAAAATTATTTTCTTATCTATATCTATACTTTAAAAATAAATTGATTATATAAAACGTACACAAATTAACAGGAAATATAATTTTCCACTTAAAGCTTCACAATAAGTCCAAATGTACATGATTTATTCATAAAAAAATGGAAACGCATTTACAAAATTAATATCAGTGCAGCTACAAGTGTTTAAATTTGATTTTATTTTGTACCTGCTGGATAGGGCGGCAGCCATGGGCGGACGCAGGCGGAGTGTAGCGCCCGCCCCGCGCCCTCACCGAAACACCTTCATTAGATACTCCACGTGAGCCTGCAAACAAATATGAGTTCTTTAAAAAATGAATATACCTGCGGTGTTCCACACTGTACGCTGACGAGACAAACGTAAAAAAGAAACGTTACTTAAAAACAAAAGGCTCGAGCGAAGCAACTCGCATGATTAAAATATACGACTTAGTCGAATAACAATAATAAAGTAACGAGTTACCAAACCAACGCGTGGTACTCATAATATATGAAGTAACTAATTTCATCACTATTCTAGACACTACTTTTCTACACCATCTTATATAAATTACACATATGTACACACATATATCACATGTGTGAAAATGCAATCCAAATAATTATTCTCAATACAAAGAGTTGCACTACATACATTGTAATTACTTTTACCAAAAATTTTAAATAACCAATATTTCGAGATTTATTTTAATAAGCCATATAAAACATGTATTTCATTCAGCTATGAAATGGTGCGCCACCAATCTTCCTCGGCCAACATGGTGGGTTAATGTCCATTAAAGGCCTCGCGTCCAGCAGAGCAGTAAGAATATATATATATAATATATATATATATATATATATATATATATATATATATATATATATATATATATATATATATATATATATATATATATATATATATATATATATATATATATATATATATATATAGTTGTTTTTTATTTTTGTAAAACCACGTTGCAGGATTTTCAGAGAAGAAAGAAAGAAAGAAAAAATGTTGAAAATGACAATTTTTTGTTAGTTTTATTTACAGCCCGAATAGATCGACTCATCCGGGGAGGAACCACACTCACGCAGGAAATTTTCGAACCTAATTCACAGCATTAAATTGTAAACGAAGCTCCTATTTATGCTGTAGCTGTCTGCTTAAAAAAACATCATGGAGAAATTTACATGACAGAAACGCAAAAGGCGTTTGTGTTATGCAAAGCATTTTAAGTTTGCTATTTTAGAGTGTAACGTATACCACTTTTCTAAGAATATATATAATGCCTATCAGTAAGACACCTATGTATGTTTGAGTTACAAGTAAAATAATCGAACAATTTACCACTTTTATTGCAAGTAGTCAATCTTAACGATAAAATACACGCCATCATCAAGGGCAATAAAAAATCAATTGCTAGTCAATATTCTTGTCCACATAATCCTGCTTTATGATAATAATACCGAGAGAAATGATATATACTGTCAAAAATAAAAATATTATACACAATTTAATTATTTATGACATATTTTTACGATAGTAAAAGTATATGCGTTTTTTGCTGCAGATGATGATAATTTAATGTATAGACAATCGAGTATTATCGTTATTATAATTTGAAATGTACATAATGCAACAAATTAAATTTAGTAAATATCAAGTACGATATTAAAGCTAGCACAACATAGAAACTGATTCGATTTCAAACCATTTGAAATGTAATGAAAGAAATTTTTTTAATACTTATGTTTTGCCCAACAAGCATTTATCGTCATTTTGACTATTTATTTATTCAGTATAACATCACTAAAAATATCAAAAAAATATACTATAATGTATGTCAAAATCGAAGACAAATCAATATTTGGTACAGACACAAAAAAATTAAAAATATAACATTTTAAACTCGACGGCAACGGTATTCAGAATAATTTAGAAGTCTTAATGGACTGCTGTCACCATGTTCTTCGTCACCATGAAATATAGTTGCACTTTTAACCCAAACCATCTCCAACTTGCCGTTATAAAAAGAACATAACGTTGCAGTCAATTTCAATCATAGTTTAACGGAAATTGAAAATCGAAATGTGTTTGCACTTTCTCTTTAAACCTTTTAAAATTCTATTACTTTCTGAAACTTGATATTAACAGCCGATACATTTCTTTACAAAAGTCTCTTTGCAATATTAACTATTTTATGTTTATATTATAATATTTATAATTATATGTTATAAATATAGAGGGAAGAAGGAAGTAATGGGAGGGGAAGAAGGTGACAAAGCTGAAAAAGAGAAAGTAATCGAGAAATTTTACATCTTGATTTTAAAAATATACATTGTTTTGATTTTACGACATTATTGGTAATGATTTAGAGATCTAAAGAGCCTTAGCCCCTCCTTTTCAGAGTGATATTATTTATTTTCTCTTAATCATATTGGAAATTAGGAGAAAATAAAGAATATTTTTAATCAGATTTGTAATTGATGCCAAAACATGTGAATGTATTATTCCTATATCTAAAAAAATATATGTTAACCCATTATAATGACATATCTTGTTTCTAAATGAAGAGGTAATTTAGCAGTACATTAGTTTCAACCGGACTCAGATATATATGTTATCTTCGTTCCTCTATCACTCTTGACATTACCAATTTATCGCTCATGCTACATTAACTATGTTACTGGAAATACAAGACGATAATCATTTAGATTAATATGTGATTTATAACTTATATTTATTTAATTAATAAATATTTGTTAAATATAATTTTCAGGTATGTACATATTTAACTGAAACTACGGGCGGTTCCTCTTCTGAGTTTATTTTAACATTTATGCTAATTGTTTAAATGTCATTTGAAAAATCAGAAACACCAGAAAAATCCATTTCCTCAGAAAATTATTCTTAAATTTAGAAACTGCAAGCTTTACTTAAACAGAATATAACGTTAAAGTGGTACCTTAAATGTATATGTGCACTGACATAGAAAACATCAAATCAAATTCAAATTCTTCTTCATAATTTAGAAGTTTTTCAGAGCCACAATGAAGAAATATAACAAAGACATGAAAACTTTTTTTAAAATCAATTCTTACTCGAATTTGGTTACTAAAGATTACGATAATAATCGGTCTAAATATTAAAATAAGTATTATTATACATTACTTAACTATAATAATTAGAAATTTATAAAGTCAAAGATGTTTATACACCCAAAAACAGCTTTAAAAAGGTTGTCGAGTACATAAATGTAATATTTATAACGGTAATGAGTACCGAGCGATGAATAAAACATCAGCGGACTAATAAGAATTTAAAAAAGCAAAATGTTATACACTCGCGTATTTAATCCCTTAAAAGTCCCGCTCGATAGTCGAACAACCGGGGGCAAATGTTGCGTCCCTTCTAAAATACACATTTAAACCTTATTTATAACTGCCGGAAGATATGTATCAATCTTTGTTTATTTATATATTTTATATATTTAATATATGTAACTCATAAATATGTCACAGAAGGGAACCGTCTGCCGTAGTACAGGGTTCGCCCTAGTTCGGCAGACGGGGAAACAAAAATTGTAAACTTATCAATGAACAATAAATATATATATTATTATATTATTATATTATATTATTATTTAATAAGAAAAAAAAAAGTATGCACACAAATACTGCTTCACTTGTACTTTAGAGACAAACTGGCGACAACATTAAAAGGGCTGTAATAAAAGCTTACACGTAAATAAACGTTTGCACCCACCCACCCTCTTACACTGAGATACATAACTCTTCGTTGAGTAATGCTGGTGTTGGATGCCAAAAAATTATTTTACGGAATGCTTGAAGATACACCACGCTTGCCACCTGAAACACTACTAAGTTTTCTCACTTCACTTTTAATAAATATTCATTTTTTTTTTCGTCAACCCATAAATCGACGACAGAAAACGTATGTGCTGTACGTATAAAATGACGTATTTTGGTTTTATACACCATTTGATTCAGAAAAAAACTGCGTCTAATGGTCTGGGGCGTTTTTAAAAGAATTAAATTTTTTTAAATAAAGATCGAGACCATTTGACGCCGATTTTTTTTAAGCATGGGCTTACCCGTTTCTGAAGGAATAAATGTTAAGCCAAGTCAAAGACGGATCGGTGGTATATTCAGAATCAGAATAAATACTTATGGATCATATGTATGTGTATAATATTTATTTACCCCGATGCGGGAGTCGTAACTGCGACCACTGACTCTGAAGCTGTTTGCTTCGTCGCCGAACCAATTAGGTCGTCATTAGCTCGGCGCTGCTCTATTATTTCATGCCTAGATAATATTTTTATTGTAATTTGAAATTCTTCAACTGTCTAAAAGTCTAAACAATATTATAACTACATACACCAATAAATTGTATTGTGGTAGTGACATAAGTAATACGAAATAGCTGTTTCGAAGATTTGGAAGTGCCACAGCTTTATAGAATATTGGCGTTACGGCAAGACTTTTTTTTTCTTTATTGAAAATAAAGCATTTTTTCCAGTGAACATTGGCATTCGTATAGGACATAGGCTAGCGTTTGACTTTTACTTCGGCGTTTCGTAAGATAAAGATTTGAAGGCCCTACACCTTTTCCGTTTCTTTATTTCCTTCTTTCACTCCCATTACTTCCTTCTTCTTTTCCCATTCCTTCCTTCTTTCCCTCCCTTTATTCAAATTCTTACAATTAGATACGCAGCACCCTTGCCCTTCATATTGCGGATGGACATGGGCGGCGTAAGTTAAAACACCATCAGGTGATTTGGTTGCTCCTTTGCCTATATTCCAGGCATATAAATGGGTATTAAGTCCGTCCTCAGTGAGATTGGATATCACGATGTATCAATAGAAAAAAGGGAATTGAATATTTTATAATACATTAAAGAAAATATTAATAACATACAAAACATAAATAATTTTATTTGTGTCAAGATAAACTTATTTACCAAACTACCCTAATTTCGGGAATACGAATGGGAGCTAACAAAATATGTTTTCACTCCCAAGGTACAACAAACGTCGTTCCATGACCCATGTTATATATTATTACTATAAATAACATGAAACCCGACCATGAAACTCTGCAGCGCTGTTTGTGGTTGCGGTCCCGTGTCTGCAAATCACGGACAGCTGGTTAACACTCTCAGTTCTGCTTAAGTTTTTGCCCGAAATTATAACATAAATTCATAACGTGTAAACTAATGTTACATTGCGTTTTATTTATGTAAAAACTTTTGTGGGATTTAACTTCAAGCAAATAGAGGCTCGATTTGAAGCCTAGCAAAAGTGCACCACTAGCAATATTTAATTATGTATACTGTTGTCGATACAGTGCTCGCGCATAAAGAGTTTACTTGCACATTTACAACAAACATCGGCAACGCCACCAATATGAAATTTTTTAAAGATGTACATATCTTTTTCTTATCTTATCGGGTAATATGTAGGGTGTAGACCCTATCACCTTATTTGAGAATATGGTTTCTTCACATAAAATTCTTCAAAATGATATTAATTTATTCTTGCGTTTCATTGTACATTTATATAATATCTTATACTTTATTCACACTTTTTCACTTCACATATTTTTATGCACCCACATGTCTATTCAAAAGACGTCAGTCAAACTAAAGCATTTTGTTTTATAACAATTTATTTCTTTTTCATTTTAAATTTGAATATTACGAATGTAAAATAATAATATAATATAAAAGGTTTTAATATATTAGTGATACATTTATGAATGTATGACTACAGTAACCATCGCTGTCCATGTATAACTGCAACACCAAGGATATTGCAATTGCGTTGCCTGCCTAAAGAAAAGATGGTAGATAATGATAAGGGGAGGTGGTAAGATAAGTTTTTCGTTCAATGCGCGTTGAAAGCCGAAGGCCCAACTCATGTTCCTTTTCTTTTTTCGTATTCTCCTCCCTCTTCTACCATTACTCACATCTAATTTTTATCTACTACGCATATGCAGTACTCTTAATGTTACAGATGTGCATAAGTGACAGTCATTATTTATCATCAGTGAACCGTTGACATGTTCATTCCTCTTCCATAAACAAGTAGGATTCTAAAAATATTAGAATTTCATCTTAAAGGTTGATCTTAGTCACAAAATTAAATGAAAGGTGCTAAATTTGAATAGGAGTAACTAGCCATTACAGTTCCAGCGTCAAATGTTGGGCGTCCAACTTATCTCGCTGAATTCTGTGCCGCCCAGTGTAGTGGACAACTTTAATTGGTTTCCGGCAGCGCACAATCAATCATAGAAGCGGCGAGCCGTGTCACCGTAGCGAATGGGACCCTGCCATGGTAAATAACTCTACTGACAAACGTTCATAGCTCCAGCTAGCAATATCAACAGACGGAATATATTTGAGAGCAATTTTGCTTCAAATATATGGATATTATTGCTATGCTATTGTAGTGTATGTACATACATATATGTGTGTGTGTAGTAAGTTAGATTTTAAAAGTCCATATAAGACACACAGCTGGACACAAGGACATTATTCGAGAAATTAACAATTTAACCGTTCACACCTATGCAATATAGATTAGCCAGGTTGCCAGATTCGGAATAAATGCATATATAGGCCATGCATATATTTATCTAGGTGCCGTAATCGTAACCGCGACCATTGATTCAAGCGATAATTTCTTTAATGACCCAATTAAGTCATCTTATACATAAGGTAATGTTAAAAAACATTTAAGTATAATAAAAAACATATAAAATATATCTTACAGTAAATATTTCGAACAACTAACGACAGAAATATTTCAAATAGGCATGTAGTAAATCGTGTTTTTACGAACAACCGTGATAAAGATTTCATTGAAAGTACCTTTTGTTTGCTCGTTCGCCTGATAATCAACACACTTTCATGGGATTTATGTAAGCTCATTTTAACGAGTCGAGACTTATTCTCATAAAATTTTAACAGAAATCTAGTAAAATACATACTTTATTTATTATAATTTTGCGATACAACTTTTTGGATAATTTAGTTTGCTTTCAATTATTCAAAAAGTTTTACAAATAAATGTTTTTGTAGTCAAACGTGGTGAGTGATTGTTTATCTGCCGCCGATTCTCAATCCACCAAGCGTGCACACCCGTTAATTTTGTGAGAGGATTTTATCTCATGGTAACAAGTCCATAGGACGAATATTAGATTAAATGCGGAATTCCCCCCGAATTTGAATAGATGCGGAATAGAGAAGTATTAATAAAGTTACTTAAATATTTTTCTTTTTTTTTTAACGATTTTAATAAATATTTGCTTTTAATATATGTCACTCATGTTTAATTAAATATATAGATTATTGAACATAATATTATGATTTATAGGGTCAATTTAGCACTTTAAGAGATTAGAGAACTTAACAAAGTTTCGAAGTACTGGTTTACACATTATATTTCGTAATTTATGATGTTGCAATGGCATTCCGCTTCTGAAAAAAGTTTGGTTAAGTTTTTTACTGCATATAAACATCCAACGTGAAAAACTTGGTCAAGAAACTCAATATCGTTTACAATAAATAATATGTAATGAAAGTAATCGTTTTATTTTTTGCAAGTTTAGTCAAATTTGGAAACACTTCACTTTTTTTACTTTTTTATCTTTAACATCCACAATTTATGAGATTTTTATATTTTCGTTAATTCTAAGTTATTACAGGTTTAAAATAAACTTTTAATTAATTAACTATCGTATTACACAGAAAAAGATAAAGTTTTTTCCGTGTAATACGATAGTTAAGATTTTGTACAATCAACAAACTTGGCGTAATTCGAACAAAATACAGAAGTTGCATTAAAATTCTTTAGAAAACGGCCAGAGAATAAATTAAGAAGCTAAAAATACTCTTTACGTGAACACATTTTCGTTTATTGTTGTCTTCTCATTCAATCAAAACAAACAAAAAGGATTTCTCTGACACGTCTAATCTTATACACAACGGGTATAAACGTGTCAACACGCTCACAAGCTGTCCTTTCACGTTTGTTCTAAGTAAATTCTTCCCTGTTTGTTAAAACATGCCTCTGAAATAAATATTTATAATTCTTCGTCTACATTCTCAAAATAAATTTGAAAAGCATTTTCGTGAACATATACAATCCTTTGCAAAAAAAACGGGTGGTTTTGATTTTTATACATTATTGGTAATTATTTAGTTCTGCAGAGGTTTTAATAGCCAAACTATGTTACTGGATCTTAATAAGGAGTCTGGATATAAAAAAAGTTAATTCTAAATTCAGCCTTTGTTTTTAAAAAAAATCCCTTTTTACGTTTGTGACTTTTTACTCAATTTTCGCGTGATTGTTGTTAGAAGGTTATTAGGCAACTAAAACTAACTTCTTAATATTTTTAGTACCTACAATAATTTACGTTTGTCGCATCATCATTGACTAAAACACCGATTCTAGGATTTAAGTGTTGAAAAAAAATTTAAAAAAGAATTCCATTCATTGAAAAGTCAATGAGTGTAAGGTGCCCGTTTTTTTGCAAAGTAGTTTATAATGACATTATAACTGTTTTTTTTATTCACATTATTACTGTTTTTTTGTATTTAAATTACCACTACCATCGAAATCTGTAAAACGAAACGGGAAGTAAAGAAAGAGAAAAGGAATTGGACTTCCAATTTCCCACATTTACTATACGAAATGTGGTAAAATAGTATTTTATATTTTTTAAGATGTGGTCTTCCGTGGTCATTCCAAATTTTTCTATTAAAATACTAAACCATTTTTCCAATTAATGATTTGAGCGAATATCTTATATGTATAATTTTTATATCAATTATTTCATTAAAATGTAATAATTAATATACAAAATTGATTCTCTCAATACCGAGGTTCTTTAAAAAATGAGGGAAAGGGAAGATTATTTGGAAAGGGTTAATATATTAAATATTATATATTAACCCTTTTTTCCGCAAAATCTACATATACCGAACAGAAAACTTCTCTTATATTTGGCACATAACGAAATAAAAGATTGTTCATCCATCTTCTTCGATGGCACCGAATTATCAAGTTGTACCTAACTTGTATTTTAAGAAAAGATATGACGCGAGAATTTGCAAAAAACCATATGAATAAAATTGAAGTGTTTGTCCGTTATGTTTCTTTTTTACTTACTAATGCTTATTTAAACGATACCAGTAGTTTAGTTTTAGAATTTTTATCCGTCTGTCTGCCGATTTGTGTGTAGTTTTATCGCAGAAACCGCTAAACTTATTTTGAGGGGATTTTCATAAAAACACTTCGTAAAGAATGGTTTATTGCGAACACTTTTACCATTGGACAAATTGATATGTATAAACAACGAAAATACCTCAACGGATCACCTCACGTGCAAATGGAAGCGCCACCCAATTCGCACAAGAGGTTTTGTCAACCCACCGATACCAGTATAATAAACTACGCTGAAACATATATATAAATTGACACAAACTCGATCTTGAACCCGAAATAGGCAAGAGCGCTACTTGTGCCCGCTAGTTACAAATCCACTTGCCTAGCGTAGTCTTAAAAAAATAAAAAAAATTCTCACAAATTATACGAAATCGGCTTTTGCAAATATGCGCAGGTTACAACTTCAATGTACAAGAGTGTGCTGGTTCGTCATGCGAAGATCGCAAACTATTTTAGTGGACTTAACGGAATAAAACTCCCTCTGCAATTCCGTAGTTAGGGACGGCGAGTTACTCCGAGACTATTTATTTTGCCTTGACTATTAC
Organism: Baronia brevicornis; assembly: GCA_031353405.1. Classification (NCBI taxonomy): domain Eukaryota; kingdom Metazoa; phylum Arthropoda; class Insecta; order Lepidoptera; family Papilionidae; genus Baronia; species Baronia brevicornis. The sequence continues at coordinate 626,550 of JASFAT010002298.1, forward strand.
GGGCAGAATAATGATCTAACTAGTAGCTATTGCATATTGATTTTAATGCAATAGCTATCACGAAACAATGGTTACGGGATGTTTTTACGGAATGACTCGAACGGGGGCGAACGAACGAACGGGGGACATCTACACCATGTAAGGGGTGTAGGAGCGACCCTCGAGGTTAAACTCCACTACTCGGACCTATGCTCGGGTGGCGACGCGACCTCCCGGTCTTTGCGCCGCCGTTTCCAGCGGTTTTTAGGTGTTGTGTATGTGGCCAACCCCCTCATCTTCGAACACGATGAGCAGAGTAGGGCCAAATACGCTGTGCATCGCCGTGCTAAAGTCGACGCCGGAATCCTCTTCGACGACGAGCTTATGACTCACAATCGCCCCGCCGACCGTATTTATACAAAAAGACAGTCCTCACCATGTGTAAAACTAAACAATTTTGTAAAAGTAAACTATTACAATTTAAGTTTTAAAAGTAACAATAAGACTATGAGCTTGTTGCATTTATTAATTCATATACTATTACTATGACTATACAATTTTAATCTTACTATACATTATATGACGCGATCACGAATATTACTTTATCCGAATACTATTTCACTATTTTTCACGCGAGCACTATTTAAGTCGCTCTAATATGCTCTACAATACTATTCTACATGAGCACGATAACACTCTTACATTATTTAACTCGAATATTATCTTTTACTACGTAACTATTTAGCTCGAATATTATTTAATTTCTATTTACGCCGATCACTATTAACTACTCCATTTCCCTGTGAACAGAAATCTTGAGAAAAAGGTTTCATTCTAACGTCCTAAAGGTGGACTTACGTACGACAACGTCACCTACAAATAAAGATTCACTAAGCAAATAGAATGGTTACTGGATAACCTAAATAATATATTATTCTTTCTTATCATCATTAAAATTTATTTTTATACATCTCACGGCCAAACGACATCCGTTCTTAATTTTTACGGGAACTGCGGAACCTCCAGGTAATTATTAAAAGTACACTTCTGAAAGAAAAACAACGAATTCACAACCTTTGTAATTTTTTACCTTAATAAAAAATGCTTCTATAAATTACGAAAGGAGGGAGCTCAAATTCACCCCGCTAGTTACGTCTCCAATTACGCAGTTGACTTTCCCAGAGCTCCGCTCCTAGACGTCGATCAATATTATCTTTACTCGGTATTTAAAATAAATGACTACTTAAGCCTAATCAATATTTTCTTTATTTACTGTTTATTAGGTACAAATATGATTATAAAATAATACCTATAATTTGATGGTTCTTTTCTTTCGTTTACCAACACTTGCTTTTGTCTTTATGTTATAACCACAAGATTGTTAGAATAGTATTCTTAACTATTATAAATATAAATAAGTTCATCAAAAGCTTAGGCACTAGTCCGCCTTAAAAAATTAACCAATTATTTATTGTTACATTAAAATATCCTCGTCTGACTTGGAGGGAAACAAAATGAAGCCAAACCGAAGCCTCCCGGCTGAGAAGTCCAAGAGACGGAGAGTTAGGGCAAAAGGAAAAACAAAGTACTTTAAAAATATAATGAAACGAAAAAAATATATGATTACTTTTATAGTCAACTTAAAAAATTACGATTCAAGCATTTATTTCATATCGCTTTACTTGTCCATCTTTATCGAGCTATATTGAACAATACTCCATTAAAATTAAACAATATAGCTAATGAAATAGATAAATTGGAGGAAAAAGATCTACAAATATTTTTTATTTTATTCATTGCTTTGTTTCTTTTCAAAACCAATTATTTAATAAAAAAGCAGTCAAATATTTTTATTATATAATAATTATATGATTACTATAGATTTTTATTTTAATTAATAATTTATATAGGGTGAATTTATTTCAACAATCCAATTAGATTAAAATATAAATATTATGAAATAACCCTAATAAGTTTTACTCTTGGCGATTTTAATTCGAAAATCCTCCTCAGGCAAGTAAACTGTCTGCAGCAATGCGTCGCACGACGACTGCCTTCCCATTATTATTCGGCTGCAAAAACCTTTCAAAACATTCTTATTTCATTAGGGCACTTTCGCAGACTCGTTAAAAAATTAAAAAAGGTTATAACCAATTTAAAAGTTTTAAAGAACATCTTTCTTAAATGATATTCTTAAATATATGGACAGTCAAAAGTTCCACTTAGCTAAGATTTTGCTTGTCGCGGAGTGAAACTTAGCTAAGATCCGCGACAAGCAAAACAATAACAAAAAATTAATAATGTGTGTTTTTCCGTTGGGTTTAGTGGATTTATTTGGAACTTAAGACAACCGAAAAGTGTCTTCCGTAGAGTCTACTATACCTGAAGATGCCTCGTGTTGGGGCGAAACACGTGTCGTGTACAAGATGGAAAAGTGATAGTGTGTGTTTGGCGTTGTGTATAGTGGTTGGTGGGTGGAGAGTTGATGGCCGATTTTCGGTAAGTTTTTGGTTTAAGTTCCAAATAAATCCACTAAACCCAACGGAAAAACACACATTATTAATTTTCTGTTATTATTTTGCTTGTCGCGGATCTTAGCTAAGTGGAACTTTTGACTGTCCATATAGTGATGGATTTCCGCAAAGTAACGCTTGACTCCATTAATAATGATATTCTTAAATTTTTCTTAAACGCAATGGACTATTTTGTGTTCAGCTCAAAAGAAAATCCACTGCAGAATATAGGTATCCTCTAGGACGCGCCATTTGTGTGTAGATTTCAGTATGGTTTTAGCACTGTAATAAGGCCACCCTATTTCTAGCCATGGGTATTATTATTAATGGAGTTAGGCGTCACACGGAAATCCATCACTTTATGGACAGTCAAAAGTTTTACTTACCTAAGATCCGCGACAACTTGTCGCGGATCTTAGCTAAGTAAAACTTTTGACTGTCCATATACATGGGTATTATACTAAACGACTACGGAACCAAATACTAGTTGATGAGCAACAGAGTCTATGTGAGTAAAAAAACCAACCTGCAATCCCTAATCCTTCAGTTAATTAATTTAATTTATTTATTCATTTTTTTATATAATTTTCTATGGCTTCTTTGCTACGGCATACATAAACTTAATTAATTTTTTCGTATTATATTCTAAATTTTTGTTGTTGGTGTTCCTTAACATACGTTGTTAAGCAACATTAACAGCAAAAAATATCAGTCAAAGAAATCCAGTAGTGGATTGTCACAGTTGTTTTACAACAATATAATTTTGTTGAAATAAAACTGTCGGTTTAGTAGCATATTTCAATTTCCAAATAAATATTTTATGATAAAGATTGTGTACTACATAAATGATACGATTTAACACGAACCTCTCTATTCCGAAAAAAATTGAATATATACTAGCATTGTAATCGCAATGGCAATGCCGGACAATTTCTTTTATACTGCGATTGCTTGAACTAACAATGTAAATTTGTATTTATTTTTTTATTATTATTTGTAGCCCATAACTGACACGGGACGTCTCCATTTCTAAAAAATAGACAATAACCCACGCCTCCTATGCCACATAAATATTAAAGTAACTATCCCACGCCGTTCATACTTCTGGGATTCCTCAAGATTTCTTGTAGCTAAATCGGTTAGGATTATAATATTACTAATCGGTTTATAACTATCGTATTTAAACATGTTATTAAAGTTATTTAAAAATTAAGCATAAAATTAAAATAAAATTATGATGCCGATTATAATAAAATTATAAAACACCTATTATAATTTGTTCAATTTAAACATTTTCAAAAGTAAAACATTATGTAACTTCCAATTATGTATCTAACTTATGACCAAATACTAGTAAAAAGTATTTGGATTACAGATATAAATATCCAAAATCAAATAATATATACCGCTATGATTGCACAAAGAAAAACTAATCTAATCCAGCTATTTAAATACTGCGATGACACTACACTATTTTAACTTTACAGGCCTTATGAAGACGATAATGAGTATACATATTTTCTTATTTAATAAGCAACACTAACAGTTCATAAGTATCATTATCAATTTAGGCGTAAAAATTCATAGTTGGACAATGGCATCCTTTAAAATTGAGTGTTGTTACCGTTATTCCCAAGCTTGATAAACGGGCTAAAGATTGGAGCTTGGTTTTTATTACTCAGGTAAACGTCGCTGGTCGTCTGGTATTTGATCACATATGAATAGAGAAATGGAGTATCTTTATTCTACATCTACCACATACCATACATCAAATATAATTAGTAAGTAACGTTATATAATACACAGAAGACTGTCAAAGTTATGAATATAATTTAATATGTATATTAACTCGAAGTATGTAAATTACAAAAAAGTGATAATTATTCAACTAAATGTGAACAAAGAATGACAATAGTTAGATAAAGAATAATAATCCATACTTTTTCAATTGATAGAAAATGATGAAATATAAAAAAGATGCGGTAATACATGAATAATAAGAAAATGTAACCAATGACGTAAATTTAGAAAAATCAAATGTTAGTCCTAAAGAATTATTTTATTCATATATCTGACATTCATCTATCGAGGCGTGAAATGCAGGTAAGTAAAAATTTTATTACGAAAGTGAATTACTAGTCCACTCAAGCGACTGACAAATGACCTCATTCTGAATATAAATTTCAAATTGCAATTCGAACGTTGGATCCAGTTCACATTCATTTTCTGTGACAATATAGAGTGAGAAGTATTTTCCTAACGTATGCTAAGTACGACATAACCAAAGAGGATTTAAAATTAATGGAAAAAATAGGCTGCTAAGAAATGATAATTAGTACTGCTTTTTTTTGCAAAATATGTTTTTTGTAGATAATCCTAAATTATCTAATAATCTTACTTTCTACTTTTTTAATAATATTACCTACATCCACAAATACACGTCTCCCTTTCTCAGTGTGAGTTTGTGCGTAAAATACAAATACTATTTTAGTTGTACTAAAATAAAATATTTCACAATAAATAACTCATGACGTTGATAAGATAATGACTTTGTTACGTAATATACATAAAAAAGTGTATGGATATAATTTATTGAATATTGTAATAAATATGAAAAATAGTAAAGGACCCCTTATAACGTATGACGGTGAATTTTTGAAGATGTACAATAAGTAGGGTGGGACGAGAATTAGCAAAATGTTTCAGTAGTATACCTTTTTAGAGGTGGCTTATAACGTCCCTCAGTAAAGGATTAAGGATTAAATTGGAGTTAAAAGTAGCAAGCAAGAATTTCGCCTTTCATTAAAAGTAGCAAATTGTCAATTAGCTCAATTAGCTATTATGTGATACAATCTTCTTATTTGATGTCTTGGAAATATTTAAATTTGTTATGTATTAAAATTTAATAATAATATCGTATTCAAAGCAAAAATGTTAGGGATTAAAACAGATATGAAAAGAAAGTGTTTATTTAGATGCAGCCCATTATTATTAAAGTATTATATAATAAGTGATAAAAAACTACTGGTTTAACTACCGGTTTTCACTATAAACTAAAACATTATTTTAAACTATATTTTATAATAACTTCAACCTAACGTTTTCAAAAAGGCGGTCTATAGGTATTTTTGCTAGTCAACTCAGGAAGTGAAGAAAATTTCTTGGATAAATTTATTTATTATTTTATATAAGTTGCCGAAGTAAAATTATATTTAAATTTGTATACGTGATATACATACAAGAAAAGCATACAAAAATACATTTATTAACAATGCCGTACCGTGTAGCCTAAACAATGATAAGTTAAGTACCATATAAATTGAGATAGACAAGACATTTTGCTATTAAACACAGAACGAAGATTTATGTCATGACTTGAGGAGAGTTTCTGAAACTTCTCCTTGCGATAAGAAGGAATATTGTCACGTGAATGTTAACTTTGTTTCAAATAATACGTAAAGATTCAAAAATCTTAAAAATTGTTCATTTTAGTCATATTGAATGTAAAAATTTTGAAATTCTTTAAAGACTTATAAATCGTATTTGACGTATAAATTAATGTACGTATAATATATATTGAAAAGTTTCATATGCTTTAAAATATTATTTGTCAATTAATAATGAATTATAAAAAGAGTAAACATAAAAAGTAATGTTGTTATACGAACTAAAGTTCTTGTTGATTAGATCATAGTAGAAATGAACCTGCTATACATGGCTTATTGGAAACCAGTCACAGTATTGACACATAATCTAATGTATAGATACAGTATTTGAAAACATTGTAGAAAATAATAAACGCTTGAAACTTTTTCTTATATAAAGAGACGTATAAAACAATATTTTAAATGACGTATAAATGAGGCCAAAGTATATATACAAGTGCTATGAAAGTCCATAATCCTAATAAGGGGCATTACAATGTGCTTATTCAGCTGGAGGCCGTAATGTTACGGTAACACAGAACAATATTCATAAAACGCTCTTTTTGAGCAGTCCCTTCCTGTGACGTTTCACGCCTTTAGTGTCCTTATTTTCATCCAATAGCTTATTAGGCGAAGGTATCTTCCTACTTTAATACATTTGTATTTTAATTTGAGCTTCTCAAAAAAATAAAGCTTTCGAGTATATTGGAATTTTAAAGCTTTTAGGTGTATGCAGTAATTTGACATTGATATTGGAACACAACAAATTCTGTTATCACCATTGTAAAAATATTTGAAATGTTTTCTTTTATGGTAATAGAGGGCAAACGTACAAGTGTGTCGCCTGGTTGAAAGCGCAATCAACATCGCCCATAAACAATTACAATATCATTGAAGAAGCGTTGCTGGCCTTTGAGAAATAAGTACATATAAATTCAATTCAAATTCAAAATTCTTTATTTCGACGTAAGAAATTACATTTCATTTATCGAACATCAGTCTGTTATAAATAAAGATTTACCACTATTTCGTGGTGAGGTTCAAAGAAAACAAGAACAAAAAAAAATGGTTACATGTGGAAAAACGCCCAAGCAGACCAGTCTCCATAAGCTCTCCATTGGAAAGGGACATTTCCCTTTCCAATGGTGAAGGAAGAGGACGACTCGTCGCCACATTACAACTCAATATTTATACGAACGTCAGCCGTAGTTCTCAACGGGACCATTTACAAATAAAACCACAACTTACATTATATACTATTGATGGTAGACATAGAGATAGCTTTTTACAATACACTAGTATGTATAAATTAAACCTTATAGGTATGTATGTCCCACAAACAACCAGGAAAACGTTCGGTTGTGCATAGTAACTTTATAACATAGTCATAATATATAGTATATATGAGAAGAATGCAGTTGTATTAGGTCGGGGCAAAAATATTTTCGTATCATTCATACAAAGGAAAATTATTTTTTTTTTAATATTTTTATTAGGTATAATTTTTTATTTATTTATAATATGTATGTGCCGTTTTGATCGATGACTTGTTGCCATCTTGTGGGTAGTGCCATGATCCCATTCCTATAGAAATTTAGAGATTTTTGATTAAAAAAATCTGACAGGTAGTGTTCACAGTATTCTTTTGAGGTTAGCTTTATGCTTCCTAAAGAGTTCTGCAAAGACCGAAACAGGTGAAAATCTGATGGAGCAAGGCATCAGGGCTATACGGGCGATGCATCAACACATCCCAGCTAAGCTCTCTCAATTTTTGCTGCGTGGCTATAGATGAGTGCGGTTTGGCGTTGTCATGGTAGAACACCACGCCCTTCCTATTCACCAGCTCCAGCCGGTTTTTCTCAATAGCTTTTTTTAACCTCATCAGTTGCTGACAGTAGAGGTCAGAATCGATAGTTTGCTCCACTTTCTCAAAGATGGCACTGATTTTATCTGTGACAGGGCGTCCAGAGCGAACCTCATCTTTCACACTAAAATTTCCAGACTTGAAACGCTTGAACCACATTTGTGCTTCTCTTATTGATACCGCATTAAGTTCGTAAACCGCACAAATTTTATTCGCGGTGTTCGTCGCATTTTTACCTTTTTTGTAATAAAACTCTAAAATGTACCGAATTTCTTCGTCACATACGTTCATTTTTCTTGCTTAAAAAACAATTGAAAAATAGCGGGAACTAGTTTTTTTTTTATTTATTACATCTTCATAATGTCACATTTAATGGTATTAAAACCAACCAGTTAGCCAGTAGTTAGTGCAGTACAGCCAAAGAGGTTTAATTACTAATAATACATTCAAAATACGAAAATACTTTTGCCCCGACCTAATATATTAAATATTTAAGGATACAAGATATTTTTATCATATCTATTCGTTTATGCACGCATGACATAAAAACTACTGAATGGATTATGATGAAGATTTTTAACGTTTCACATTTTATTTATTTCGCATAATAGGTAAGGAAAATTTGTACAAAAAAATTTGTTTATTTTAAAATTAAATGTATTTTTATTAATTTATATATGAATTGCAAATTGCAAATAATTGCACGGTATTCATATATACGAGCCACATACTTTATGAATGTTGAATATATTATGTAGCCTTATGCTCACGATTAAGATGAAGAAGTTAAATAAGATCAAATATTTCTAAAGACTCTCTATCAAATATAAAACATTTAACTTAAATAAATGAAAAAAATCACGTTCATAGAGTATGTGCTCCTTTTTTGCGACCGCCGTGTTCTGAAAATGGAACAAATATCGCCACAAAACAAAATCTAATTTGGCACGGAAGTTCAACTCAGAACCTTCGTCAAAGTTAACTACAGTGACCACGTGCGATTCCATCACGTAAAATACCTACATATAACCAAATTAAGGTTTTCCAAATTTCAAAAAAGAAAAAATGAATGGCTATTATATCTACTTCAAAAAATAAATTCACTGACACAAGTATAGTAAGTGTATCCTGTTATTATTAAAAAAACTCGCCATAAATAATCAAAAGCTTTATAAAAAATATTTATATTATTTTATAAGGATACAGCTACAACATACAATGTTTACAAGATTTAATACCTACATAGGTAATTAATTGCTTTCATCCGTAAATAATCAAATTTGTTTTAATAATTGGGATTGCTTCTTTGAATAAAAAATAACAAAAGTTATACATTATATTTTTTACAAAATTAAGTTAGTTTCTAAAAAAAGAGAATAACTGCGAAAGAAATCCTAAAATTTTCCACTTTTGTCTCTTTCTTTCAGTTACATTGCCTTAGTTGATACCCAAACATTGTAAAAAAACGTTAATAATGCTTTTCTTAGAAGAATAACAACACTTAAATAATTTGTTAAAATATTTGAACTGTAAAGCAAGTAGATTAGTGACCACAGAACTGGTTCTGTGGTCCCCAATCTGCTTTCTTGATCCTTGGAATCTGTCACCGATAACGGTTGAACCCGTCACCAGCTTGATAGTTAACCCGCCGTCATTGAGACGACAGGACCTTGGATGTTCTTCATTAGGATACATCAATGTTGCACAACCTCACTTCTTCAAAATTACGCAGAACTATTGTCTTAAAACTACCGACATATATGACTTGATATCTTTTAATTTATATACGTTGTTAATGGCTTTAAAATAAATTTAATAGGCTATAATACTATTATTGTCTACATGAAATATTAAACGCGTCGTAAAAAGACTATAAAAGTTCGCATAGATCATTCACGAGTGACCGCTCAGTCCTCGCCCCGGGTCGCTGGAAGGCTTTTCCAACCTCATTATCAACTATGTTCGCATACTAAATGCACAGAATGCAGATATAGTCAAATTTTAAACATTTAAATACGTGGAAACATAAAATTTCGAAATTGATGACTTCTATATTTTTTTCAATTGTTATAGTAAAAAACGGATAAGTGTAACCAGAACTGTCAACAGACCATTGTTGGACAAAATCATCTATATTTCTTAAACAGTATTAATGAAGTATTATTCTATCATATGACATATGAAGTTCACATACAATAATTGTATTGACTATTCTAATCAAAATAACGTAACGAATTTTTGTTAATTTAGATGATATTTGGCAATTTAATTAGTCGTTTTAATACAAATTCAAAGTGTTATTTATATAATATACCTAATACTATGTTAATTCTTATTTAGACTGGATCCAGTAAAATATGATATGCGAATAAAGCCGCAGTTCAGAGCTGTGTGCCTATAAATATTAAAGCTGTGGATAAAGCCGTTTGGATACTAAGCAGACGATTAATGTGCTTCGTCCATATGTAAACGGTTGCAAGTACATCGAATAAATGTTTACCCCCTCCTGAATACAATGCCTGACAAATAGTAGCCACTAGCAGCTCACGACAACGTGAAACGATATAACATTACTTCAGTCAACAAAACGCATAGTAAATAACGAACATGTGATTGTAGCATTGATTAATTTTTGATGTCATGTATTTATAATTAATTTCTTCTGGTAATCGCTCATTTCTTGCCGAAAAATATGTTATTTACTCCAAGTTATTACATATTTTTTGAAGATAAGCTTCCACCAAAAAATAACAAAACATCAGAAACCAATCTTTATTTTTATGGTATAGGAAGAAAAAGGAGAAAACGCATCACCCGATGGAAAGCAGTCAACGCCGCTCATAAATATGCAACTCCAGAGGCATCGCAGAAACGTTGCGGGCATTTTAAAAATATATAGACATATTTTTTTAAAGTTCCAATAACATATCTATTCGCAAATACTGCTGGTTCCACGGAATAGAGGTGCATGCAAATTAAACTGTTGTTACTGGAAAAACGCACTGTACTAAATCGCAACTCATCCAGAATGTATGGATGAAACTATTTTTTGCAGCGAGTTATTCCGAACAACTCGGAACACTACCCATAGTCAAAGTGATAAAAGATGCTGAGAGTTGAGATATGTTTTCGCAATTCCAAAGAATTTCGTTGTTTGATAAGGACTTGGTCATCGACAATCTCTTAATTAGTTAGTTAAGCCGTTACCTTGAAAAAAAATTAATTTACTAATATCATTTAGTATTTATTATTTGTTTTATTTTTTCTTACTAATCATATATGACGAAAGCTCTGGTTAATGAAATTTATTTATAAATGAAAAGAAGTGTAAAACAAAATATACAACATATATTTTTATCAAAAGATTCTCTTATTTATTAATATAACAAAGCCGCCCAATAACCTCGTTACTTAGATGAAAAGTCAAAGCCCCTAGACATCGTTCCCGTCTTGTCTTTCAAATAACTTATTTATCTGCAATATCTTTTTATTATAGTCCAATTACAATATTTTGTGTACTGAAAACTTTTAAAGATTGTATATGTAATTATTTTATTGGTTATAAAAAATAAACTGTTAGTTCGTCAGGGAAAGAAATATTCCCATATGTTCTATAAAATGATAACATATCTTAGCATATCAATCCATTCCGGATTAACATATTTTATTTGGCTTCGATAATGTTCTCAGCCATAGGCACAAGTATACAATTATTTTCCTTACCTACCTACCTACCGTAGTGATACATTGATAAATGTATCATATATAGGCTGTGAATGAAAATGAAGAAATGCCTTGATCATCAAATTTAAATAATAGGAAGTATAATAATAAGAAGAATAATAATAAGAAGTGTGAAACAAAATGCACAATCTTTATTTATATAAAAAAATTCTCAAAAAATCGCCCAACGTCGATCTTTATATGTCATGAAATAATAAAATATAGCTTAAATAAATAAAATTGTTGAAAATGTACTAAAAATACCTTAATATTCTATGTAAGGCGACATAATCTTACAAAACAGTTTTATCACGAACGTGCGTGACGGTGTCGAAAAACTTTTATATAATATCTATCAACCAAGATGTGGTCCGCGTGATCATGATCGAAGTTTAATCTAAGTAAAGTCCGAACTAATTTGTCAGATCTTATTCAACTGATAGTAATAAACTGATTTTCTTTTCCAAAGGCTGTCGATAATGATGGCAAGTATAAACCTATATTTAAATTAATTTCATCATTTACACACGACAAATGAAATACTATAACTACTGGTCAAAATAAGACAGCAATTCATTAATTTTTTTATTATTATTTTTTATCTTTCTGCACTCCTCCATATAACTCTTGGCATAGTTATATACTAAATCTCATTTCTTCGGTTCGCACAAAGTACTTAATTACAAAATTGTTACTTCACGTATTAATTAGTTCAGATAAAAGTAAACATTACTTATGTTTTCATTATTTGATATCGGTAACTTTGGTTTACGAAGAATAAATAAATAGGAAGGACGTTTTAATTTCGCGGTAGAATTACTGTTATTGTAAAGCCTACCCGACACACCCGACGTTAAACACTCGAAACAGGCGGGCGTAGATGAGAGAGATGATTAATGAACATGCTAAAATTGGTATGTCAGAGTATAAGTAGGTACTGCTTAATTTACAAGATTTTATACGGGGTGTCCACTTTTTTTATGGGATAGGAAGGCAAACGAGCAGGCGTGTCACCTGATGGAAAGCAATCAACGCCGCCCATAGATTTCCGCAGCGCCATAGGCAGTGCGGGAGCGTTACCGACCTTTAAAGAAAGTGTCATTATAGGAATGGGAATGGGAGGGAGAGGGGCGGAGGGGGGAGGGGGGAGGGTGTTGGGCCTCCGGAACTCGGCCGCTCACCGTACGAACCGCGGTACGTAAGCTACCACTCTGTGTACAAGGAGGAGTGTGGTACTTCCCCGGGCCGACCCATGCATGCTACAGACAAATATTATGCCATTCTTGACAAAGTATTCGTCTACATCGTGGCTCTACCACTATGAAGTATCGGTAAAAACTTTAACCACTCGCTTATCTCATAAATATCTGTATATTTTTAAACATATTTTTATTTTATACAAAATTAGAAATATTGTTGTCAATGAACCGCACCATTCCTCTGAAGTCATTGATTTCTTTACTTTTAAAGGTGATTTTTATCCTTTTATGTCACATGTTTGAACTGTTGAATTCAGCATTGAGCCTTTATCTTTATGTATGAATTTTTAATTTTTACAAAAAAAATTGTAGAACAAACGTTTCTTTTAATTTGAATTTTTATCTATGTTGTTCTTTCAGGAGAAAAACAACCCTATGTCTTGAGTATAAGCTGGTCATAAAAATATTGTCGTGCTTAAGTGAAATTCTTATACGAAATAATGTAATCACTTTGCTAAGAATATTTCTTTTATTTATAACATTTAAGACGTAAAATTTGATAAAGCATAGTGGTAGGTCTCACTAGGTACTTCCGAACTGAGACACCGATTCCGTACCCTTTTTCGGATTTGGCTATACATACATAGTATAAATATAAATAAATACATACGATACATGACACCATTCATAAAATAATATGTAAGGGATGATATTACCCTTTAAAAACATGTAGATTTGGTTCTTTCTAGGAGATTTTATGTATTTTTTTACTTTTGTTTTGATTTTTCGCCTAGAGATGACCTCGGGAACTCATTGTATATTCCTGGGCCAATATAGTAAAAATACGGTTACTAAATTCTGTTTTTTATTTCAGCGTAGTTAATTTTTTGTTCCCTACTGCCCTGACGTTTGCATGTTGTCGTTGAGTGTGCAGTTTGGAATAGTTGAGTGTGCAATAATTGTTGTAATTGCATCCCGCGTTTGTCGAAAACCCGACAATTATTGCTGCTAAGTGCTGAAATTGAGACAGCATTTCGGCAAACGTAGTATGGTACGCCTCTCGAATAGATGGTACAACGATCTGCACAGAGCGGCTAATGGAGACTAGGTGCGTGTAACCGATGATCAAACTAAATACACACCTTGGGCGATGATCCAATTCTGAACTGCCGTGAATTAATAATGATGATGATTACATCACGGCATATTTAAAACATACATTTTAGATATCTTTTACCATGCTTCAAACTAACTTTAAAAATATGTTCATAATTTTTTTATGACGTAATGAATTATTATACTATAAATGTAACAAAGCAAATTATAAAATTGACTATTACTACTAATGTTGTCATAAACAACATAAATTATCCCAACATACTTGTTTCTAAACCAAAAGATTTAAGTCTTTAATCTCTATACAAAAATTAAAGCATCTGAGATGAGAAAAATTAAAAATACAAGGCTTGTAGTAGATATATAACAATAAATTTCAGTAACAATTTAATAGAAGAAGCGACGACAATTGCAAGGAGGCAACGAAAGGGCGGATGCCGCATAACTCACTGTCACTACCCACATTCGCTGACACTTTTTTTTATTATTTTGCAACGTTAGCGGCCACAAAAATGATTAAAGTACTTAGCGTTATAAAGATATATCGTCGGTATTTATTCCGTAAACAACGGTTTCTGAAATTCCAAATGCTTAATGTTAATATTAAGCATTTACGAAAACGAATTATCAATTGCAATTTAAGTATACGTATTTTTTAAATTCAAATTCAAAATAGTTTTAAGCAAACTCTTTAAAAATATAACTTATGTAATGTTCAAAACAAGACATGCTACAATACAACGCCTGGCATATGCTGAGTAAGAACGATTTTATGACACTTGTTAGATTAAAACTATTTTTTCTTTTGTTTTATTTATTTGTATATTATAATATTATTAAGAGTTTGATTTTAGTTATTGTAAAATAAGTCCTCTTATTTATTTACAAATTTGTTTTCATATACAATACATTAAGCGATGTATATTTAAATGTTACTTTATAGCGATAGTCTCATTAATAGTCAACCAGAGAAACATTCGTTTGTGAAAAAAAATCAAATATAATTTAGGTAAAGAAGATTTAATAAGAATGTATAACAGACCTGAGCAAACTGGCCTCCGCAAGCAAAACCTGTTCAAAAGTTCGAAAAGAGACTTATGCGAGCATTTATTTTATGCTATACATTTGAAGAATAATGTAAATTTTATGCTATATATTTGAAGAATAATTTTACCTACTCGTAACAACACTATACTTCTAGCCTCACACGAGGATAATATGTATCATGACGGTGATACTTAGTATCACGAACTCACAAATCACAAAAACAAATACACAATCAAGGGATAGAACTTCTGTAGATAATAGAAATGTATAGTAAATTATACTGATCCTAGAATCGATCCTGGGGTCCTTTGCTCATAGAGAGAACATTGCACAACTGCGCCATTTGATTGATATTGTAATCAAAATTGCAAAACGTTTTAAGATAAATTTACTGATTACAAGCATTACAAAATTTTTCCCTGTAAACATTATCGAAATTTTCTTGAAGAAGGCATTAATGAAATGTTAATGTACATCTCATCGCAATCAGTGAGTTCCATTTTGAAGAAGGAGAGTGCGTAATGAAATCCCAATCTGTAGATACTTATAAATGCTTTCCTCTCGAAATACCATTTAGCTAATTATGTTTGGCTTTCTCAATTTCGTTAATCAGATTTATCAAGATGTAATTATCTTTATTCAATTTAATATGAAAGATATTCCAGTGTTTAATTTCTTCAAAAATCTTAAAACAAAACTACAATTAAATCAACAACAACAGCGTGCGGCAGTCCACTGCTGGGCATAGGCCTCCCCCAAGACACAGCGTTAAAGCAAAAGGTTAAAAAGTAGTTTAAAATGTTATCTGTAATCGCTACTTTTGACTAAATTAATAATGGTGCAGGTATTTTTTGTTATAGTCCAAATGCGTGCATATGTCCCACCGCTCAGAATGGGGTATCCCGATAAACCATATCTGTAGATACATTACACCCTCCATGTTTGTCCAAATTGGATTAGTGGAACACCCAGACTCAGATGAATACATGAATTAATCACAAATTATTACTTTTGCATGCTTTTTGTTATAATAAGAATTTTTTGATCATTTTAACATTGACATCTTAACACATTTTTGGTATATTTGAACACTGTTATCTGTGCCCGTATTAGGGTTTTAAATTTTCGCGACGGTACTTCAAATGTTTTACGGGGTGAAAGTAGATAGAGTCATTCCTTATATTTTATATTCATTAACATTTTTCGTTTTTGTGAAATCGTCGGCAAAACCAGTTCAGCCGTTTACACATTTAGACTGAGCAAACGAACTAATAGAGGTTTTCAATTTATTATAGGTGTCATGCTAATAAACAAAAAATAGCTTAAGTAATGGCAGCTATTTCGACATTAAAGATTATAACATAAATTAAAAAAAGATTTGAAAATAAATGAAAAAATTGAATATTCCTTCTGATTCAATCAGTAGGAGAAAGGGTATCTACTAATGACAATTAACAGAGGATAAAAATAATTGAAGTGTGAATTAGCTTACTTCACAAGTGAAGGATGTTGCTGTAAGCCCCATACAGATTGACTGGAGATGGCAGTTGGGTCTTTATTACTTAGATAGAACCTACTGCTCGTTCACTGGTATAAATCTATTTAAATTAAGCAATTCAAATAGATTTATAATTTTAAGAAATGGCTGGTCAATATTTAAAAACAAAATGTAACTTTATAAACGATAACAGAAAAATAATGGTTTAATAAGCGCTACCAAAACGTACGAACATTTTTTGAATCAAAGCAAAGCTTTCAAAGGATGCAAATTTAAATCGTATTAAAAAGACTTAAGCGGCGAACTTTACTGGTCTCATAACTCCACATCGCATCTGAATTGAGTTTTACCTTTTAAATGCTTTTATGTCATTCGCTTTAACGACTAGAAGAATAAAATTTTATTTTGAGTAAATACTCACTCACATCCAGTTAGGTATATTTTAAGTTTTCAACTTCAACGCTTACAGGACTAAATGTAGACTGGTATCTGCTTCATCATCAACAGATTTTCAGTCTACTTTTAAACATAAAATTTACGGTGTCTACTTCTATATACTTTTCAAATAAAAACTTACAATAATGCAAAAATTTAAATAAAATAAAGCAAATCTACTTGCAAGAAAAATTATCACGCACAACTAAAGCCAAAAAGTTTGTGAAGGCATTAGCAACGTACCGAAACTTTGAATCCCTAAGCTCTAAATTTTCTATTAAACAAAGTGCAGCCATTTGGTAACGATTAACATGAAACCCGTTACTTAAAAAAATAAATTTCACCTTTGTGAATATTATAAATCACTATTTCTGTCACTGTTTAGTTGCAAACTACCCGTAGTCACGCGTGTAAGATCATTCCGCCGAGCAAGTTACGTTACAAGGTATAAGCGTGTCTACGCAATCGTCTACGATAGCTTACTGACGTAGCTCGCACGACGCGCTACGCGATACATTCTCCAACGGTCCGCGCAGCCGCAGCACCTAAGCCTACATTTGTTTTATGTAGGAATTAACGATGCATCAAAGTAAAACAAAAATGTTGATATAAAGTTGGTTATATATACAATAAATACTAATTGTAATTAAAATAAAATAATCAACCTTTTTTAGTATTTTCATTCGGTAGTTCACGTAAAATTGCATGGGAAATATAATATAATTTTGCAAAATTTCGCTTTCTCTCAATAAATAAATACTTTAACCATAACAAATACGAAATAAATTTAGTAATAAAAAAATAGGTCATTTAATTAAATATTATACCCTAAATCTTGTTCATTGTGATTTTATTATATTGTTTATTATGTTGTTTCCTGCTACATCACCCACGCCGGTAATTTTTAACGACTTTCAATTTTCGCGAAACAGAAAAAATGATGTTTATTTTGTTCTGTAATAGTTGTAAGTAGCTCAAAGAAATGATTTACTTAATAAACTTTTTGTAAATTTCCCGCCAAAATCGAATGCGACGTTACCAACTTTACACTCTTAAAACAGAACATAAATAGATATGAGTTTTATAAAATTATGTATTTAGTGTTGGCATCGTGAAAATATTAAATTAATAATCTCAACATTTACACTTAAACTAACTAGTATTTATAACTACGTTGTTAAAACTTTGTAGGTATATTTACTATTCAGTAGCACTTTTTCACAATTGTAAGGTTTATCTATACCGAGTGATTTTTTATACAGAGTTTTGAGACAAATGAACGTTACTTCCATTATTTGATCGTAAATCGTCACCGCCGCCTCATAAGCATTTGCACTCCAACACTAGCACTACTATAAATGCATTCCTTTCCTCTAAGAACATAAAAGGAAGCTCAGTAACCAAACTACTGCTCTAAAGTCTTCTGGGATAATATGGTACTCTCTCAGACATACTTTCCGATACAACTCATTAACGATAAAAAACAAAAAGAGCCCATAATGTTAACCATACCATTAACACATAATAACATAACACATAAAAACATTCGTCCTTGTTTCTTTTATAAAAGTAATATGGTATATTCCTTAATTAAAATATTAAACAAAGTATGGACGTGATACGTTCTTTTTCATATCAATAGCTGAAAACCTATTAATCATTGCTACATTATATTAAAAAAAAGTAATAAGTCAGAAATCGCGTTCGCTCGTCATGTTGACAACATAAAAGTGAAACAATTGGTAATTGTCATTGTCAAAGAGTAATCCGGTAAAAAATTGCAATTGAACGAATAACGAAGAGTGAGCTGTCGGAGCGAGTTCATTTGGTACAGACCGTTATATTTTGTGTTACTTTACATGTTCCAGAATTAATTTAGCTCACATTTTACAACATGAAAACCAAATCAGGCTTAACTCGTTTTCACAATTGCCTTATACTCCGCGACAGTAAAATAATTAAAGAAGATTTATGGATACGTGATGGAAAAATTATAAATCCTGAACAGGTATTTTATGTAGAACAACAAGAAGCTGACATAACTTTAGATTGTGAAGACTTACTTATAGCTCCAGGATTTATCGACATACAAATTAACGGTAAGTCATACTAATTGGGCCCAGTCAAGCAAGTCAAATGACGGTCAGGTCAAAAATGAATTTTTAATGCCAAACATCACAAAATAAGCTCTATTTTTACTTACCAAAGACTCAAAGCGCTATTTATCAAAACGACAGAGATATCCCACTAGTACACCAAGTGAAATATAAGGCATGATAACATTTATTTTGCCAAAAATGAACCCACAAACTTA
This sequence comes from Baronia brevicornis, assembly GCA_031353405.1. Lineage (NCBI taxonomy): Eukaryota > Metazoa > Arthropoda > Insecta > Lepidoptera > Papilionidae > Baronia > Baronia brevicornis. The sequence continues at coordinate 645,663 of JASFAT010002298.1, forward strand.
GATCTTATGAGGTATAAAATCTAAACGGAGAACTACAATGCCAAAAGTTATTAAACTTGTTTAGCGCTCTGGATTTTTAATTCCACAACATAAATATATTTACCGAAACATTTCAAAATATTTTTTTTTGATTATTTATGGTACTGAGTTGTTTATCATTGCTGAAATATATACATACCTCATCATTGATTAGACTTCTTCAAATTAACAAATACTAACACTGTTTTTGGGTTTAACAAGTTTTAGGTATAGGAAGAAGTCTAAGCCTAAACCTTTAATCACAAATATCTTAAAATCATAAATCAGTCATTTGGCCCTTTTTTCCTCCTTCCCTTTACTAGGTCCTAATACAGTGCAAGAAAAAGATTTAAATAACTTTACATCACCTGAACACACTGATGTTGTTAAAAGTAACTTGTTTAGAGAATAAAGATTTATATAGTTAATTCTTGTATTACCTGTATATAACTGATCTATTATTGTAAACAAAAATACAATTTTATATACAAAACATATAAATAATTGTTTATTTTATTTAAACTAACATTAAAATTTGAAAAATATACTTTAATATGTATAATATACAGTAATGATTAAAATATACATTATATTATTGTGTGCTTAAAAAAGGTCTTTGAACTCTACAACACATAATAATTTACTTTAGAATAATATTTTCGTTTGTTCTCTTTTTTAAATTAGGAGGTTGGGGAGTGGATTTTTCATTTGATGCACAAAATGTTGAAGATGGTGTACTCAAAGTAGCTAAGGAACTTTTAACTCATGGTGTCACTTCTTTCTGCCCTACAATGGTAACATCAGAAAAAGAGAAGTATTTAAAAATTCTTCCTCGAATAAAGAAGGCTCAGGGAGGAAAACATGGAGCAACAGTTCTAGGTGTACACCTTGAAGGCCCGTTTATAAGTTTAGCTAAGAAAGGTGCTCATGCAGATGAATACATCATGAATCCAGAAAAGGTATTTAATATATTATCGGCCTAACTATCGGAATTCACAACTCCAAAAAATAATTTTTATTATCTATCTCATCTTGATATCATCCAATGGATAATCTTCAAGTGTATCCAATGTACCAGATATATCTCTTTTGGTTTTCTTTTTTTTAAAAAAATTACTACTCACGACTACACATAATAAATAGACCAACTTTCTTTACTAAAAAGGACTAACTTGTAAATTACAGCTTCATACTTGTTTAAAGAACTATCATGTTTTGTTAAAAAAATATTCTCATTTGATTAGCTTCTCCCTTATATTAAAATTCCAGTTGTATAAATAGCTAGTTTATATAATGTATGATTTTTTTAATAATAATAAAAAATAAAACACTACATTTACATTAAAATGACCAGTGTATTAGTAGAATAGTAGTTATTGTGACCAAGTTTAGAGTGTTATCAAGTTTATTGAACTCTTTATCAGTAGCTTTTACTCATGTTTACATGAAAATTACATTGTGCCATTTCTAACATTGCACAACTAGGATCATTACTCTCCAATATCACACAGATATTAAATAGTAGTTTTATTATATAACCTTCATTTATATATAAAACATATAAATAATTACAAAAACAATACATGCGAAATAATGTTGACTTCAATCTTAAGTATGTTTTTCATTATTTTGTATTATAGTAAAGTATCTGAGCAGAACTTCAAATGCAACAGTAAATGTAAATCCTAATTGGCCCAGTGGGATTACCCTTGAGGGTAATACATTATAATAAAAATGTGTAAAAGAGGTTTTCATGGCTGCTATAAAAATATTGAAGTATGACATAGCAAATAAGTTGTAACTATATTAACATAAGCATTAAACTAAGATTCTTGATATTTTTCATTTATAGGAATTAATTGTAATGACGACCGATTGGCTCAGTGCCGGGGCCCTCCGCCCGCGGAGTCAATGGTCGCGTGTTCGATTTCCGCATCGGAATAAATATTTATATGGATTTTTAAATGTTTATTCCGAGTCTGGTAACCCCCCCAATCAACATTTTCCTTTCCTGCCCCTTCCTTTCTTCTCTATCCTTTCCCTTCCTCTCCGCCAATCCACGGTCTGCCGTGCCAATGGATGCGTGGCTAGGGGCGAGCCTAGTCGTAAGCGTGCAGATCGTCCCGGGGTCGGGCTCCCCCGGGGACTATGGTGCCTTACCTCAGCATGCAGGGCTCTGCTGGGGCTGACCTCCATCCTCCCTTGCGACTCGTGGGATTCACTAAACACGAATTTAATATACCTAATTTGTCGAAAAATGACGGCGACGTGGTTCGCCACCCGTCACGTCCTGATTCTCACGAGGGCGAAAAGCGACCAGTGACGAGCCGTTTCGCTGCGATGAATGGCAGCGGATGGAGCTCTGTCTCTCTCTCTACAGTTGCACTAATTTATATTTTTTTTCAGGGTTTGGATTCTATTCGTGCCATTTATGGTTCCTTAGATAATGTTAGTATTGTAACCTTAGCCCCTGAATTGCCTGGTGCCAAAGAAGCCATAAAAGGATTGACTAGCCTTGGTATCAAAGTAGCATTGGGCCATTCCTCTGCTAGTCTAGCGGATGGCGAAGAAGGAGTCAAATGTGGGGCAAACTTGATAACTCATTTATTTAACGCTATGCTACCAGTAAGTATCTCGGCCAATATTGATTATATTTGCAATAACAAGCAATTGACACACATTTTTAATGTACCCCATCTTATCGAATACATATGACTGCTCTAACATCTTCTTTATCAGTCTGAATGACTTATTCATTAGGTTGTTTGTGACCTTTGGCATTTAATTTTTGCTAGGCATACAATGTGAGTGACAATTATATGTACAAAATATTTATGAGTAGATCTACAGTTGCAAATTCAGATAATTTGCAACTGCATTTTTTTTCATTTGCAATTTGGATTGACAAGGTATGTTATTAATGTTTGTTTCTTTTTAGTTTCACCATCGTGACCCTGGTCTAGTAGGACTGCTCGCTTCTACAACTGAAAAACAAGTATTCTATGGTATTATATCTGATGGTATCCATACTCATCCAGCAGCACTTCGAATAGCATGTAGGACTAACCCTGAAGGCATGTACCACTTCCTGAAGTTTTTAATGTACAATTTATATAGAGTATTTACAATTACAATATGATTTTCTCTTATGTATTCTCTTATGTGTTCTCCTGGCTTTACAAAGGCCAATAATATTAACATATTATTTGTTTTATTTCATGTTCTAATTCTACTAATATATGATCTATATAACTATAAACTAAATCTATAACATTATATATAATCCAGTTTTTCCCACCACCATGCATCATTGCTGGTTAGCCATGCATATATGCATATAGTTGAAGATCAGGTTAGATAGTCTTTGAGGATAGCTATGTTTAATAGTGCATTGGCGTAGGCTATTGGTGATAATAACGAATTACACAATAAACGTATATATATTTATTTGTCCTTATATCGTTGACCATAGGTTTAGTTTTGGTGAGCGATGCTGTCGCGGCGCAAGGTCTCGCTGACGGTACTTATAGGATTGGCCCTCAAGCAGTGAGTGTTGAAAAAGGACGAGCGTACGTTGCTGGAACTAATATTTTGTGTGGAAGCACAACCGCCCTAGATGAGTGCGTTATAAAATTTAAAGAAGCAACAGGTAAAATATTTTTTATATTTTACTAGCTGACTCCGCAAACATTATTTTACCGAATAAATTATTTCTAAAATTTAGAGTTAAAAGTATTTTTTGATAAAAAAATTAAAAATAAAATTTGGGGAGGGCCACCCTGATCATCTACGGGTTAAAAATTGTTTACGACCCATTCTCAGACCTACAAAATATACAAAAAAATTTCGTAAAAATCAGTCAAGACGTATCGGAAGAGTTCGCTAACAACAATGTGACACGAGATTTTTATATATTAGATATTCATTTAAAGGATTACGTATAGACATAAATGTGTCAACATTGTCGTAAAAGTGACACCTCCCACACTTACTCCCTCTCCGATTAGGATAAATTCGTAACGAAACAATAGTAGAAGCTTGATTGTTAACACTAAATAAACAGGTTTTTAAAAATAAAAATATTTATCCGAAAGTTGTGTTATGATACCTTTAAATGCTGAGCAGTTATTACCATGAGAACAAATAACTGTAGCGTCTACCTGCGCCTGTTAAACCTGTTTCCGATATCCAATCCCCCTCTCCTAGGGTGGAAGTTACGGCAAACCCGTTTTTCAATTTTAAATGAAGCCAATGTCTCGCAGAAAACTGTTACGGCTATATGTGATCAGTGATAATAAAGGAACTAAATATATTTTTTCAGATTGCTCTCTAGAATATGCCCTAGAAACAGCTTCGCTACATCCTGCTAAAGCCCTTGGTATTGAGAAACAAAAAGGCAATTTAAACTTTGGCTGTGATGCTGATTTCGTTATCATGAATCCTAAGAATTTGAATGTTATATCTACATGGATATCAGGTCAATGTGTTTATACTGCAACCAAAAACTAAAGTCAATTGTTTACCCTATTGTATACATAATTGCAATATTTGAATTAGCACAAAGTGTCTTATATAAGAGTATTATATTTTATTTAGATAATTATTTTATTATATAAATATTATTTACTTTATAAATGCATTGACACAAAGTGTCATTACTAATGTAATTACTCACGTCGTCTCAATATAACAAATATTGAATAATAAAATATAATAGTCGCATTCCATTAAAAAGATTTATAATGTATATATAAAAATAATAAAATCAAATGTGTCAGTTTGATAATAAGCATTATACTGACTCACTGTGACTTAAATAAACTTTTTAATTTTAAAGTTAATTCATTCAGTAAAGCAAGTAAATGAAAGCAATAAAAGAATACAATATTGCCTACAGAACTCATTTAATAGACTGATAACAAATTGTCCAGCTACATAAAACTGATTATTTATTGTATTTCTAATACTATAAAATGAAATATTTTAAAATTATGAATTTTATATTGTTAGGATGCTTCTTTTACAAAATATATTAAGCATATATGTATATATAATACTTTATACATGTTTTATTACTGAATATTTTGGTTATGAATTGACATAATTAAGAGGACATTTTTAAGTATATATTTTGTACAAAATATTTTTTGTGACAAAATAAAATGGAATGAATATAAAATCCCTATTTGTTTTAACCCTTAAACGCACAATGTTGTTTTTAAACAACATACTAAAAACCTCAGATAAAAATGACCTTCTTTTAATTTTTTGTTAATTTTGACAACTAGTTCTTATTTCTGAACAAATTTTGAACAAAATTTGTTCAGAAATAAGAACTAGTTGTCAAAATTAACAAAAAATTAAAAGAAGGTCATTTTTATGAGTTTTTTAGTATGTTGTTTAAAAACAATATTGTGCGTTTAAGGGTTAAGAAAACAAGTATTTAGTTAATGTGAATTAAATTGAATATATAATTCATTTAATCTTGTAATGTCAAAGACAAAATTAAGTTGTTACTACTTCTTCTAAATCAATCACTTCAATATTATCTAAAGCTGCATTACCACTCATTCACTCACTGACTGACATGTTATTTGGGGAAATGTTCTGATAGGTTTCGAGGCAGAGAAATTATATCCAAATTTTGAAGATATGAACCTGGTAAAAAATTGCTCCACGGCTCACCCGAACCATAATACCTACAGGGGTCTCTCCCATACAAAAAAAAATTATATCCCTTAAAGTCGGGATCGGGGGATATATGGGCATAGAAAATAATTTTGCGTTATTGAAATTTAGTTTTATACATAAATTAGTCTCATACATATAATCCAGTAATAGTCAAATTGTTAGTTATTATTTTAATTTTATTTCATTATACAAAATGCATATAAAGAAATATTTTTAATTTTAGAATAACTTCAGTGCTTATTTTAGAAAAACAATGAAAGTTTTGAAATTAAATATGAATGACACGGTGAGTGTGAAATTGATGTCATCAGTTTATACTTTACTTTTTTAATAAACGTCAAAATTTTTTAATTTTCTTTTTTTTATCTTTACCTAATTCCATCGTAAAAACCGAACATTTGGACGAGCAAACATGACTTCTGAACCTTTTTCATCTTAACTGCAGTCACTTTCATATAACAAAAAATAAAACTCTGACGGGCAAATTATTACAAACCTTACAATCAAAGCCAAGTAAATGATTAGATGTGCATTGGATTAACCATTGTCGACCTCTATTCCCAACGTGGCGAATCAGGACAGATTTCTCAATTACCTTCACATTATACTCCGATAGCAAAAGAAACACAGTTTTCACAGGTGAATCGTGACAATTCTTAAATCATGGCAAAGACAACAGAGAAAGATGGCGGCAACGAGGAACATCGTATCTCTCGTAAATTCACGCCGCCCTTATTTTCTTTCATTAATGTTCGTTTACTTAATTAAAACAAACTTGGATTTGTTTGGACACTTGGAGGGGCACCAGTGTTACGAGTACATACCTCTATATTAATTAATGTATACCTTATACTTTTGAATATTTGTTTGAAGTTCCTACTACAAGATCCCATTTCCAAAATCAATATAAATTCTCTGTTCAATATTGAACAGTTCCAATACTCTCATCTTTATTTTATATAGTCCACCTTACCCATCTTAAGACTCACTTTGTATTTCTCAATGACTCACATTAGGTGTTTGAGAACATCTGAAAATTTAATATTAAAAATGCCTGTCATCATACCAAATTCTTTGAGCGATCTTTCACAGTATCTGTTCGGTTATAGAATTCATTGCCACTGGAGGGGAGACAAGCGAAGCCTCTCCCGAATTTCAAAAAGCTTGTAAATAATTACTTTTTATCTTTATAAGTATACTTTTTATCGTTTTATATACGGTTAACTCATATTTATATTTTTTATGGCTATTAACTTTGTTTATTAATAAAAAGAATCTATCATCGCGACGAATTATTAATTTTGCTAGAGAACAAATCACGAAGAAATACTGTAGTGGCACATCGATAAATGTATTACTAATGTATTAAAACTTTTTAAATAAAATAAAACCTTTTTACTTATTTTACATTAGTAAATTTAAAACAGAAATTGTTTGATATAAAAACAAGATTCGATCGACGAAGTCTTTCGAATAACATGTCACCTTTCATGGAATGAAAGAATAATGAATATAAAATGTAAAGTGATTCATTAATATAAAATATACTTCATTAATATAAATATAATTAATATAAAATGAAAAGTGATGTATTAATAAATTGATTTGACTTGGAAGAGTTTCACTATATCGAAGTAAAACCACTAAAGATCCCGCGTGTCGCCATATCAGTACGGTAGGCAAGTACCATGGTCTCGCAGGGTATGATGGCGTGGCGCCATTTTGATGAAACCCATGTACGTGAGGTGAAGGCAGGATATTTCTTTAATATTGGCAAAAAATAATCAGTAAAGATGCGTTTACTTATAAAGTAATTGTGCCACCGGAGACACTATACAACTCCTTAATACTGAATTCTCGACTATTATTTTAAAGTAAATGATCCTGATACCATTATCATTTAGTTTTTTGTAAAATCGTACGATTTATCTTACATCAATTTAATATAGACGCGCAAATTTAATAATGATCCACGACAATACGAATCAATTTTTTTTAATCAGGACTGTAACAGTAAAATATACATTGTAGTGGCATGGAAAATCTTTATTGAAGTAAATATATTTATAAAGTCAGTACAATTTAAGTTCAATAGTTTCCAAAAATATTAAAGTGCAGGTTGCTGATCACCTGGCAATGTTAAATATGATTATTTCTTAATTAAAATACAAGCTAATATTGAGAAAACTGTAATATGTGAATAATAACATGTATATACCTAATTAAAATCATGACAAAAATATATTTTAGGCAGGCTCTGAATTATACTGCTCTGTGCTGTTGTTAACCTGGCCACAGTACAAGATGATAAACTTAATAATTAATTCCACAAAGGTCACGTGAAAATTCGTACTCGCTCTTTGAAAACGGGTAGGCAACAATTATACCGAATTTTCATGTAACATCAGCGAATAATGAATTTGGTCAAAGTAAGATGTACAACTAGTTAATAAAACCACTTCTGTCCACATATTACTAACGAGCTATATATAGCTATTGCTTTTCACTACGACGACTTAAACGTTTAATACAATCAATTCCCCTACTATTTTCTTGCATTGTGGACAGAATTAATAGAAAACCAGTTGGACATCTTATTTCACAATAAAATCAAGTTACAAACTACGCAATGTATATTAATGTATACAATATTACTAAGTGTTTGTATGTATATAATGTAAATACATTTTCATGAAAAACAAAATAATATCATGGAATATTCAAAGAGCCAAAATATTTGAGATTAACTCTACCTCGATACCATTAACTTCTAAGATCTAGGCACAATGCAGCAGAGACTCCTGTATGAATAACAATTTCGTTGACTGTGGGACAAAATAGTCTAATTTAATCAGTCAACACCATCACATAAAGTATACTGAAAGACATTATCTAAACTGCTGTTCAATTTGTTACAATAGATATTTAAGGTGTATATATCATATATCTCCATGTATCGACTGGAAAAATAATTAGGTGACCACAACTTAATGTGTGGTGTTACAAAGAAAAGCAGAATAGACCAATGGTTTCAGAGCCTGATATTCATGTGCTGATGCTACTGGCGCCTTAGCACCTTGCTCGTGACAAGGTGCCTTCAAGGCAAACAACTACATCTAATAAAACTTTAACATTTACAATGTTCAAATCTTCACGGAGGGTATTGTCTGTTAGATATAATTTCGTGTCACTGAAGTCCACGATCCTATATAGGTTCACTCCGATGTAAACTACTCCTAAGTTTAAAATACTTCAACAGAATTAAATTATTGAGCAATATATTCTTACGAGAATATAGTAGACATTTGCTCGGCTGCACCATATCTACAGAAACGTTCAAAACCAATATGAACGCACACCCCACAAATGTCATTTTTGTATTGTGAATTAAATACATATTAATTAAAATTACAATCAATAGAAGAAATCTTTGGATCAAAATTAAAATATGCATTTAGAACATGCACCTTTCGCTCAAATTACAATAGATTTTCAATATAAAAATTGAAAATGACAAGAAACTTAAGTATAACTTAAAATACACTTAAATCTAATTTGAAAAAATGTAAGCCTGTTACTGTAAATCTAAATCAAGAACAACACTGGGAGTAGTAAACCGGTGGACAGATAACTCATTCTCACATTGCTATACATGAATGCAAAATATACATCGAAATTACTAGGTCATTGTTGGCGTGAACACTCTCAAATATGTGATAGATAATGTGATGTACAATTTATTTAGTTTAAATACGAGAAGCCCACAACGTTCTAAGGACAATGAAATAGTACTCATATAATCTAGCAATATAAATGTACATTTTGTGTACACCGTGTGATGGTAGATTCTGTGAGAGAGAAATATGAAGATTCGGTATGATATGTTTGGTTAATTACTGAATAATTTGCGAAACGAGAAATGTCTTAATGGTCAATATGGTAAAAAAAATTATGCTTATAGTTATAGAATCAAATCAGTTAAAAATAAGACACTACAATACGTAAATACCAAGAATTGTATATTAAAATATTTGTACTTTTACTGACTAAAGGAAAAAACATTGGCAACTGCTAATAATCCTACAATTGTAAAAAAAATAACTTGTATAATGTAGATTGAAAATGGTCATCTCAAATTCGTTCATACTAGATGTGGAATGCAATTAGAATTCTTTAACAATATTAATAGGTATAATAATAATATATTAAATTTTTATAATCAGCTCAACAATGTATATAATCTATAATAATTTAAAAGCCTAGATCCAAACTGTGATATTTATTGCACAAGCACTCATGTGGCTATTAATTCCACAGGGAATAGAGCTCACAACCTCATGTCAATGTTGTTTTATAACAGTGGAGACAACTAAGATTACTGATAGGGAAAGGTGGGTGAAGACTGGTTAGTCATGAAGACAGTGCCGGCCTTGGGGGCCAGGACGCTAAATTTGGGGATCGCGATTTGTGGGGATGGGATGCTTCCACCGCCAAACGAACACGTGTGCTGGATTGTTAAGATAGCTAAACCTTCTGTTTTATATTATATTTATATATTTAAAAAATATATATAAAATAGAGTAGCTACAAAATTTTCTACGTCCACGTCGTTAGCTCTGGGTAAAGGAAAGATGAAATTCTAAATATGAGTTCATATGGGTTCACGAAAAAATTCACATTCGATTTAGATTTCCTTACGTGGACGTCAGAACATTTTTGCCCGGTGTGTCAGTGGCCCTAACGCCGGCACTGGATAAAGAATGCTATCGAACATATGTATTTAAAAAATATAATGGCATTATTATTTATTTCTCGTACTTATCAGTACTTGTTACTGGAGTTTTTCATAAATGACTGAAGTCTATGCTTGAGATCACTAGATCACTATACTTGTCTGGCAAGCAGGTGATCAGCTTACTGTGTCCAAACCAGACCGAATAAGCTTAAATGAGTTTAAATAATATATGCTGAAACCCACCCAAGTCTTAAAACGCGGTCATAATATTGTTGTATACGTTGAAATTTATTGCCACCACCGAAACTATAGAGCTGTGCTTGGTGCCGCAAACATAGGCAATACGCCCACCTCCAATAGGGAGGGTAACTTTGAGAGCTCACCTTGTGCGCTGCGAACCCTACAACTATCGCATTAATTGGCACTGAACGTACAGAAGCATTTCCCTCATAGCCATAGTCAACCTCCTACACATCCTAGTTCTTCACATGCTTACCAAAGTAAAAGTAAAAAGTAACTATGTAACTGCCCTACACACACCCGCACCTTTTTTGCAGCTAAATGTTTTTGACACATTCCCATAGGGTAACAAGATTTCTCGCGTTTAAAAAAAATGATTAATTTCGACTTAAATAAAAATTATAATATGTATCAATCGTTTTCACATGTATTGAAATCTTATATGTAAAATATGATTAAACGAACGTTAACTTTTAATGACATTTGAAATCTAAAAGTGACTCATAACATCAGAATATCTTTGTAGCAGTTTTATTCGAAATATTTTAATTTCATAAAAATACCCCGATTTATACGTAAGTTTGAGCTAAATTAGCCCGCTGGAAATGTGTTAATATAATATACTTTTGACCACAGCACTCCAACTTCTTTGAACCATAGCGAGCACGTAAACCATGACAACCACGATAATCATAAGTATAATCAACTAATTGAACTTGAAGAATCAATTTCCAGTTTTCAGTGCCATATAATGTGATACCTACAACTACTGAAGTAATTTATTGCTGGATACATAAGGGAATATAGATTCAAGAGAAATATATTTACCAAAATTGCTTTAAAGTGTATATAGGTAACTTTTAAAGATTCCCGAGAAAGGCTACTGTTATGTACTCTAATGATACAATTATTATCAAGTAATGTCAATGGACAATAAATACCATTTGACCTGCCATTACCCCATGACTAAGTGCTTACTTAACAGCAAGAATATACAGCCAAACGGGCGTGACGAATAACCGCCACGCGCCGCATCAACCCACTAATAAACATATCTAAACAACACCACCGTAGGCGAACATGTGATACTGTTGCTTGTATATCATTTGAATAATACTAATATCTACAAAAACTTCTACACTGATTCTACATAAGATACTTGGCAAGAACAAAGGAAACATTGTCAACGAGGTATCACCAAAATAATTCAAGAATGGGGGCAATCAAATTATGCAAAGATAATAAATTAAAATATATATATAAATATGGCATAATAATGAACGCCAATGACAATATTTGAAAATTTACATTAATAAATATGTTATTTCAACTTCAAATTTATTCATATTGAAATTCACACATAAAATAGTATAATTTGTAAAATTATCCAAAACTTATCACACCACATTTTTAAACATTTTTATGCAACCCTAAGCAATATAATTAATAATAGCGTCAAACGCTCCCTTTGGGGCTTCCATTACTTCTATTTCGGTTAATATATGTCACTAACACACAATAATTTTGATCAATGGACAACAAATAAAAATTGAACATTATAATATTAAACCCTGAATATTAATAAAACAAAAAATTGGCAACAATTAGTAACTAATCTTTACGAATATTATTATATAATAAAATAATTACCATGTGCATGCACAAATATCGTAATAAAATAATTTGGCAGTAAAATTCGTATCTCTAAAGGCCTAAAAACACACTGGCCAAAATACTATTAAAATATAGGCCCGGAACATATTTGAAATAAAACAGAAATATGATAAAATCAGAGTATTAATCACACCTATTATCCGCGAAGGTTATGTATGTATAGACTCATTTTAACCTAGTTAAAAAATAAACAAAATAAAATTCCCTAATACTATGGGACAAAAATCCTGAAACAAATAACTTAAAAACAATATGAAAAATAAACCCAAAAGTTACTCACTAATAAATAGAGGATTCAGACTCAACTTCAAAGTTCGTATTATCACTGGCTCATGGCCGACTTCCAAATCTATAACTTGTCTCTCGAAATGTTGAAGTCTTCATATGTTGCTTCGTATTGCTCGTATCACATTCAATGTTGCTATTATTCAATATACACATTACAACTGTTCAAATACACAACAAATAGAAACAAATATCACTAATTAAGTACATAGATTGGATTTAAATATCATTTATATAGTGAATTGCTAGAATAAAACTAATTTGTTGAAATGATAATAATATGGCTCACCAACACATTGTTGTGTATATTAATGTTATATAATATATATGTTGTATAATCAAGAAATGTGATCTTCTTAAACTAAAATTGTATGTAATGTTCAACATTACAATCTTAAATTGCTTAGAAAAATCAGGAACTAAAATTGTTCAAATTGTAATTAGTGTTTAATATAAATTAGAAGCAGCAAAGTGGTATTGCTCTTAGTTATTTTTATTTAAACCCACTGAAATTAGAGAGCACGACGTAAAATTAATAAAATATCACACTTATTCAGGTGGTCTGGTTAAGTACAATATTTTTGAAAACATGCATGCATTATGCAACTTAAAATGTATTACAACTAAATAATGGTCACTAATGTATTGAACATTCAAAACAATCACTTTAATGTAAATTTGATCAATGTAAATAATAAATATGCGGAACACTTCAATATTTACCCCAAAGTTGGAAGACAAATGCACATATGACAAGTGAAACTTTCACATAAGTTGTAGGCATCGTTGTTGTAGCTATTATTAGTGGCCATTATTTAGAATTACAATACAGGCTCCTACCATATTATTATCAAGATTTATGCATCCCATATCACAAAAAATTATGACAATTTTGGGAAAATATTGCTCGTCCATCTAAATTTTATATATCGCTTATATAAATGCCGCGATTATATAAAAATCTATGAATTTTGAATATTAAATGTGGATAGCTAGAAAAATATATAACTTTCGCGAACTGTCTACTAATTTCGAACAAATATAAGTATACTCATTTAATCAAAATGTTTATAATGGCATATTCATGAATATATTACACATGTTTAATCTTATTGGATAGCGAACAAAGCAAATCATAAATTAAACTAATGGTGAGTTAAGGGATCTAAACATTATTTTTTACCGTTAGTTGTAACATTTTAAATTAATGTTATTTAATTGACGAAGAAACTGTTTATTGTAACATTTAATAACGAAAATAATAATTTTATAATTATCGCAGACTACAATTTAAACTGAGTGACTAATAATGAGGAAGAACTGCCAAAATGCTTATTTTAATATTATATATAAGGTATTTTATATATATTATGTAATATACACACGAAAATGCCACATATACTATTTAATAGTTTACTTCTTTTAAATATTCAAATTACATTGTATAAAATTATTGCAATATTATTGAATTGTGGCCTTTGATTGCAATTGCTTAGTGTTCATGGGTTTATTATATTTTATTTATATTAACCAAACCCTATATTATATATCATCATTTATAAGGCCTAAAACCAGGACACAAACCTTTCAAATATAGGTTTTTCAAAACAAGAGTACATGGAAAACATTTTGTATAGACACAAGAATTCTGTAAATGGTAAATATATTTTAACTGACAATATATAATATTGTATACGCAATTAACCTAAACTAGATGGCACGTTTTTATAGTGTCGCCTTTGTTGGTCGTAAAAAAGACTAAAAATTTTGTTAGCAATAAACTCAATTGTGCGTTAAAAATGTAAACAATCATAGAATGATGACCCACAGCTACTAAGATGTTTTCCTGCATCCATACCTATGGATCATCAAATGATATAATTATCAATCTTTCGGAGCAACGCAACTCTTCCTAAGGCGACACACCCACGCGGAACCCTAATTGACACGTAATATTAACTTCACTCGAAATAGGAACCATACCAGCTGCTAAATTTAGAATGAAAATCAAAATCTCCAGTCAGTTAGCGGCTAAAGTGATTTCGAGTCAAATATTCTACAGTAACAGCAGTATTTGGTAGGATGACGGAATACTGCAAATAGTTTGATGTTAAATATTTAAACAGGTAAAAGGCAATCTATACAAATATGAACTTCAATACTATTATTTGGCTTTCTCTTAAGATATTTCAACACGAGATTAACATCTGTGACAAATTTTATAAAATTTCGCATAACAGATCCCACCAAATATGAAACAGTGAATCTTTTGACTGGAACATAACAAAGTACAAAAACGAATATTATTATATTAGCCTAAACTTTGGATTTTTGGTTAACTAAAACTAAATGCAAAAATATTGTAAATGAAAAAATATGAATATAAACCAATAATAATACGAAAGTATTCGTTACTTTGGGTGTAAAGATAATCTATCTATCCACAAGCAGTGATACCAATTTAATCTTAAAATTCTATAATTCAACAACTTACGGATACAGTTATCAAGAAAACATGAAAATTAGTATCACTATAAATCACCTAACTCATGGACATATATAATCAGACTAATGTGAATTTTAACATAAAATAACAAAATAAGTAATCAAATACTGGTTTAGCAAAAATGTTAAGCTTTGTAAAATCAGCAATTAAATATAATATAGGGAATAAATGTGAGATCTTGTCGTATGCAGACTTACTGTTGCTGTGTCATACCTCAGACAATGTATAGAGTGTTGAGGACTAGAACATGGTGATTATTCTTAGCCAGAGTGACAATATAACCTTCTGATGTAATTTTCAATCCGCAACAACGAGACACCTGTAAACGCAAAACAAATTATAAATACTATGTTAGGTTACAAGTTAAAATTATACATTTTATAAATCAGGATATTTGAATACCACAAAACATCCGCTATGAATAAATTAATAAGGAAAGTACAGAAAATTTGTTATTTGATGACAATGAACAGAATAATTGAAATGTTAAAACCAAACATCAAAAAATGCCAGTCTGATTTATTGAAAAAAGATTATACAGTGCTACTGGGCTTTAGGATACGAATTGGTTGATTGTTGTTGGTTTCCTGTGAAGCGGATACCTGTATATTGAACGATATTCACACATATTACGGTGTTACATTAAAACATTTCTCGGATACACGCCGAAGAGTGTCGGAACAAACGTGTCTGAAGACTACATTAGACCAGGATCGGGGTTAGCGGAGCCTTATCCAATTCAACCCCAAAAAGACAAGTTTGCGCATTTACCACCAGAAAGTTAGGCCACTCATGGAATACTGTTTCACCTCTGAGCCGGGGCTCCCTAGTAGCGATGCGAATCGTCGATGACCAAGATCTCAGCGATCGGCTTGATCCTCTAGCGCTGCGGAGGGATATCTCATCTCTCAACATTTTTACCGCTTTTACCATGGGGAGTGATGCGAGGAATTGTTTGGAATAATTCCCGCCGCCGAATTCCACAACCGCATAACTCGCCGTAAAGAAAAATTTCATCCCCACTATCTGGATGAGTGGCCATCTACTACGGTGCGCTTCTCAGGAAACTTCTTTCCACTCAGCATCACTCTGTGGAACCAGCTACCTTCGGAGGTCTTTCCGAACCAATACGACATTGTCACCTTCAAAAAACAAGTCTACACATACCTAAAAGGCCGTGACTCCTGAGGTGTCGCGGTTGTCTATGGGCAGAGTTGATTGTTTTCTATCAGGGGACACGCTTGCTCGTTGGCCTTTCTATCCCATAAAAAATAACACTCACCTTTACGTAAGGGCACTCGAACTCTGTGACGAGAACACCGTCACGTGAAAACACAGCGACATGAAACTTGTTTCCGTGAGAATCGCCAATAAGGACATCACCAGCATCAGATACATCAATGCCATTGGGAAAGTTGGTCACATTTTCACATCCAATACGACGCAAAAATCTACCTTCCTCATCAAAAACAACTACACAATGTCCTTTGAAATCGCAAACGTAAAACTCTTTACCTGTAATATAAAAATCACTTTATTTTTATTATATATAGGAGCACATAATTTTTCTTAATTTATAGTTTGAATATTTCATAATTTATCTTGTTCACAAATTCACAAAAGTTGTAGTCCACAAAATAAAAAATTTTCAAGTAATAAAACCACATATTATATATTGCTAAAGATTATCCATATAAGGTTGTTTTGAAAACATGTGTATGTAATGAATTGATATAAATGATATATTAGTATAATTAATATAGAATAAATTGTAAATTATTTAATATAAATTACAATTGATTTATGAAATGTAGTTTTATAGTTTAAATGAAAAAGGATGATACAATATTAAAGGTATATATATATATATATATATATATATATATATGTGTATATATATATATATATATATATATATATGTGTATATATATATATGTATATATATATATATATATATATATATATGTATATATATATATATATATATATATATATATATATATATATATATATATAATTTTTTAGATTTGATAAAAAATAGTATTGTAATATAATTTTCACACATTTATTCTCATACTTCGTCAACAGCATATAACAACTGTAGGACTTGCTGCTGGAAATATAACATAGTTCCCATGTTGGACAAGCAAATTATCAAGTGCATAGCTGGGTATGAGGTACCAGTAACACTTGCTGCTGTGGGTGACATAACAATTTATGCCTAATTTTAAATTTAGTTTGCATAGCCTAGATAGAAGTTTGAAGAAGGAACCCTCATACATGAATTGAATTTTTATTAATTACTAGCTGACCCGGCAAACGTTTTGCCATGTAAATTATTTCTAAAATTTAGGGTTATAAATATTTTTGAAGCCAAATCATAAAAATATTAAAAAAAATAGGTGATGGTAGGTAGGATGATATTATCGAAATAGCTGGCAAATCGTAAAGAAAAATTGGAAAAGACTGTGGGAGGCCTTTGCCTGTAAAAGGCACACAGAAATCCGGATATCATAGAAATATATACATTTGTAAAAGTTATAAAAATTCTGAATAAAGGTTATTATTATGTTTAAACTTACCACTAATAGCGATATCTGAAGGCTCTCTCATGCACTCACTGCAATCGAACCAACTCATAAGGTCGCCTTCTTCTGACAGAATGAATACTGTAGGTGTAACACTATCCACTGCTACAATGAGACCCTCGGCAGTGACAGCCAATCCAGCGACAATATCGATAAAACGCACCTATAAAATGAATACTTTAAAATATTTAACAAAGATTCTACTAGAAGATAAAAGGGTAAGTGAATTAAAACGGGGCAAGCTATGACAATCATAGTATATTTTGAACATTATGCGCTCAAGTGCTTTGTACTAAATTCAAAAAATTCCTCTTTTTATCTTAAACTATTTCCATCCATTATTTTTAATTATTAAATCGAGAACAAATGAAATCGAGACATAGATTGTTGGAAACCATCATTACTAGAAATCAGTTGGGCTAAAATTTTGGCAACCATGGTTGCCGTCAAGCTCAAGCGTCTGTGCGGACATAGAAGAAAAGACTAAATAAATTGGTATTATATTCCCACAAGCAGAGCAGAGGCATTAGCTTCAAACTATTCCAGCTAAGAGAGTACCACGTTAAATGAAGTCGTTTCTAAAATCGAAACCTCTCGGAAGCAGATGCGGACACCTGGTGAAGTAAAACCCAAGTAGTCTCTAAAGAGGTTAGCGTGAAGTTCTCGCGAAGAACTATAGAAATGATCCTATTAAGGTCAGCGTGCACAGCAGATCAATATAATAGTTTTCAGTTGTTTACTAGTGCTTTTTTATGATATACGAAGGCAAACAATCAACGCCTCCCATAGACATCCGCATCGCCATAGACATTGCAAAACCGTTGCCGGCAGCTACCTTTGTGCACTTTTTTTTGATTGTTATGTAGCCACAAAATAGAGTACTGCTATCATTTGTATTATATTTATCCCCATCACAGTTCTAACGCTGAACACACCCACTTTAAAATTAGAACTTATAGTTTGAAGTATCCCAAGAACCTTAGAAACTTGACGTCTTTATAAAAGTATGTCAAAATTATAACATTAAAATATAACCAATTATTGTATTACTTACAGCAATTTTCTTCATAAAGTGACCACTTTTTGAAAAAATTTGCATCCGAGATCTCTCATTTCCGCGATCGCAAACAACAAACTTTCCAGTAGCACGAACAACAGCTACTTTACGCGGGTACCAAAGTTGACCTTCCTCTTTACCCGCTGTACCAAAGTTAAACTTGTGAGTACCAGATTTATCAAACACCTAAAAGGATACAATTATTTACAAAATATAGTAGTATATAATATTAATACATTAAAACATAGGAAATATATGTTTATATAACTTGTAACTAATTATAACAGAGATTATCGGCCACTTAGGGAACACATCAAAAAAAGATTCTTAAAAATTCTTAAAAATCACAATTAATAAACCATATGTATAAATAATATCTGTCAATTACTACAGTTTTTACAGTCCACTTACTGCTGAACTGAACATTGACCTCCTTCATTATTTAGGCATTTTATTACTCAGGTAGACACTACTACCAATATTTATGGGTGATAGAAAACATATTTGCTGTAAGTAGAAAATGATGTATTTTGGTTTTATAAACCATTTGAATCAGAAAAAAGTTTATGTCGAATGGTTTCGGTCGTTTTTTAATTCTTTTAAAAAACGACCGACGCAGTTTTTCTACTTACAGCAAATACGTTTTCTGTTTCATTTCTTCTCGTGAGTATCAGATGTGGTATGGTTTTCTTGAGTATTAGGGGAGGAAATAGCTGTGGATGGGCAACAATAATAAAAACTAATCTGTGAATCTAATCTACCTGTTAAAAGATTGACAATGATATTATTTGTGAAGGAAGCCAACATGTAGTGGACTGTGTAAGGTTGTACAAACATTATAAAGAAATTACACATACTGTTATACGATGATTGTTAGTATCAGCAACAATTATATCTTCATCATTCCCAAGACAAAAACCATGTGGCGAGTTAAATTGTCCTTTTGCAGCTCCAAGTTGACCGAATTTAAACCTTATATGCATTGGAGTAGCTTTAGTCGCCCGTACAAGAGGCGCAGGTGGCGCTACTAATGCGGCTTCCTCTGCAGCTGTTAATAATGGTCTTCCTGGAGAAACTCCCCGAGGGCCTACACCTAAGCCCCCTACTCCTCCAACTCCACCAAATCCATTCACTTCTGTAAGAAAGATATATACAATGAGCCAACAATAAAAATATTGTGGCATGCTTCCATAACACATAAAACTTCTGTTTCATTTTTTCCATAATTCAAACTATTTGCTCATACTTAACATCCAAAATTGAATTTCACATAAACATCCACTGCTTAAATAATTTATCAAAAATTATTATAGTAAAGTCCTATAATGCAGTACTCTTATAACACACTTTCGTATAAATCGATTTCATGTCCCCAGTATAACACGTGTTTTCCCTCGTATAACGCGGGGATTTCTCAAGTCATATAATTGTACTGTAAAATCTATAATAATTTGACAGTTCATAATCAAGTTTAAGTTTGCACATCTTGTTTTTATAAAAATAAATTATTTTATTAAGTTTTTGAGCTTTAGGAATGCTGATTATACATATAATGATCTCACGTATAACGCATTTTCCTATAACGCAGAACTAATCTCCGCGTTATAGGAGGGTTTACTGTATATGGACATTTTTTTACTATCAATATGTCAATATGTAATACGTGATTTTTTCTTAATTATTTGTGATAGTGAGTAAAACCAAGAAATAATATCTCAATATCTAAAAATTCAATACATACCAGTATTTAATCCAAGCTTAGCAAGAGCTTGCAGATTATTGAATGCCTGTGGAGAATTGAGATCTCCAGCAAGTAGCTCTGCTAGAGTAAACGGTTGTGCTGGGGAAGCATGTGCAGGAGGTGGAACATCCTTTTCAGCAATACTAGCAAGTTGTTGTAAGTTATATTCCACCATTGATGGCAAAGCTGGGACACCACCTACGCCTGTAACTGCGCCAACTCCTGGCACATTATTAACATTGACCACACCCGGTAAAACGCTAGTGTTTGTTACAGTACCCACGCCTGGAACAGGTACTGCAGGTACTCCAATACTTGGCACACCACCCACGCCAGGGACTCCTACTAAACTACCGACTCCAGTCATACCAGTAACTCTTCTGACATTTCCCAAGGGAAAATCATCAAAAACGGGCGCATTCGTAACGGAAACTGCAGGAGAATGAGTATTAGAATGAACAGTAACTATAGCTGACGATTCACTAGCTCGCTTTCTCTCTTCAGCACGCGTAGCTTCAGTCCTAAAAGTTCCAAAAGTTTCCTCAGTTACTGAGTCAAACTTATCCATTTTTGTGACAAATTCCAGTGAGTAATCAATATCAAACTCCGGTGCTCCTTCTAATAGGCGTGCAAATTGTGATGCAACAGTTTTCTTTAACATGACAATTTCTGTACCATCACCGCGTCTTAGCAATCTTGTTGCAAATTTACATGCGCAATCAATACGCTGAACTGTCTTATCAACACGATCAAATAAATCCATTACTTTTAATTCTCGTTCTTTATGTAGACGTTCTAGTTCTTCCAGTGCCTTTTCACGACGCTTCTCTAGGGCAACCTTATAAGCATGAAAAGCTTCATTAATAACATTTTCAGCTTCGTCTCTCTGACGCTGTAGATCGCCAAGGGCATCGTCAAGTCTAGCTGAAGCACTGCCAGCAGCTTCAGCCCGGGCATTTGCTTGCGTTATGAAGTTTCGAAGTTCAGCTCGAAGATTCTGTTCAGCGTCGACAATTCGTTCACAGCGATGTTCTCCAACTTTGTGATCTACAGTAAGACATTCAGTGCATACACCAACTTCACATTCACAACAATAAAACTTAAGGCTTTCACCAACATGGCGAGTGCAAAAAATTGGCTTATGCACAGCAGATTTCTCTTTAGAAGACCTAAGAGCATCAAATGGTACAACTCGATGGTTTTCAAAGCACCTCATAAACTCATGAGCTGAGTTGCAGTGAGCACATAGAAAATGAGAACAATCAGTACATCGAGCCACAGCTGGTTCCTTGCTCTTACAACAAGTACAAACAACTGATTGATCCATTGAAGAGACATCTAAGATATTAGTGAGAACATAATCAGAAGGGAGTGAAGCAGCCCCTCCTGCAGGCATCTGTTGAAAAAAAAAATCATATATTTATGGTAAAATAGAAACTTTTTATATGCAGTTATAATTCAAATCTATACAGGTTTTAATTACCACCTTAGTTTCTTGTTTGCATAGAGGACATTCTACAGCCAAATCATACTTCAAGGAGTCTCCTGCTTCATTTACCATTAACTTGTCAATACAAGCTTCGCAGAATACATGAAGACATGACAACACACGGGGACTGCATAGTTTATTGCTGTAAATGATAAATATTTAATAATATTAAGTGAAATATATAATCATAATCCGGCTCAATTCAACTTACTCGCAAATTTTACAGTTTTGTTCTTGTTTTCCATTATCAGAAGACTCTAAGGAACCCTCATCTCCAAGACTAACTAAACCATCTCCATAAAGATCTCCATTAATTTCTTCCATTTTCACTTATAATTATGATGGTGCAGAATATACAATTGAGGGTTCGATCAATGAAAATCTGTAACAATTATAGAAAAGATTTTGCTGTAATTAGATAACATTAATAAAAAATAAACTTAATTGCAAAATAATCTGAAGAGAACAGAGAGATTTTGTTTAAAAAGACTCAACAATTAATTTGACCTAAAAAAGCAGCCTAATTTTATTTAAGGTTAATATATATTAACTATTATTATTTATTATTAATTATTATAAGTTCTCACTGTTTGTCATTAGATGGGAGCCATCTAATGACAAACAGTGAGAGTAAGTGTTGGTCGATTTTGACATTTACAAAACGTCATTATCCAAGCTTAGACAAATGGTAAACAAACCTGACGGGATAGTGATTTAACTGTGGCGTCATATGATTTTAGTTGTGTGAAAATGTCTGATTTTGTGCTAATGGTCATTTGCGGAACTGTTATTTTTCTTATTTCATCCAAAAAACACAGTGGCTGAAGCACATTAAAGAAGTTAAAAAAGTTCACGGAAATGCTGCTCTAAGTGAAATAACGTGCCGCTATTGGTTCCGTCGCTTTAAAGACGGTGATTTCGATGTTGACGAGTGTCCGCGCGAAGGAAAGCCAAAAACATCCGAAGACGTTGAATTTGGAGAAATTGCTTCAGTATTAGGAGTTACCCACTAACCCAATTCTAAATAATTACATGCGTTGGGAATGATTCAAAAGCAAGAAACTTGGTTTCCTTATTATTTGAAGCCAAGACACGTTGAACTTCGTTTTTTCGCCTGTGAACAATTGCTCCAGTGGCAAAAAAGGAAGGGTTTCCTTCATCATATCATGAAGGGTGATAAAAAATGGATTCATTACTGCAACCAAAGAAAAGAAAGTCATGAGGACATATTCACGCTGCGAAGGTTATGCTATTTGGTGGGACCAGGTCGGTTTTTGTTTATAATGAGCTGTATGAAACCAAAAGAAACCATCACTTGGGAATGGTATCGACTTCAATTGATGCGACTGAACCGAGCACTGCGCGAAAAACGGCCACAATGCAAGCAAAGGCACGAAAAAGTGATTCTACTGCATGACAACACTTGGCCTCATGTTGCAAAACCTATATGGAAATGCTGAAATGGGAAATCCTACCCCACCCGCCATATTCCCCAAATATTGTGCCGTCCGATTGTTACTTGTTTCGTTCGATGGCACATGATCCGGCTGATAAGCAGTTTTGCTTATATGAAGACAGAAAGTAGAAGAAAATGGCTTGATTCATGGATAGCCTCAAAAGATGAACACTTTTATTGCAACAGTATTCGAGCTTTGCCAGAAAGATGGGCCAAAGTTGTAGCTAGTGATGGCCAATAATTTGAATAATATATATGTAAGGATTTTAGCACAATTAAGTTGCATTTTTCTTTACAAAATTATTGCTATTAACTCAAAATAGAAACATCTATTGCTATACATTTTATGACACATTATGATTAATATAAGATTATTAAAAGATTAAATAATTGCACTCTGTTTAATATCTTATATTATCATGGAATTAAATATAACATAAGTTGCCCCATACAGCATTTTCATTTATTTTTTACTTATTACTTTTGAATCTATTATAAGCATCAATTACAAAAATTGGTTATTTTAATAATATTCATTTTCTTGTTCTATGATATATCCTGTTTTAACTTCCAGAAATTCAAAGTTCAAAACACTTTTTTTGTTATAAATTGAAAATACAGGATACTAAAATGTTCTACAGTACAATACTAGTTTTAGAAACAATAGAAATGCAACAATGAGACTATCCTTATGTCACCTGATATGTTGTGACACTTATTTGTGAGCCCTATGGAATTTATTGGAAAGATATATTATGATCCATTTTAAACAGATAACTGAAGTATGATGTAATGGGCTGAGTTTTGTAACTCAACATCATCATGCAACCTATTTTACATGGTAGCCAAAGTAAACCAAAGTATTTAAGTTATATATTTTAAATCTTAAGCAAACATCCTTAAATAAAAATTATTTTATTAAACTTTGGTTTGTACAATATGTTTTTCTTGTGTTTCTAAAAATGGACACCAGGACACAGGAGGATACTGGTCTGTAATACAATAGCCAAAGGACATCAAAGGTTAAAGAGGCTGAAATTAATGTAAAACAGGGATTGCCAAACTACTTGATTTGGACCTCCAAAAAAAGTAATTTTTATTTAATTAACACAATATTATCTATTAGTTATTGTGTTTGTACATTTATTTTAAAATTTCAAACATTTATTAAAGTAATCTTACATTGTAGCACAATAGTATTATGAAAAGTATCTTAATGTTGAAATTTAAATACCTTAATATTGCATTTTAAAGTTTAAAATAAATGTATATTTAAAGTGACTGACAAAAACCGTATTTTAGTCCAGCAGTTTTATACTCAAAAGACACATTTGTATATGTTGAATGTGTTTTATGTATTGTCTATTTAGATTATAAAGTCATCTTATTGATAAGATATTTAGGGATATAATGAATTGAATACATAAGCAGGCTACTACCACAAAACAGAGCACTCATTTTACATCACTTCTCTTTCAGTTTATTTTTCTACACACCCCTTTAAATATTTGTCACTTTTTTACCAATTTACAAGCAGAGTATGTCTGAAAGCATTAAGTTATCTCATGTACATAAAGATAAAATAAATAAATTACATAACACAAGCCATGTTCATTTTTACCACAATTTACCAAAATTTACCAAAAGACAAATTGCAATAAACAGAGAACTACAGATGATGAAGAGAATTAAATTTTGATATTATATTTAATCCTCACTATGGTTATTTTTAGGATAGGAAGGCAAAGGAGCAGGTATACCACCTAACAGGAAGCAAATGGAATTTAAGGGAGTCTATCAATATTTTGTTGTCTCTGATATAACTAATAATATCAGGCTAATCATAAATTATTATAGGCTGTATTAGGATAAATTATTAACTTAGCCAGTGATGGCTGATACAGCTACAACAGCAGGTTTGTGGTCACTAATTTCCCTGCCCATGGTGACTATGAATAAACCCAACTTAGAAGAGGCCGGTTCCAGCATTGGATTACTATGGGGCATTGATGATGATTGATGACAGTATTACCATTTTAATGAAGGAAATTTAATTCCAACTTAGTACCTATAATTTAAAAATTTAATATAATTTTTAAACAATATCCTGTTTATTTAATTATTAATCTTGAACAAAACATCTCTCTCGTCAAATATGAGAGAAATTCCAATTTTGAAAAACTATGATTTTTGTCGTCGATGGCTATAGGTTTACACAATCGGTAATTTTATTTGTTATTTACTAGTGAAAAATACATATGTATATAATTGATTTATACAACACTTATAATCACAATATCTTTTGCGCAAAATTTTAAAACTAAATAAATGTCGAAAGATACTCACCTACAACTTACGTACCTACATATCAAAAACGCAATGCACCATGCACGGTGCAGACAATGGCGAAGGTCGATATGTTATATTCAATTGTAATTGAATGACAACAGTCATACGATAATATATAGAAATATAACATTTTAAATGATATACTAACCTTTAGTGGATAATTTGCAGAAAAGGCAGATAATTAAACACGCAAAATGTTCTACCACGCCGTAACTATGAGAATATTTATCACTATGTAAATAAATAAAAAGTGAGCATCAAGCTTCAGTTCCTATATACTTTTTTTTTCAAATAAATTGGTTTCGTCGAAGAATTAAAAGTAATGTTTTGTCAAGTTCTCATTTTAAAAAGGCATCACTGTTGTATTGATTTTCTTCGCTGGTTGCGCTCAAATTTAATGTTGCCATTCAATAACCGATAGTTTCCCAATTAGTGAATATAATTTCAATTAGTAAATACATGTTAAATATTTATTAATGTATATTAATTATTTTTGGTACACAAAAAGGAATATATCTAAGATATTACATCTGAAATACTACATATTTACTTAGTTTTTTAATATCTTTCCTACCTAAGAGAAGTTGTTCTAACACATATTTAAAAAACAATTTTATCACAATCTCCAATAATTATCAATAGGTTATACTAAAAAGAAATTTAGGAAATCCCTTTTTTGCTACTTAAGGGTCATTATTATATATACATAAACACATATAATTTTTTTAAAATCCATCAATTCATAATCGATTTCTTTCACAGCCCATATATGTCTCACTGCTGGGCACGGGACTCTCCATTTCTGGAGGAACGGACGTTAACCCGCCACGATTGTCCAGAGCGGATTGGCGGGGTTACCAGACTCGGAATAAATATCTGTAGACCATACATATATTTATTCCGGTGCGGGAATCGAACCCACGACCATTGACTTCTTGTGCAGGGAATCCCGCCATTGAGCCAATTGGTCGTCATAATCGATTGCCATAATCAATTTCACACATCTTTATACTTTGTGAATTTAGGTTGACAATTTTGACAGCTCATACACATGAAATTTTGTATTTTCTCCGGTAAAATATACTTACGATAATATCATACTTTATGGATGGGTACCGCCCCCTTAATGATACTACTCATATCGAACAACTACAGACTATCGAAAATCAATTTGAAAGAAAATAAATCGATCGACATTTAGATTAAATTATATTATTTATTGTAAATATATAAGTTATTTGCAATTATCTATCACATTTATTTGTAAAAAAATCTATAATTAAATAAGTGAACGAGGTGTAGAATTTTAAAAATTCATAAATACAAATGATTCATCATTAATTTATAGGAGGTATTATTATAGGTAATATCAATTTTCTATTTAATTATGTAAATAACAAAACTATAACACGTAGATGTCTACTTTGATAGTGTTTGTGAACAAGAAATAATAATAAATCTAAGAGATAGTTCTGGTGAATCTAGTGATAATGAAAATGATGAAAACGATTTAGATTGTGCACCACTGCATTAATATTTTGTTTCATTTCATCGTAATGGCCCTCTGACAACAATAGTTTCGACTTTGACGTTATTAACGCTGAATAGCCTGACTGACCGAATGATATATGCACGAGTCGAAATCGTCGTTGTGAAAGGCCTTTGCATATTAATAAAAGGTTAATGCAACAAAAAAAAACTGAACATATAAAATAAATATGCAACTACCGATATTAAGTTATATAAGAATAATAATCGATAATCGAATACGTTCATTACCCATTATAAACTGCCCTCATCCTTAGTGTGACCTGTCAAAATTATCACCCTAAATTATACAAAGTATGGTCTCATTGGCTCATTGTCCATGGTCTATCTGTGAATTTTGTTTAGATATGGGGAAATGATTGCTATTTTAAAGTCACTGTTATTTCACCATTGATTTTTACATGTGACAATTTATTTTATCGAGGGTGCATAGTCTCTACCTGTTAATTATTATATGGTAGTGATACTGAGTATTAGCACTGATTTAAAATTATTAACTTTGTTAACAATAAGTAAGTTCGTTTTATGCTTTGTGGTTATGTCATCTAAGGGTGGAGTTAAATGGTAAAAAATCATCTATTTTACACAGGATACAACTTGCACTTCCATGTTTTCCAGGAGTTTTTGATTATGATCCCACATTAGGACGTTATAATTGATTATTATTAAGTATTTTTAACATTATAAGAGTTATTATAGTTTTTATTTACATTCATACTGGCATAGACCACAGGGGTAGGCAGAGACCACATATCTCCATCTGCTACGATCTCGGCATACTTTCCTTTCCTCCTCCACATTCATTACTCTCCTCAAGCAAGCCCACTGGTTAAGGGTACTATTGCCTTGGATTTTCTTAAAAACTTCAGCAATTTGGCTTATACCAGCTAATTCCTAAAAACAATAAACAAAGAAAATTAAATTTACCATATTTAGCATTAAAAGCACGGTAAAGACAAGTATTAAAATAATCACATTAGCCTTTTCATAGTATTAAAGTGCACTTGGTTTAACCTAGTAAATAATCACGATCTTGTGATGATAAGTAATGGTGTGATCGATGACAGTAGCAGGTTGTGATTTATCATTTGTTGATGCCTAGAAATGTTTTAGGGCGATAAAGTGACTTTTGTTTAGCTTTTAATGAAAAAAGCCATAGATTATTTCAGATTCTAAAAATTTCAACAATCATTAACAAGTGACGAAGTTAAGAATCAAGCAATAAGTTAAAATGACTTTCATACCCAATTGGGAAGAATTCGAAAAGTCTGCTGAAATGCTATATTTACGCGATCCTTTAAATACTCGATATAGTATTAAATATTCACATTCTAAGGGAGCGTTTTTTGTTAAAATAACAGATAATAAAAAGGTATTATATATTTTTTAAACGTAACCACCTAAGGTTACGTTTAACCTAATTTTACCAGTTAGGTTACTTTTTTTTTGCATAAAACTCAATATATATTTTTTTTGTATATTAGGTATATACCAAAAAAAATACAATCTTAAGTAATATGAAACCTTTACAGCTTTCTGTACTTTATTGCATGATTTTGTTACCATTTTGTTGGCTGCCTTAAATTTAAAATAATTAAGATGTTAGTTATATTCAAATTTTAAAGTATTGAATATATTTCATAATACAATCTTGGATTTTTTATTGTTTTACTTTATAACGCGAAAAAATAATTAAAACTAAGTTTCACATTACTTAATTTTTTTTATTTTGGTGTTAAATATTCAAAAACTCTTGAACATTACAATTACTGAGCACTGAAATGTCTTTAAAAATGTTATTGAAATAATAAATGTTAGAGAATTAAAAGAGAGTGCCTTCTGCGCTTGTGTCACACTCAAGGTATATAAAAATTCACATATAATGAAGAATTGAAAAGTTCAAAATTTAAAAAAATAACCTGTTTATAAAATAATAAATAAAATTGTTTTTAATTTTTTTCAGTGTCTTCAATTTAAAACAGAGGTCCAGCAAGATGTGCGGAAGATAGATAAATTTATATCAAACTTAATAAGGCATATGGCATCAAATGATAATTAAAGTAGCATTTTATGAAATTGTTTCTTTTTTGTTTGATTTATTAGTTACAATTTTTGGGTTGTTTTTATAAATATGTTTTATTACACTTGGATAAAAAAAAATTTTATATTCATCATTATGAACAGTTTTAAGTTACCCCCTACTCGATGTGGGCTTTTCTCATATTGGGAACATTTCCCTCTAATCTCTTATGCTATGGTGAAAGTCAACATAAACACAAACAAGTAATGTATAATAATTACTTTTGAAAACGGTCATCAACATTTTATTTTCTGTAAATATCTCATTCTTTTATTGCCACAAAGGCATATGTCAATGGTAAGTTACTGTAGTTTTATTACACATGATGTTGCCTTTGCTGATGTTATGCTTCTTCAACTAATCTCCATACAAACCGCTACTACAACTCATCATGATATCAGTGGAGGGGTTAGGTAGCTATAGTCATGATATGGACTCTCAGGTGAGGTGGAGACTATTGTTTGGACCAATGCATCATTTGTTTACCTCCTCTCAGATGTCTGTTATTTTACATATTTTGCCTTCTATTATTTTTATTATTTTCAGCAAAAAAAAAACATTCGATACACTTTTTTTTATAAGAGACACAAAAACTTATATCTATGTTTAAAATAAATGTTAGTTTTGATTGGGATTTGACCTCAATCTTTGGCTCAGGAGTTAAGTACCACATTGAACTATATACTGAAATTACATATCACATTATTATATTTTAGTTGTACTGATACTATTACTGAGAATAATAAGTTAAAGAACAGAGTTTATTTTGATAAAAAATCATAAAGAATAGAATTGAAAACAAATTCATATTACGTTATTAAATGTATAATATGCATGAGATATAAAACAGCTAAATCCCTTAAACATTGACTATGACACTACCTTCATAATTTTTTTCCCATTCATAGAAAAAATGTTAGCACAACATGGTTTTGAATAGAATTAAATATGATGGTTTACTTTTATTAAAACTGTGATTTATCTATTTTAGATTAGTATCTCAATATTAATGATTAAATTTGCTTTAGTTTAAACGCACTATTAATATCTTTGTATATACATATGTCCTTGGTAACATATTAGGTTGGGGAATAAGAAATCCATTATTTTCTCGGTAGATGGCTGTAGTGATCGATAACTCGTATTGTTCAAACAATTCCAAGTTTCCATTCAGCTGTGAGTTATAGAGTGTTAACAATGGAAGTCAACAAAGAGAAAATTCGGTACATTTTACAGTTTTTCTTTGATAAAGGCGAAAATGCAAGCCAGGCCGCTGAAATTGTGTGTGGTGCCGTTACTGGAACAGCTAATTACGTGCAATTTTGGTTTCGTCGATTCCATTTAGGTATTTTTGATCTTAAAGATGCACCTCGCAGTTGACGTTAGTAATCGTGGCATCGCCCAGGAGCTAAAAATTGACCATAAAACAGATTTAAACCATTTGCGCAAAGCTGGATTCGAAAAGAAGCTTGATGTTTGGGTGCCACACCAATTAACATCAAGAAACATGATAAATCGAATTTCCATCTGCGAAGCTCTGACCAAACGGAATGAACTCGACCCATTTTTTAAACTGATGGTGACTGGGGATAACAAATGTTCACATACGACAATATTGTGTGAAAACGATCGTGCTAAAAGTGTAGTGAAGCAGCTTTAACAGCCAGAAGGTTTATTTATAGTCCCGACCTGGTATCAAGCTATCCTTTTTCTCGCATTGCAAAACTTCCTGAGTGACAAGAAAATGCGATGCGAACGCGATCTTGCGACCAAGACTTCTATGAGAGAGGCATTATGAAACTACCTTTAAAATGGCAACAAATTATACAACAAAACGGTGCATATTTCACCCAAATCGGACAATTGGAAACATCTTAAATAAAGTTTTAAATTTCACATAAAATAATGGATTTCTTTTTTCCCAACCTAATATTTACTTTTTAATAGGTTATGTGAATTAAATATAATACGACTATTTTTTGAATATAACAGTTATCTCAATATAAAATAATTTTGTAGTTAAATAAGTCTAATAAAAGGATGAAAGTTGGAGAGTCCAATAAAATGCCGAAATATGTGCCTATATTCGTTGACTCGGTCACCTGGAGAGGATGAGAAGAGATCAACTTTTTTTAAAGACTAGGTAAAGGAGCATGGGGAACACCTGGTGGTAAGTGATTATCGTCGATCATAGATATTCGCAACGCTGGAGGTGTCTCAGATGCGTTGCCGGCCTTTTGTGCACACATAAGCGCGTATCTTGAATTTCCCGATGTCGTAAACACGTGGTAACACTGCAGGTGGTAAATTGGAACGATTTACATTTGCACTGTTTGTGGCAGCATATGTGATGGTAACATTAAAACAATGTTAGTTCAATTTCAAAACTACAGTTCAAACTCTATATAACGACCCTCAAGGGACTGTGCATATTTTGACGTTATAGAGAGTTGTCGTTAAATGGAGAGAAGAAAAATCTGTGTTAGAAAAAGAAAAAGTTTATTTCAGACTAGTTTTAGTCAAACGTGTCTGACGTCTTTTACTGCATCAGTAATTTTGTTGAATTTTTTAATTATTTTATTCATATTGTTGAGGACGCAATCCGCGTCGACATAAGGGTCGTGGTGAGTGATGACGGTTGCCCGTCTCAGCCCCGCTTCGTCGCAGCTGCGATTCCCACGGCCGCGTGGAATGCGCGACACAATTTAGTGGAGACCACTCAACGTCAACTGTTGAGGACGTAATTCACGTCGACATAATGTTTCGTGGTGACGATGGTTGCCCGTCACAGCCCCCGCTTCGTTGCACCTGCGGTTCCCATGGCTGCATGGAATCAGTGACACCAGTTTGGTCGAGACACTCAGCGAGACGAGTACACTCGACATTAAGATTTAACTTAACATTTTGGTTAAGAATTAATTAAGTGCATAAAACTAGTAACTCTGTAAATCCTGTAAACTTTGTTATCTTCCAATTGAACCTGTGACTTTAACTTTGTATATTATATTGACAATTTATTATACTACTGACTCCATAGTTTCATTTGTACAGTCCACATATTCGACAGCCTGGTTGTTCACAGCCGGATATAGAACAGTATTTAACAGTTTGATCCATCGAGTCGGATCTTAGAATCAGTGCGGAATCAGTACTTAATACATATCTTGCGATATTGAGGCATCTTGGTGATAAAAAAAGTACTTTTCCAATAATTTAGCTGCTTCCAGAGCTTCTTTAATGCTCGGCGGAGGCTCAGGCTCATCCATCTCATCTTCTTCATCTCCTTGTTCTTGATACTCGGTTTTTCTCACCGAATCCAAAATTTCTTTGTCTGTGAGTGATGCCGTTGTAAGCTGCCAGTCGTCTACTTCGATGTAGGTTTGAAGATTTTCTGTAAATTTTCCTGCCATCTTGAACCGTTGAATCCACTCAGTTAATGGAAGGGCGTCATCGCTATCAAACTCCGGTTCCATTTCCACCTCATCACTCATAGAGTTTGTACAAAGTCCAGCATGTCGAAAAGAGTGCTGTATAGTTGTGGGTGTCACTTCTACCCAGACTTTAGAAAAAAAAACTACTGCATGCAGCATATTAATAGAAGTTTTACCCACAGATTCGACTAGCTCCATCAATAATTTCTTTCTGTAGTGACCCTTGAGGCTTTTAATCACGCTTTAATACATTGGCTGTAAGACACTATTCGTATTTGGAGGAAGAAATGCCAACTCTATGTTTTGAAGGTTTGCTGTAAGAGGGTGGGCAGGGCAGTTGTCAACAAGAAGTAAAATTTTTCGTCCCTTTAATTCTGCATCCCACTTTCGCACTTCTTCTTCAAAAAGTTGACTGGTCATCCAAGCGGATTTATTAGCTTTATACGTTACTGGCAATTTTTTAATGTTTTTAAAACACCGCGGATTTTTTGATTTGCCTATTACCGTCAGCTTTTTTCTGTGCCATCCATATTAGCAACTGTGTTACGCTCCTTGGAGAGCTTTCCTCCCATACACTTTTCCCCTTTAAATTTCAAAGTTTTATCTGGGGTCAACTTGTAGAAAATTCCTGCTTCATCAGCATTAAAAATGTCACTTGGAGCGTATTTTTCTATCAATTTTGACGACACTCTATTAATCCAGTCCATTAATCATGAGTAACATTCGTATCAACACTTCGTGCTTCTCCACTAATTTTACCATAGTTGATATCATCATATTCGTCATACATCATATCGTTACTTCAATTTTCCGAGCCATCCTTCTGATGCTTTGAAAGAAAGTAAACCAAGTTCTTCAGCAAACTTCTCCGCCTTAGCTTTCACGATCGGCCCCGAGATAGGCATATTATTCTGGCTCTGTCGGTGGAACCATGATAGTATACCTTGATCCAAATCTTCATATATAGGTTTCTTTAAATTTTTAGAAGATTTTTCATCCTCCTCTGCTTGTAGAATTTTTTCCATATTGCGGACACTGTAGAGCGACTAAATCCAAAGCGTCTGCCAACATGACTTATCTTCTCTCCCGCCTCTATTGCGCGTATCAGTAAAACATTTTCGTCAATACACAGAGATTTTCTCTTACTTGCCATGTTTAGAGTTTGAAAGTTTGTGAGCAACTAAGAATATGATAACGTATAGATAATCCATGACTCCTACTAACAACAATCAACACGTGCAAGCAATCCAATTTGTAAACAAACGAACGGATTTCTTAGAAAGTTCGATATGTGTAATGCCGACAGTCGAGTTCATTACGGGCTAGGATAATAAAGCGACAAAAGAACGTACACAGCTACGCAATTTTTACTAATTTTGGCAACTTAAAAAGTACTTTATATTATTAAATTTCTGTCGTTATTGAGAGTGGGTGTAATGCTATATAGATGTATCATTGTATGGGAAACAAGCTAAACCAACCAAAACCGAGTGATATCGACGCTTTAGGGAGTTTGTCGTTAAATCGTGTGACGTTACATGGAGGTTACACTGTATTTATAACAAATCTAAATAACAAATTAGGTATTAACAAAACATCTTTTGCTTTTATATATTTTAGTACTGAAGTGATGCATTAGGGGTAATTAATATATTTATTTAAAGCGATGTCTTATCGAAATTTTTACTGTGACCCAAAGTCGGCCTCAAAGCCCAAATCGCGGATTCTTCTCGAAATTGAAAATGACTTAAGTAGATTTTAATGTCTTTCTTTTTGCTATTTGGGTGAAAATTACAATAATCGTGAGTAATTAAAATATCATCTTGACACCTTGTACTATCCACGCTTGATTGCATTGTCTTAAACCTTGCTCCTATTCGTTAGACGCTATCATAGAATGTCGATATGTAAAATTAGTTTTTAAAGCCTTTTTTATTTTTGCGTGTGGTGTCTGACGTTAGAATCGAATCAATCCAATCAAGTATCGAAATGTCGTAAGAGGCGATTAGAAAGCAAGCGTTGACATCTCGATTGCTTGCAACAGGGAAGATGGGCTTCTAAGCATTGGTATGTAACCCATCTAAAAGGAGGAAACTCTAAAATTAAATCTTGAATTGGGTCTCCGTTAAGCGCTAGTAACCCGAAATATGTAGTTTAACCCGAAATATGTAGCAAATGACCATGCTCCACATGTTTTGGCTCGCTTCTCCTATGGAATCAGCTAGCTAGGTGGATAATGCAGGCGTTGTATAGTCTTAAATCCGTCTCAGTTAAACGTATACGGGAATAGGATGACAAAAATAAAATTGAATTCAATTGGCGAAGAGTTCCCAATAGATAGAGGAGTGAGACAAGGGGTTCCGCCATCCGCACAACTTTTCAATGCCATCTAGGAAAGCGTTTTTAGAAATCTTATATATATAATAGAATGGGATAGATATTGTAGTTGATAGGATGAGTAAGTATCCTATGTAGAAGGCCCTACACAGGGGTTTACCGGGATTAAGTACAGAAACACGCACAACAACTTAAATAACTATTTAATATCACATACACGCAAGGATAGTCTTTATACACAACCTTAGGCACTAACACGAAATATAATTTAGCTACTTATAATAAGTATAGATGGTCGTATGGGCGCAGGAGTAAAGACGATATGTATGATCGCGACGTAGCGATTCAATAATGACTGACGTCTCGTCCACTCTTGTGGCGGCAAAGCGTCGCCCGCGCGTGGGGCATGCGGCGCATGCTCGATGTAACTTGTCGATAGTATCGAAAAGTGTGCGGAAGACGTACGTCCACAATAACAACGGTACGCAATTCAATCATTTAAAATTTAGTTAATTTTTATATTAAATTATACTTACGTTTAGAGACCAAACAAATGTAGAAATAGACAGAAAGAGAGTGGCTTGTGTTTGAAAATAACAGTGGTCCCTCAATGAGATATTCAACATTCAGAACTTTCCTATAATAGTCATTTCTCACATATGGATGATTATTGGAGTCGGGCGTTACTTTGCGGAAATCCATTACTATGTGAACACTCAGAATTGTTGCTTAGTTAAGGTCCGCGACAAGCAAACAAAATAGAAAAATAATAATGTGTGTTTTTTTTACTGGAAGAATTAGACTTACGGAAAATTTAATCTAAATCTTACTCTCCACTTTCCAACCACTATCAACAACACCAACACCAAACACACACCATCACTTTTCCACAATATACACAATACGTGTTTCGCCTCAACACGAGGCACCATCAGGTATATGTAGGCAGACAGGTTAAGAGGTGTACAGATGACATTAAGGTTATTGGAGGGACGATTTGGTACAGAAAAGCACGGAATAGAAAAGAATGGAAACAGCTGGAAGATGCCTATGTATCACAAGATATGCTGTATACTAAACAGTTAAGTTAATGTGTTAACATAATTTACAACATTTGTTTGTAAAAAGATAGTAACATCAATAAAGGCTTAATAATAGTAATACAAACCTGACACATGATGATATTTCGTTAAATCTATAAACCCGATATATGGCATCTATCGGTGGGTGCGATATGCATGTGTAGTATTTTTTATTTAAGGAAGCTTCATAGTCTCACTGTGTTGATTAAAGTTTGTAAATCATACTATAATATTTAGAACATTATTCTTCGTAAAAAATTAGATGCAATTAATATAGAGATGACACATCTTTCGTTACGCACTTGTGCTTTATATAGTTAAAGATTCTGACCAATGTAATTGTTTAATCTGCTAAGTACCTAAAGTTGGCGAGAATGCCCATACTTGCCATTTTATTAAGGAAAGTGTTCTCAAAATGAAGCATTTGACAATTGGGGTATTTTACAATACAGAAATATGGAACCTTGTATATTATGGGGGTAAATTATATTGTTTTAAATTAATTTTAATGGATCTTATTTTATTTTTTATTTATATAAAAAGGATGGCGTACTTATTTATCGATTATTGAAAAACTACATGTTAATTCGCATGTAGCATCAACACTAAGAACTTTCGACGAAACTGTCAAAAATGTTGATGGACATTGGACATGTTATTTTACTGTCATGAAGTGTGAAACATAAATAAAGAGTATTAGTTTTCTTTAAATCATGACTTAATACTCAGGCCTAAACTATTAAAATGAAATAATATATTAAAAAACGTAACTGCCACTTACATATATATTTGTATTTAATGACATTATGGATGGTTTAATTCACGCGGCATTGGAAGCAGAGGCAAGTGTTATAAATTTATAAGAGTTCTAGTATTTGTTTGAGAGATATCGTTCTATTATTATTTTGTATTAACAAGTATTTTATGTGATTCCAGGTAATACTTAATCGAGCAAAACATGTGAATACTAACTTAACACAATTTGACAGTGGTGTCCCAGAACATAAAATGACTTGGACCCACGAGAAAATGCACTTTGCAGAATCTGTTGATGACAGTAGAATGAAGTTTCAAAGGAATTCGACTGCACTGGCTTCATCAAAAATAACAGAAAAATTTGATTTATTTAAAAAACTTCATGAACTGTTCAATGAGTTAAGTAAAGATGAATCGTCACAAATTAATTATGTGAGTATTTTAATATTTAAAGGCCATGAACATTAATTATTTTATTAATATTTCGTTGATTTTACCAAAACAGACAAATAAGGTATGAAGTTTTCAGACCTATCATTTAACAGCAAGATTTTACTCCTGTGTAATTTAGACATAGTATTTCTTATAGAGTTATCCCAAGTAACATGATGGATTTTGATTAATAAACATATTTTTTTATTAAAAACCATTCTGGCTGTACATGTATTTCAGTAAATAAAATAGGTTGTGAAAAAGGCCTAAGCGTTTAAATAATGTCTGCAGAATATGTATGTCTGCAGATTCAGATCTCTAATTCAATTGGTTTCTAAGAAAAGAAATAATGTGTAATAAAAACAAGAAGTATATATATATTTTGTTTGAGTCAGGTTTTCAATATTATAAAATAAAATAACTACATTATTAAATATTGAATAAATTTATTATATTTTTCCATTTTAAAATAATTTTATTTTAATACATTTTCTTTCCCTACTGAAACCTATTTTATAACAAAAAAATTTAAATTAATAATAAAAAAAAATAATGTGTTAAGAGTAATACATTAAACTAGTCAATTAAAAACAATTAGCTTTACCAATAAAAACTTTTAAAAATTATTCTCTTTGAAGAATAAGATAAATATTATTGCTATGTGGGACAGTCAAAACTTTTACTTAGTTAAGTTCCACAACAAGCAAACAATAACAGAAAATTAATAATGAGTGTTTTCCTGCTGGATGAAGTGGATTTACCTGGAACTTAAACTAAAACTTACTGAAAAACAGCCGTCAGCAACTCTCCACCCACTTACCACTATACACAACATCAAACACACACTACCACTTTTCCATCTTGTAAACAACCCATATTTCGTCTCAACAAGAGGCATCTTCAGGTTCAGAAAACTACAGAAGACAACCTAAAAAGTATAGTAGAATCTACGGAAGATACTTTTCGGCTGTCTTCCATAGAGTCTACTATACCTGAAGATGCCTTGTGTTGAGGCGAAACACATGTCATTTACAAGGTGGAAAAGTGGTAGTGTGTGTTTGGTGTTGTGTATAGTGGTTGGTGGGTGGAAAGTTGCTGATGGCCCTTGTTCGGTAGGTTTTGGTCTAAGTTCCAGGTAAATCCACTTCATCCAGCAGGAAAACACTCATTATTAATTTTCTGTTATTGCTGACAATCTGTGTATAAAAGAAGTTGGCCGAAAAACGGACTTGGATCAAAAAATATTCATTTTTTTAAGGAAAACTTATTTCACATTTTTAAAATTAACATTTAAATATTTCTTTAAGTTACTATTTAAAAATGTTTAAATAATATTATTATTTATTTTTGTTGAAAATGTCTTATGCCTCAATTATGACAATAAGGTATCAAAATTCTTTGGCTTTTAGGCCATTTGGACACCCATATGTCATTATGTTTTATGTCCTTATTTTAAAATCTGATGTCCTTATCTTTAAAATATATGTTATGATGATTAAAACAAGATGGATGGCTTGAAATAAAGATTATTTCAATTGTGTAACATTCTGTCACGGTTTAAAAATTTGAATTTTCTGAATTTCATGTTTCATATAGGTCTACTATAGGAATTATTTTAAAAATTAAAAAAGTGTAAGTTCATAAAATGTATGTACTTTATTTTTAGATCAACTTTATTTTTTCTAGACCTTTAGGGCCCCTATAAGTACATTAAGATGTTTATTAGATTACATTATTTTTGCAGCAAGGACTCAAAACAACATCATATTTGTTGGAAAAATTATTAGCAACATATAATCTCAATACTTTAATTATAAATCTATATCCTGGAAATAAAGGGTACTCTTTATCTCTCAAAGTTAATGGAAATACACAGTTCATACACCCACCTGACTCAAATGTAAGTAAATATTAAATTGTTTCACAATTTTGAACCTTGAAACTGTTTTATTTAGAATGTACGTATAAATATGCTATTATGACCTAATTTGTTCAGTAGCGAGTGATTTTTAGTCAGTCAGTCAGTGGTTGTGGATTAAATTCACACATCAGAATAGTTATATGTATGGGGTACAGGTATTTTTTCTTGATCTAATCCATCTTGGGGCTCATATGAATATTTGGTTTAGTGTCTATTCCTCTAAAAATTCCCCATTTGCCTAGCTGTGTGACATATATAGGCTGTATAAAAAAATATTTACAAGAAAGTTTTTATTAGTTAAACTGGTGAAGGGCAACAATTTTGAGTATAATTAGATTATTAATGGAGTCTGGTGTTACTTTGCTAAAATCCATTACCATGTGAACAGTCAGAATTTTTACTTAGCTAAGATCTGCGACAAGCAAACAAAAAAGAGAAATAATAATGTGTGTTTTTTACTGGAAGAAGTGGATTTACAGGGAACTTAAAATTAAATCTTAGTGAAGAAACGGCCATGAGCAACTCTATTTCCCAACCACTATTCTAAAAATCTGACTGTCCGCATATAATTAGATAGATATTTCATGTAATTATTGTATATTATAATCATAATACTTTAAATAGTTTTAATAAGAATGATATGGAAATGGACAGCCATATTTACTTTACTAAGATCCACGAAAACAATTCACAAAAATGCTATTGGGTGTTTGCAAAGAAGTGTATACAATAGAAAATTATTATTACCAAAAATAAGTCTTAATTATTAGTGAAAAACAGACGTCAAAAAATCCATTAATACACTATGGTCACATGGTTGACAACATCGACCACACACTACCACTTTTCACAAGAAATACAAGGCCTTTCACCTCGACATTAGACATCTTTAGGTATAGTATGTTCTATGAAAGAAAATTATCTTCTATGCAAACACAATATTATTTTTCTGATTTGTGTTTGTAGATTTTAGCAAAGTAAGTTTAACTGTCCATCTTTATAATGGATTTCTGCAAAGTAACGTTTTCACTCCATCAATTATTTTTATTGACATATTTTGTTTATATTATTATATGATCGTAATTATATTTTTTTTCAGATTTCTAATCAAGAAGATACATTAATAGAGACCCCTAGGTGGCCATATGAAGAAGAGGAACTCCTAAGTTATATAGACAATGAAGAGTTGCCTGTGGTACTACTTGATCTTTTAGAATCTGAACACTCCTCTCTTTTCTATTCTGGTTGTATAATTGCTCAAATAAGGGATTACAGGCAGGCATACCCCAGTTTTGTTTGTGATACTCATCATGTGCTTTTAAAGCCAACTAATCAGGTAATGTTATAAAAATTAATAAATGTAATTTTTTTACCACCAAAACTATTTACGAATTTTAGCATGTAGAAGATAAGATGCTTTTGTAGTCAGTGATTGCAGTCAAACCTGTAATTACATTTCACATTGGGATAAATATATGTATGACCTTATATATATTTTATCTGTGTCCACCTGAACTAATGTGATCGGTTTGTGTCCATTCCTCCTCCAGAAATAGGGAGGCCTGACCCATCAGTTGGACATATATTGTTCTGTCAAAAAAAATGTTCTAATAGTATTTAACCCTAAGGGTACCCATTACCCATTACCCATGTTGTAATTGTTAAACTTTTAAAGCTGCCTTCGGTGGTATTTTTGAACTTTTAAGAAATTTTGAAACCTTCAACAAAAAAAGCCTACGTATTTATAAAAGGCATTTCTGCTTTAATGTACTATGGACAGCATTAATTACTTTCCACCCATTCAATACACTTATTTTATAAAAACGATTTTTTAAAATTTTATATTATAAAAACAACACTACACCGGCCGTTCAACGACACTACACTGACGGCTAACAACACTACACCGACCTCTAACACGAGGTTCTCTCACGTACCCGGTCGATTCTCACCCCCCTATACCTTAGGGCCTACGGGACAACTAGGGACCAAAGCTTCTGTGTCAAATCCTCCCTTTACGCGTTTAACGTAGCGTCATGACACAATTAAAATTAACACACACGTGTATGTCGGGCTCGACATTAGGCCAATTGGACTCTGCGATTAGCGCAGGTTCCCCAAACTATCATTTTTGCCCATGGGCCCAGTATACGATAAAGCTGTTAAAGCTATAAGGCTACCAGTATCCACAACTTCGAAACATAGCCATAGTCTATACACTTGCTTATGTGCCTTCCTATCCCATAAAAAACATAGCATTTAATTGATACTGATAGCAATACAATATTTTCATTTTCAGAGCCTAATAACAGACGCGATGTGCATAGGTGGCAGATGTGGATGGGCAGGTGAAGAACGAGGGGCTTTAGAGGCTGTAGAGGCAGCTTTAGTACACGCGGCGGCACCCCCGTTGTGCTTAGATCCGCGACCTGCAGTAGGATTGCTTGCAGCTAGATTGCATGCCGCTCCACGCCTGTTCAATAC
Organism: Baronia brevicornis; assembly: GCA_031353405.1. Lineage (NCBI taxonomy): Eukaryota > Metazoa > Arthropoda > Insecta > Lepidoptera > Papilionidae > Baronia > Baronia brevicornis. The sequence continues at coordinate 687,564 of JASFAT010002298.1, forward strand.
ACCTAGAATACGAAGACAGGCTAGAAGATTTTCACAGGTGCTGTCCTGTCAAATTAATGTTTTATTAGTTATAGGTTATCCATACTAGGAAAACTTATTGTAAGCATTTAATTTATATATATATATGTATATATATATATATATATATATATATATATATATATATATATATATATATATATATATATATATCTAACAAAGTATCTGGAATATAAAATACTTTTAAATTAAGTATTTCAGATACCAGATACAAAATACTTTCGAAAAAGTTATTTGAAATACTAGATACAAAATAGGTATCTTATAAATACTTTTTAAAAATACAAATACTTTTGTAACAAAACAACCTTTAACAAATTTTAGTTGGTTTATTTTATAAATCGTCATTATAGATCACAAGCATTATTATTTTAAGTTAGACTTAAGTAAAACCAGCTCTTCAAACATCTTATTCTCCTTCGATGAGGCCTCATGATCATACCCCCAAAATAAGAGTCGCTCCACAGGGGCAGAGCTCGGCAAACAAGGCTCTTTAGGCTTATGTCTTTATTATTAAGGTATTGCAGTGTTTCTAAGTCAGCAGCGCTGGAAGTAGACCCCGTGTTTTCGCCACTCGCAGCAGAGGAATCAGAATCCTCTAAAAACATGTAATAAGATTCATCCTTTGACTTTTTTTTTATATCACCTTCTATATTGTCCAAAGCCTCAGATTTTTGTTTTTCAAACCGATTTATTTTTCGTGTTTCAGTCAGGATGAGTTCTTTTACGTATTCTTTACGCTCTTTTGGTACCCACTTCATTTTAAAAAATCAAGCAAACAGATGCAATATTTTAAATGTTCTGACCCAAGATCTTTAATTATAATTTGAATTCTTATTAACTCTGGTAATAGACAATCATAATAAATATCTTTTTCTCCTTGCAGGCTTTGAATAGCTTCTGCTATTGGCTTTGAACAGTCTATATATTCACTTAAAAAATGAATTTCATTTTCTTTTAATGGAGGTAATTTTAACATTTTCATGGTTTCAGTAAGATGGTTCTGCACAGCTAAAAGATCTTTTATAGAATTGTAATACGAGTTCCATCGAGTTGCGCATGGAAACGTTGGTGACTTTCCTGTCATCTCCAAAAATGTTTCACATGCTTTTGGTGATCTAGAACATAAATTCCAGAGAGATTGGCACTTTCCTAAGGCCGTATCATGCATTTTCTTATACAAAGTATTTTTCAATCTAGCTTGTTTGAAGTCTGTACTTGCAATCAAATGTAAAGTGTGTGTAGCACATCTTTCATGTTCGGGCAGTATGCAATCACTTTCTAAGTCTGATGAAACATTTGGAAAAGCTTGTAGTAATAGCAGTGAATCATCACCTTCATTACTTTCACCAAGTGATATTTGTTCTTCATAATCTTCTTCAGACTCATGTAAAATATGCTCATTTTGGATTGTTTCGAATTAAACGAAAAATAACTAAATTCAACTCGATCATAACTATTCATAATAGCCGGCAAAGCAGAAAAAATGATAGCCGGCGAAACTTGTAAAAAAAAAAGAGTCGCCATCTATCCATTTTTCCTCACATTAATAACAGTACCACAGATTAGAGTATATACGTCCAAGAACGGCACGTTCGGTTTTATGCATTTATTTTATAAAAACGACAACAAATAATCTCTATTTTTTTATAGTATTTTATTAGAAAAAGTATTTATAAAATACTAAGATACTAAACAAAAGTATTCAAATACAAGATACAAAAAAGATGAAAATGAAAGTATGAAAAAAAAAGATGAAAATACGTATTTTGTATCTTGTGATTTGAAATACTTGTATCTTAGATATGTCACATCACTGTATATTTGTATATATATACATATATATACATATATATATATGTATATATATATATATATATATATATATATATATATATATATATATTCTTTATAAACCAAAATTTCTTTACAGTCTTAAAAAGATAATTTGATGTAGGTTGGTGGTACATTATCGTCAAGATGATAGAAAACAATTATTAATCAACAAAGTTAATAGCCATAAACAAAAATATAAGTATATATGAGGTAACTGTAAGTAGTAGATGAATAAATAAAATGATACATAGATATCTATAGAGAAAGATAATGATCTTTGACAAGATTTTTGAAAATAGGGAGAGACTTCTCTTGTCTCACCTGCAGCAGCAAATTCCATAACCGAAAAAGAGTGTGCCATAACTGAAAATGTTGGATACAAGCTTATATGCTTGTATCGGACTCTGTTGTGATGATGGTGTGCCTGTCTGGTACTTCATATTTATTGTGTTGTACTTCATATTTATATTGTAGTTGATTGTACATGTATTTAATATTATTGGTTTTTTGACGTGAACTGTTATGCGCTATTGTCACCTCAAATCAGCGTGGTTATTGGATGTAAGTTGGACCCGCATCAGGCAATCAGGCAAATGAAGCCCTGCACTTCTTTATGAAAAGTTAGAATTTGTCTAAAACAGGAGTGCTTGTTCCGACTCTGATGTACGGTAGTGAAAGTTGGGTTCGGCAGAAGAACCATGAATGCAGACATAATGCGGTAGAAATGAGATCATTAAAAAGCATGTGTGGGATAACTTTGAAGGATAGAATAAGGAAATGAAGATATTAGAATGCGATTTGGAGTAAAAGATGGATCATGACAGAACTTGGGAAAGGGATGCTTAGATAGTTTGGGCTCATAGAATTGATGGATGAAAGACGACGGGGAAATGAAATTTACGTTGCAGATGTGAATGGAAGGGCCGGTAGGAGATGACCAAGGATATCATACCTTGACCAATTTCCTGAAGGGTTTAGGAAAGGCCAGGACAAGAATACCCTTAACCGACGAGCTTGCATGATATGATTGATGATATATAAAAATAATTATGTAAATTTTATTAAAATAATTTTAATGCAATTACAGGTGGCGGTAAACAGAAAAAGGAAGCTGGACCAATTTACTCACTATCATGGTTTAGAACTATTGGAATTAATTCACCGTCAGAGAGCAAAAAATAGCAGACAGTCTGTCCCGCTCACTAGACTCACTTCAAAATTTCCTAAGAAACCACCTGAGGTAAAAACTTATTTCTGGATTTACAAGTTACTCTGAAAACTATTAGGATGCTTTGATGGTTTGGGCATATACAGGGGATGGATGAAAGACGACTGACAAATTAAATTGACATTGCGGATGTGGATGGAAGGGTCGGTAGGGTAAGGTTTTGAAGTGGTATCCCTCTCCCATAATGACACGTTCTTTATAGGTCGATAACGCTTCTGCATTGTCTATGGCACGGCGGATGTCTATGGGCGGCGTTGATTCCATCAGGTGACACGCCTGCTCGTTTGTCTTCCTATCCCATAAAAAAACACACGTACAGAAGGATTATATATATAAAGATTTACCTCACTAAAATTATGGACGTCATAAATCGGTCTTTTTAAGAACACTTTCATTAAAATAGTAATTTTTAAAAAAGAAAAATAAATGTTAATTTTAAATTAATTATATATAAAGAATAAGAAGACCAAGAAAAACATACCTTGACCAAATTGCCGAAGTTTTAAGGAAAGGCGAGTTTAAGTATTAGTAGTAGTTTAAGTACCCTTAGCCAGCAGGCCTGTATGAAGAGAGTGATGAGTGTGGAGGAAGTAAGCCTGCCTACCAGGAATATAAGGGAAATAGGCGTTACGATGTGTATGTATGTATGTGTTTAAAACAATTATAAATTAAACTATGATTACAGGTGTTCAAACCAATTGAGCCTCCAAAAATGGAATCTTTACCTCTAGTTATGCCGTCCGAACCTACGGGGCCACTAAGACTTGCTCGTGCATACGAACGCCCTCGTCCGACCTCTGACTGTCAACCGCAACTCGTCGAAGAATATATACTCGAGACTGAAAAGACGTCACCACATGCAGGAGCTGGCTTCTTCCACATAAAACTTTCGATATTACAAAGACCGTCTGATCAAGAATTCCTTGGAGAACTATATGTAGATAGAGATCATGTGGAAGGGGAGAGAAATGGTGCCGCGTGTCGGTTTACGTTAGGTTCGTATTCTCATTAGTCAAATCGGCTATTTAAAAACAAAAAGGGGTACTTTTCCGTTAGCCGGGCGCAAGCGAAACTATCGTCAATTAATGTAGAATTCCGCCAAATTTCAAAAAGGTTAGTGCTATATTGATATCTCTGACAATGCCAGTTCACAGCTACAAGAACTATCTTTAAAATTTTACAGAAACTTTCATATATACCTTTCTGTCATCCCTTAAAAAATTGCAAAATTGTTTCCATAAATCATACTATTAGAACCAACAAATGGCTTGACTTAGAATAGTGTTAGGCTACGCCGATACGCACATATATAAAGCTGTTGTTGAATTATTATTTTAGACGCGCTTCAATTTTAGATTTTTATCCTTCATTTTCCTGTAGTAAATAGTTTCCTAAATCATTCCTAGAATCCCCGATTTTCTTTTAAAGGTACCTGCAAAATGACTTTAATCTTTAAAAAATTAGCTCAGTTAAATAGTCCAACAAAAAGCCAAAAAATCGTAGGAATTCATGAGGACTGCCGACAAAAGTGAAAACTTAAAACTGTATTTTGAAATTTCAAACTAATTGTAATATTATATAAGTAAATAAAAAGTGAAGTCTTAATAATATATAAATAATAAAATAATTTAAGTAAATAAATAATAATATTAATATTAATTAATAATATCGTTAATAAATAAATAATTTTAATAATATAAACCTTAAGTATTAGCATGTTGCTGACGCGAACTTATAGATTTTTACACTACCCAGAATCGTGTAACGCGGCTATAGAATTTTTCACTTCAAAAATTTCTTGCTTTATTGCCCGTTTGCTTGCTTTGTAATAAAAACTATTTACATAACGACGCTAAAACTATTTACATAATATAGAATTTCTGAAATTCAGGTACATTTATGTATAGTAACATAAAATTTTTTTATAGGATCCCGACTTCAAGCAAATAAATACATTCAGCAATTCACTGAGATTTTCACAGAAGAAGGGCGGAAGTCGGTTAGGATAAAACACATTGTACCTGGACAATTACCTAGAGTATCATTCACGGGAGGCATGAGAGAGATGGTGAGAAATTGACATCATTATATTCATGTAATACTTAATGCTATATTGATATCAAAAGCGACATGATAGGTTAGGGATAAAATTTCTTCGCATTTTATATGAAAACTCGAGACATTTTTTTTATGATTATTAATGGAGTCAGGCGTTACTTTGCGGAAATCCATCACTATATGGACAGTCAAAAGTTTTAATAAAAATGAATAATGAGTGTTTTCCTGCTGGATGAAGTGGATTTACCTGGAACTTAATCCAAAACTTATTGAAAAACAGCCGTCAGCAACTCTCCACCCACCAACCACTATACACAACACCAAACAGACTCTACGGATGACAACCGAAAAGCTTTTCGGTTGTCTTCCATAGAGTCTACTATACCTGAAGATGCCTCGTGTTGGGGCGAAACACGTGTCGTTTACAAGATGGAAAAGTGATAATGTGTGTTTGGTGTTGTGTATAGTGGTTGGTGGGTGGAGAGTTGATGGCCGATTTTCGGTAAGTTTTTGGTTTAAGTTCCAAATAAATCCACTAAACCCAACGGAAAAACACACATTATTAATTTTCTGTTATTGTTTTGCTTGTCGCGGATCTTAGCTAAGTAAATCTTCTTCTTGTAGGTAGTGGCATGTTATCGTTGCTGTAGAAATTTTGGGACTTCTGATCAAAAGAACGTGACGACTAGTTTAGGTAGTCCTCTCACCAGTCCACAGTTTGTGGAGCCTGACCGACCTTTGACTGCGACCTTTTTCACACGTTCTTTTCGTCGTCTTTTCATCACCAGTTGTTAATATGTTTAAAAAGGGTTCGGTTTCATTACTTTTCAATAAAGAATCGCAAATTAATACGTTTCATTAAATTTTTTTCAGTGAGCTTCTGTGGCATCCAAATATCGAACTTTTTTGTACACCCGGCTTTTTTCAAATGGGTGTAAACTGTTTTGTGTAGTGGTTCTTTACCTACGTTATAACTACTGATATGCCGATCTTGCTCCATTTTTTAAAAAATGGTGTCCATTTTATCAGTGAAAGGTGACCAGAGCGAATTCCCGGATTAAAGAACATGTTTATATAATAAACGATTTTATGATTTTTTAAATAATAAAATTAATTCAAGGAACACAGACAGAATAATAGAACTCAATTTAACTCGTACAGAATTCTAATGAATTTCATTTAAATGCGATATACACTATATAATTGATAAATTTATAATCTTCTAAGAGAGAATGAAAGGTTTATTGTAATTTGTAAAATATAGTTTATATGGACCACACGAAAAAAATGATAAAACAGTTTTTTTAATATAGAACCTTTTTTATTAACAGGGTCAGCAGCTATTACTGCAGCAGAGATCTGCCGTTGCTAATAGTTCTTCCACTGTTCAAACGCATGCAACTACAGTGCCCGTTGTGTAAGTATGAATTTAGTCTTCGTAACACGTCTTTCTTCGTACACGTCGTCGTCGTAAACAGTAGTGGGGGTACGTCGGCTTTATGATTGCGCTGTTCTTTTCAATTTAGGGTCGCCAGAGGTATGAGCGAAGAAAGAAATCGTATAAAGAATTCTCTTTTTATATTTGATATTGGATCAGATTTCATAACTTTTATTCATGTGTTTGTGAAATTGAAACTTTTTGCACAGCATGGCTCATTTGTCCTTAGATATTTTGATAAGTGCTTTCTATTTTTATAAATGAACCATTTAAATGCAAATAAAGAATTATTATTTTTATGTTTATGTTTGTGTACACATTCCAAAAGTCACTAATGATGTTGATATACACTGGACGTTCATATCGTTTATAAAAAGGTAATTGATGCCACATGTTAAAGGATTCCAAATTAAGTATTTAATTCTTAGATTGTCTTTGGTCATTAAATCCATTAAATGATTTGAAAAATTAGAGTGAATTTAAGAAATTAATCAAAATAATTACTCGCTTTACAGGACTTCTGCGATAGTGCCGACGCCGAATGCGAGACAACTACCAATTTTGGTGAGTAATGTTTTAAATATTTTTTTATTGTTATTTTATTCTATTGTTTTTCCTTTGCAAAACAATAGAATAAAATACAGATGTTGGTTATGTTGCAGAAAGTAAAATAACTAAAACAATGCTTAATTTTTAAAGACGACCGATTGGCTCAGTGGCGGGGCCCTCCGCCCGCGGAGTCAATGGTCGCGGGTTCGATTCCCACATCGGAATAAATATTCACAGACTATCAGATTCAACAGAATATCACGGATATATAAAATGATTTTTTAATACTGTAATATTAAAATTTCGTTTTAAATTTCACTCCAAAACGTTAATACTGGTCACGTGGTTTGAAGAAGAAACATTTGGCGTTTGTCATCATGGGTTATTTAATTGACATTAATTTTTGTTAACGTTTCGTAAAATTCGTTACGTTTCTGTTATGTAATATTTTCAAGATATCTTAATAATAATACTTAATAATAGATATATAATCCTTATAGATACCTGTAACTGTTAATGTGTTTTTGTTGTTTAATTTTAATGGATTATCGTAATAGCAGGCTCAGCTTCAACAAGTGGGAAATGTGGGCAGCGTTGCGACAGTGGGCACTGTAGTGGGAACAGTGGGCGGTGTGGGTAACGTGGCGACTGTAGGTAACGTCGCTGCAGTGGGAACTGTGCCCACTCCATCAGGTGTCACAGCCGAGGTTCTCAAGCAGCAACCGTCTCCCACCACGCCGCGCCTCTCCCCCCAGGTAACTTCAGTTTTTCGTAAACACAAAAATTCAAATATATTAATTTTAAAATAATAGCGCAACCATTAAGCAGACGTACTCCCATTACTGTTGATGCAAGACCTGTGGTTTAAATTATTCCTCATAAAGTCCTCTGTTTTTTATAGGTTCAGCAATTTTTGGTGTTGCCATTATATGAATTAACGATTTTGATAGATCGACATGATTAACATAATTGATTATTTATAATTAAATAAATTAGAAAGTAAATAATATAATTGATTATTTATGTGATTTTGCTTAATGTCATAATCGTTTTTAACTCACTATGGATGGATGGTTTTTCTTCAACTGTAATTTTTCTGAAAAATTTGGCTTTTTGCTTTTTATTTATAAGTAAATTACATTCTCAAGGTACACGACATTCATTCGACGCAGGCGTCAACGAATCAGCTATTGGCTCAACAATTGACAAATCCCCCGCAACCTCTCAACCCACAGAAAATGCAATCCGCTATAATACACATTCAGCATCCCCTGATATCTACAGCGGGCACATCTCAGGTAAGGGTACGGTATTTTCTTAGTTTCATACAATTTCACAAAAAATACAACCTTGTGCTTGATTAGATGTAGATGAGTCGCATAGGTTGTGATGAAATTCATTATCATCATACATGTTTACTGTTTGCCTGTTGCTGCTCTGTGTGATAACTTACGTCAAGCTGTTTTTAGAATAGTTATATGGCCTATGTTCGTCGAAGTGTCGTCTATTGTTCCTTAGAATGCTATGTTTTCCTAAAAAAATGATAAATGGCTGCATTAATCAGTATCATATAGGTCACAGATTACTTACAAGATGTAAGCATATAACAACTTGCCTCTTCTGTATTTTGGGGCCCATTCATAAATTACAGCACACGAATTTCATGATTATTGGACCCGCCCACATTCTTGTCACACGTGTTCGCATTTGTGTGACTCTGTCTCCTGATGTAATGTCACATATTTTGCGATTTTACATTTGGAGACTATTAAATTAAAACAACACAAAGTATTTATATATTTTGTTAAATATTAATAGAATTGTTAATATTTTAAAGTTTGGAGTTGAAATCTAAAACTTTATCACTATGTCACACTTATTGATCCCCTCCCTTCCCCCTTAATATGTCACGTATTTTATGGATGACCCCCTAGGTATTTCAATGATATACAACAGAAGTCTGGTAGTCCATTGGTGTAAGTGTGATGCCACTGTTAAAATAATCTTATCTTTAAAAGTGTCCTGCCATAGATTTTCTTTAAATAAGATTTGATTCAGTTTCATTGATTCAGAAAAAGAAATACTGACCGCATTGAAGCCATATTAAAGATACTACATTAATCATTTTAACCACGCCTTTTAAGACTGACAGTCAAAACTTAATTTGCTAAGATTCGCGAAAAACAAATTAATAAAATAATTTTGTGTGACAAGTGAAAAGTATAGAATTACTAATTCTTACCGAATAAATCCTCAGCAAAATCTTCCATCATTTTCACTGTTGTCATTAACACCAACAACTTAAAACACACGTGTCCACGTGTTTCATTGCTGCGTACGCACAACCCGTATCTATGGAAGAAATGATAATAACCCTTTGTTGTAACTATGAAGAACTAGTTAAACTAATGTAATTTTTTCAGGTGCAAAGTATTCAATACACAAACACGACCACGACACAACAGAAAGCCACCATTACAAAGCCGAGAACGACGAATCCAGCCATCAGCGCCCTTGTTACTAGTCTGATGAATTCTGCGCAACAATTTCAACAAGGTTAATATTTCTTTATATGTCTGGGGTAGATCATGATCATATGAACTTTTAGACCCTAAGAAATTTTACTTTATCTATAGAACAAACTTACAATAATCGACAATCCTTTGTTGTTCAAAAATGTGATTTGATAAGTTAATTCAAAACGCAAAATGCACTTTTTTACTAAGGGTAGTTAATAAATTTTTATTTTACTTCTTAAAACTTTATTTCTACGTCATTTAGATCGCGATTCACTTATCATCCCCTTAATTTCTTTTAGAAAGCAAAAAATGTTTAGGAGACATTCCAATCAAACTTTATTTCGATTGAACAATAGTTTTTTTTGAATATTTCTTCGTTCGAGAACTATTGAATTAGTATTATGGTTGCTTCCAATATCTATCAAAATTGCTGTCAATAATTCACTCATCATCCTATTAATTTCCTTTAGAAAGCAAACAATGTTCATGAGACATTCAAATCCAACTTTATTTCGATTGAACAATAGTTTCCTTGAATATTTCTTCGTTCGAGAACTATTGAATTGATATTATCGTTGCTTGCAATATCTATCAAAATTGCTTCCGATAATTCATTCATCATCCTATTAATTTTCATTAGAAAACAAACAATGTTCACGAGACATTCAAATTTATTTCGATTGAACAATAGTTTTCATGAATATTTCTCCGTTCTATATCAAGTATTCTGTTATGCATTAAAACATCCTCAGTAAGAGTTGGTAAAGCTGTCCGTTAACTAACAATCCCCCACTTAAATTCGGGTAAATTGGGCATACATGACGTTTCTAGTATTTATGTAATGATTCCCAGTTTTCTCTATCCATTCTAAGAATTCAGGTCAGGGAGTATCTTTGCCTAGTTGTCTGTGCGGTAGTTATGGTATTGGTATATCGTACGCGACCTCGGCCTCCCGAGCTACTACCGTACCTTATCTACCGTTGCAGTAGTATCATATCCCTATTATCCTGTATTAGTCCATTTTCTTTTTCCCATGCCCTTCCCTTTCTTCTCTATTATTTTCCTTTCCTCTCCGCCAATCCACGGTCTACCGTGACAATGGATGCGTGGCTAGGGTCGAGCTTAGTCGCAAGCGTGCCGACCGTCCCAGGATTGGGTTCCCCGGGGTACTATAGTGCCTTATCTCAGCATGCGGGGCTCTGCTGGGGCTGATCTCCATCCTCCCTTGCGGCTCGTGGCACTATAACGAATTATAATAAACCTAATTTGTTAAAAATGACGACGACGTGGTTCGCCATCCGTCACGTCCTGATTCCCACGAGGGCGAGAAGTGACTTACGGAGAGCCGTTTCGCTACGATTAATGTGAGAGGAAGGGTGAATGAAAAAATGGATGAGGAGGCAAGGAGGGTGTGCCGGGATCGTAGATCTGTAGTCTCCGCCTGGAACGGGCGTGGCAATATCTATGTATGTATTCTAAGCAACATTTTTAACATCCCATACGTATTTCACTGCTAGACACAAAGCCTCCCTATTTCTGGGGGAATGGACATTAACTTACCACTTTGTCCTAGGCAAATTGGCGTGACAACCAGACTCTGAATAAACCTGTAGTGCCAAAGCCATTGCAAAAGCTTTTTTGTCGTTGGTTTGAAGTTACTGGCCTTTAAAGATAGTTTAGGCTTGTTATTTGAAGGTTCCAATGTCGTATTGGTTCGGAAACATGGAGTCCTGGATCCCAATGTGCGGTATATAATGGCGTGTTGTGCGGTAGTTGAATATATGAATTATTTTTTATTTTCAGCGGCTAGTCAAAACGCAGCCAAGTCAGTTTTTAGTACAGCGAATAGCAACGCCACGATACTGAACTTGTTAAACAGCGCGCCGGCCGCTATGACGCACACGACGCACGGTACCCACGCCACGCACGCCACGCACGCCACGCACGCCGCGCATGCCGCGCACGCGACAGCCAATGCGGATGGGACGATAGAACATAAACTGGTAGGGCGCACTGTATCGATAGCTGGTGCCAGGCTTATAGCAACCACTACTGCGTCGCATGCACTGCCTACTTATACGCACCAGGTATGTGGCGATTTTATATACATTATTAACTCTTTCGCTCCGACTGACGTGTATATACGATTTCGAAGAATGATCATTCATATACGAAGAGGGTGTATATACGCTCTGGAAAAGTGGGCGCGTTGGTACGAAGAGCGTACATAAATAGAGCGATCATATCATATACACTTTTATTTCATATTTTACATGAGATACTTTTGTTAATCGAGTATCTGGCAACGCTGCATGCCTTAAACATGAATAAAATGTGTCTTCTGCAGTAAACGAGAAAAAGACGTGAGTTGAGGTACCATTGTTCACAATTTAATGTTGGGTTACGTGTGGTTCCATGCTTTCAACTATCATACCAAAGTTGATTATTAATATTATGTTAAGCTTTAAATACTTTAGTAATATCGTTGTATTAAAAAATATTATATGAACATTATAATATTTAAAAAATAAATTATGATTTTAAATTTTGATATTTTAGAAAGTAAGATGATATTACTGAATGTAATAAATATCATTGTAAAATTTAGAGAACAAGAAACGACTTCTAATTACTTCGTAGCATACCGTACTTCAGTGTCAACTACTCAGTAATGCTCTTCGTTTACAGCGATCACATTTAGCAAAAGGGTTAAAGCTATCCAGAATGTATATACATATATAAATTAGTGTATGTAGATGTAGGTATAGAACTTCAATTCTGCTTTAAAAAAGAAGTCTGCCAATTGTAGATAGAAATAGCTACTACTATACTACCGCGGGTTGCATATTGAGATAGAAAAGGTGAAGATAAATGTAACATTGTATGTTACAGGTGATGAGTGGATACAGTCGTGATAATGAATCAACGAATGTATCCAGTAGTGAGAGCGCCTTGTTAGAGAGGCTCATGGGCTCCGAAACAACGGCCGCCCCCGCCTCGCAACCACAACCACAACCCCAACCGCAACCCGTGTGTCATTTACAGGTGCCTCTTGTATAATATAGTGTAGCATAGTATATTAAACAATTTCTAATAACATATATACATATATATCGTCGCCTGTCTCCCGTAGGGGTGGGCAGAGACCATAGATCTCCATCTGCTACGATCTTGGCGAAAGGGAAGAAAAATGAAAAGGAAAAAAATGAATGTGGAGTATTTCCTCCACATTCATTTTTCTCCTGATACAATCCCGCCGGTTATAGGTATTCTCGACCTGGCCTTCTTAAAAACTTCAGCAATTTGGTCAAGGTATGTTTTTCGTGGTCTTCCCCCATCGACCCTTCCATCTACATTCGCAACGTAAATTTCTTTTGCTAGTCGTCTTTTATCCATCCTATTTCTCATAATATTTATATAATATTATTATTAATTGCTCCTATACACGAAGTGTGCAATCCTGCAATGACAATTTACTATTTGAATGGAGTTCGTTTTTAATTTGTAAGCACTGCCCAAACACTTTTGCGGATGTGGATGGAATGGTGGGTAGGGGAAGACCAAAGAAAATATACCTTGACCAAATTGCCGAAGTTTTTAAGAAAGACCAGGTCAAAAGTACCCTTAACCGACGAGCTTGCATGAGGAGAGTGATGAATGTGTAGGAAGTAAAGAAAGTGTGCCAGGATCGTAGCAAATTGAGATCTGTGGTCTCTGTCTACCCCCACGGGAAACGGGCATGACGATATTTATGTATGTTAAAACTAGCACACTAATTGCTAGCAAATGTGAACAAGCGCAGAGCATACTAGTTTTAAGCATGCTTGTAAACATGTGTGTTAGTACCTAAACTGTTATCTAATAATTTGGTCGCAGGGTTTAAGTTTAACGTCGCTACAAGGGCTTCAAGGTATACAAGGGCTACAAAACGTACAAGTCCAAATCCCCGGCCTGTCGGCGCCTATATCGCTATCCCTGAACGTGTCCGGTGCGCCGAGCGGGCTGCTCGTGTCTGTGCCGCCCACCACGTCCGTCGTCCTCACAAACCAACCTTCGGTGCTCTCGTTACCGATAGGTAAGTGTATTTTATTATAGTGTGATAAGTTAAAATCATTTTTAAAGAAGGCTGGCAATGATTTAAGCACCCATAACCTAATTAGCATTAAAAAAGGATTGCGCTTATGATTTGAGGTTGTCTGCTCGATTCTATCGTTGATAGTATTAATATGAAACACATTTGCCTTTTTTTATAACCTCTGCGCCATTTGTCGGAACTACGGTAAACGCTACCGCAGTTTCGACGGCGCTGTCCCTATCTAGGGGCCGATCCCAGAGCTGGAGTGGGGAAGAGGCTCCCCGACTCGTCCCTATTTTGGGGGCACATATGGTGCACCACTTCGAGGTTTTGGTGTTGTGTGGCGAGGCTACTCCTTCTCCGCCACTCGAATCTTGGTTATGGGTGTGTAGGAGAGCTAGACAGGCTCTCCTCCGCCGCCCTGCTCTCTACGAATCGGGAGAGCAGGTGAATTTTCTCTCTCCCTCTAAACAGCCTCCTTTGCCGACCCCCAATCATAGCTTTCACTAAGGCTGGCAGTGAGAGGTCATCCCCCACTACTGCGATGAGGTTACAGCGCAACTCCGACTAAGCAGGACACACCTCTAGTGGAAACAAATTTGCCTAGCACAACCACTATAAGTTTAGTTGGAATGGTTAACATGAACTCTAGTAATATTTAAACATTGCTAATCTTCTTTATAAAAAAATGTTTTAAAATTACTAGAATTTTTATTGAAATTTATAATTATGTATTTGCCATTTCAACTTCAATATGGTTCATGTTAATTGTATTGCGTGTCCGGTGGCAGGATTTGGTTTGAACAGTGTTTCTTTTTGGCGCATGCTTCCTACTGATTATTTTCTGCCTATATTGAGAGAACAAACCCGACACATTTCACACAATTTCGTCCGCGAGGTTAACGGCATTCCGACGTAACTTCAGCGAGTGGCACAGAATACTGTGGCTAAATTCCAAGAATGTGCCCGACGTGACGGTCAACTTTTAGTCGAAATAATTTATCTAATATATCTAATAATATCTTTTGAACTTATTATATTATTTATGTTTGAAAACTTAATTCTGCCACTGGACACCCTATAGAATCGAACATACGATTTTAGATCGTAAGAGCAATTCTGACGAATTGATTCAAGAGGGATAACTCAATTTGTCATTAGGCTCTCTTACTGAATTCCACTGCCGCACAATTCGCCAAAAAGAAAAGTTTCATCCCCACATGATGTGCCATTGCGGTGCGTTTTTTACAAAACTTCGTTCCACGCATCACCACTCAAGAACTGAACCAGCTTCCTTCAGCGGTATTTTCGAACCGATATGACATTGGAACCTTCATTAACAAAAGCCAACTCATATCTCAAAAGCCGGCACTGCATTTGTAATGCCTATGGTGTTGCAGATGCCTATGGACAGCGTTAATTGCTTTCCATCAAGCAATACGCTTAATCGTTTGCCTACTGTAGTAGTAGCTGGTAGTTGACCCATTTATACATGACTCTTCCCCTATAACATTCTTTCAGTTTGGGGGATACCAACTTTCGGGAGTGTACTGCCTTAGTTTATTGACGTTGTATATATTATTTTTAAGTAATGATAATAATGAAATAATATTTAATAAAACGTGTAAAATAAATGCAAACAGCACAACTCATGTCGGGTGGCGTAAAAGGCGCTGTACGGGGCGGCACTGTGCAAGTGGTTCGAGGGGCCAGGCCGGCGCGGCTGTCGCGGCCCGCCGCACCTGCTGCGTCCCCCACTCCGCCCGTCGGTGCCCCGCGACCCCAACTGCAGCCTGCCACACCAGGTACGATTGTTTGGAAGGTCGGATTATATAAGGCTTGATTATAGATTGTAGGTTTATATGTGAGTTTTATATTTATAAAGCTTGATTATAGATTATAGGTTTATATGTGGGGTATTATGTATAGGCTTTATTATAGATTGTAGGTTTATTTGTGGGGTCGATCACAAGTTTATATAATATGTGTGGGACTCGTGTCTCAAATTGCGCTGCACTGTATCTCCGTGAGGGTCAGGCGGTGGCAGAAAATTATTTTCTCTTCTCAATGAGTGGTGATTTTGACTGAGCCATCGTCCATTTCCATCTGTATGTACTTTTGATTGTATAATAATTTAATGTGTATTCATGTGTGTTGCTGCAGAAGGAAATAAATTAATCCATCTATCAATCTATCAGTACGTGAGAGAGGTGGACAATGTGTATGAGTGTTATGGTGCGTGTATATGGAAAGAAGAATATATGAGAGATATAGAGATAAATATAAAGAGTGTCAAATATATAAGCCAAATATAAAGTAAAAAGAGAGGGAGAGAGAGTGGTGGAGAAAGAGAGAGGGGAGGTGGAGAGAGACCCGCTGACATTTGTTTACCAATAATTCATTTTCATTAATAAAAGAGCAAAATTGAGTTATATTACCAGAATACATATAATACATACATAGGGGTAGGCAGAGTCCACATATCTCCATCCGCCACGATCCCAGCACACCCTCCTTGCCTCGTCCACACTCGCCCATCTTTTCATCCATCCTTCCTCTCACATTCATCATAGAAAAATGGCTCTTGGTTAGTTGCTTTCTCGCCCTCGTGGGAATCAGGACGTGACGGGTGGCGAACCACGTCGCCGTCATTTTTTGACAAATTAGGTTTATTAAAATTCGTCATAGTGATCTCACCCAGTGAATCCCACAAGCCGCAAGAGAGGATGGAGGTCAGCCCCAGTAGAGTCTTGCATGCTGAGATAAGGCACCACAGTACCACGGCAGACCATGGATTGGCGGAGAGGAAGGGAAAAGGATAGAGAAGAAAGGAAAGGGCAGGGGAAAGGCAGACTGATATAGACAGGATGATAGGGATATGACACCATCGCAACGGAAAACAAGGAGTGATACGGTAGAAGCTCGGGAGGCCGGGCTCGCGTACCCGTGTGCTTATACCATAACTACCTAACAGGCGGCTAGGCAAAGATATTGTTAATAATTCCAAGTAAGCTCATATTGCTTATGCTAGAAAAATATGGTTCACAGGAAGACTACAATGGTAGGTTCAAAACCTCGCTCTTAGAACGTAAGCGAAATTCTTAGTAGTTATGTTATCACTATTTAAATGTATTTATAACAGTTCTGCTTGGAACCGTTGGTATGATACGCAAAATGGGTTAAATGTTTCGATGCCAAATGCGTTTTATGTATACGTTATTATGTATATTTACGACGACCGATTGGTTCAGTGGCGGGGCCCTCCGCCCGCGGAGTCAATGGTCGCGGATTCGTTTCCCGCATTGGAATAAATATTTATATGGATTTTTAAATGTTTATTCCGAGTCTGGTAACCCCCCCAATCCACATTTTCCTTTCCTGCCCCTTCCTTTCTTCTCGATCCTTTCCCTTCCTCTCCGCCAATCCACGGTCTGCCGTGCCAATGGATGCGTGGCTAGGG
Source organism: Baronia brevicornis (assembly GCA_031353405.1). Taxonomy (NCBI): domain Eukaryota; kingdom Metazoa; phylum Arthropoda; class Insecta; order Lepidoptera; family Papilionidae; genus Baronia; species Baronia brevicornis. The sequence continues at coordinate 704,766 of JASFAT010002298.1, forward strand.
GCGAGCCTAGTCGTAAGCGTGCCGATCGTCTCGGAGTCGGGCTCCTCCGGGTACTATGGTGCCTTACCTCAGCATGCAGGGCTCTGCTGGGGCTGACCTCCATCCTCCCATGCGGCTTGTAGGATTCACTAAAGACGAATTTAATATACCTAATTTGTCGAAAAATGACGGCGACGTGGTTCGCCACCCGTCACGTCCTGATTCTCACGAGGGCGAAAAGCGACCAATGACGTTTCGCTGCGATGAATCGCAGCGGATGGAGCTCTGCCAACCCCTGCGGGGGATAGGCGTGAATATATAAAAAAAATATATATTTACGTTAACTTTGTGGAGATAATTACATTTTAGGTAAAAATAAATATAGAATCGAGATTATTTTTCACAGAATTACGTCAAGAGTCGTTCATTTTATCTGTATTTTTTTTTACAGGTGCAACACAATTCATCACACAAACACAGTCTCAAGCACTGAATCCTCACCAAGTGAGAAGAAAATCGAATCCAGACAGTTCATAGTAAACACTTCAGTTTTTGCTCGTTGCCGGATAAGTGTAAATAAGTTAATTAAATTATTTAATAATTAAGTGACAAACTAACAAGGAACAATCGTGTAATGTGCAGCGCTAAATATTTAAAAGCTGAAATTGAATAGGATATATTAGACGTTTCATATGCGTATCTGAACGGGGTGTATCCTTAACCGTATGTACGTAAAACTGTGTTACCATTAGTTTCCCATTTGAATACAAAGATTAGAATATGTAGAGTCAACATAGCCAGTGAAGTAGTAAAGTAGAAAATGTTATAACGAGGGGAGATTCAATGAATTGTCTGTATCCGTTACCTTAAAAACAATAAACATTAGATTGCCCATTCAATTCATTTTGACTGGTAATTGAAAAAAATATAATGATACAATTTCTTAGAATTTTGTGGCTGTGCATACAGTTGTATGTTAGTATAACTATATGCTGTCTCAAAATACTAAGAAATCACATCACTTTAAGTATAGTTTTTTTCTAAATAAATTTAGAGCAGCCAAAATGACTTATAGGGAAATCTAGTGTCAAAATGAGATTCAATAGGGTATATAATAAATCTCATTTAAATTGTCAAATTTATTAACGGTATGAATAGTAAAAATCATTACAATTTTGTCATTATCGCTTCAAAAATAACACTGAAATACAATCACCATCAACGATTTTACAATGTTAAATTAAACTAGAGGAAGAACTGTTACTGGAAAGAGTTGCAACAGTGAAAATGGTAGATTCATGACTTTTCAAGAGATTAATCACCTATCGTAAAGTACGTGTATTTCCTTTGCTAAATCTAAAGGACGGACTTATGTGGTAATTGATGTTAAGACAATGAAGTCAGCTAGTGGCACCCATTTCGATGACCAAGAAGAAATATTTTTTCGAAGGGTTCAAAAAAAAATATTGAAAAATCTAAATGTAGCGAAGTCAAGGGAGACTATAGAAAAATAAAACGAGTTTGAAATTCATGACTTATTTCTTGTACATATACATTTGTTAAACGCCCCTCGTATTTTATATCGATGAACTAAACTATGCTTTTAATGATTTACTATTACGCACCTATTTGCTAAATCATACACCAATAATATGATTATTATTGCGCCCGTCTAACGGAAAAGTATCATATTTTTATATTTTATGACAGTCACAAAGCATCTTATTCATATAATTATTATTTATTTTATTTTATTCGATGACAATTTAAATTATATCATGACTTAACACATAATTAAATCTTATTTTTTATGGAAGGGTTAGGCAAACGACCTGACGTTTCGTAGTCTTTGCCGTAAAAATTTTCTTACTTTAAGGTAAACGTAAAAAGATAAAAAGGTGACGTTAAAGAAGAGGAAAGAGTTGGGCTACCAGTTGCCAATAATAATCCAACGAGATGCGTTATCAAGGCTTTTACTCAGGAGTCGGTTCTCTGCGACAGTGTAGTTATTGTAAGGGGAAGGTTACACGATTGCGATACGTGAAACCAATCTGTATTGATGGATAACATTCTCTAGTGGTGGATTACAGATTCTATACGTTCAATATTTATCGAAGCGTTTCGTGAGGTATAAACGTATCAAAATGAACGCAGAGCTAAAAAATATGCTTATCAAAGCACTTTCTTTCAAAACAAAAATAAAAATGGCTTTTCCTATTTTTTGATGAACTTTCCCATAGTTTGGGCAGTACATACATATATACATATCGTCACGACTGTTTACCGTTGGGGTAGGCAGAGAACACAGATCTCCATCTCCTATGATCCCAGCACATTTTCCTTGCTTCCTCCACACTCATCACTCTCCCCATGTAAGCTCGTCCGTTGAGGGTACTTTTGACCTGGCCTTTCTTAAAAACTTCGGCAATTTGGTCAAGGTATGTTTTCTTTGGTCTTCCCCTACCTACCATTCCATCCACATCCGCAAAAGTGGTTGGGCAGTGCTTACAAATTAAAAACGAACTCCATTCAATTAGTAAATTGTCATTGCAGGATTCAGAAATGTAGTAATCCTGTAATATATATTGAAAATATCACGATATATAATAAATATGTAGTCTTCGCTTAACACAGAATGGGTATACAATAAATGAATAATTCCGAACTGTAATAATCCAAGATTTTATTCTTTGTTAGATGTTTGTAAAACAACGTAAATAATATTATTGATGGGAGATTACTGAATATCAATAATATGTATGCGGAATAATATAGAAATAAAACGGTACTTAATATGTAGGACTCGTTTTTAACGAAAAATAAGGAACCAGGTGCTTCACATATACATAATCAGTATTAAATTTATTCTGAGTGCTGGCATGTCTTACAAAATAAAATGTTTTGAAGACAATTGTTTAACAGTCTTTTTATAATAGGTAGTTTCACGTAGAGTAGCTAATTATACAATACATAACAAGCAAACAATAGTAACTTTGAATTCATATAGAAAAAGAACTGTTTTATTAAATTTTCAAGCTTGTATCCTTATAAATACGCCCTTTTGATTTACAACCTTAATAACCTTATTGCTTTTGTGAATTTAAAATTTAATAGTTCATGCAAAAAATTAATTGATATAATATGGAAATATGTACATATATATACCTCAATGTCAATATATTGTTCACATTTTAAGTTTATTATAATTACATATTATTTTCTTTTAAATTTGTAAAGATAATTTATTTACGAATTTAAATATTTTGTCAGAAATTGCCAGCAACGTTTTAATACTTCTAGATTCCTTGATGACGATGCTTCTCTCTAAAAATAATTTATTAGTTTTAATATTCTTAAATAATAAGAAGTTCAGACTTAATAATGCATTATTAAGTCTTTATTTTATGTTCATAAATAAACTCCTTTGCAAAAAACGGGCACCTTACAGTCATTGACTTTTCTATGAATAATATATTGGGTTGTTCGGAAAGTAATTTCTTTATTAAATTTATTTTAACATTTAAATCCTAGAATCCGTGTGTTAGTAGTCAATGTAAACAGAAATCCGTGTGAAAATGGACATTTTTATGCGTATAGTGAAATTAAGGCTACGAGTATTTTTATGGTACTTTAATAAAAAAAATAATAACGAGTATGAGCTCCCCTTACAGCAATTGCGGCATGTAATTAACTTAGCATGCTTTCCAACCAGGCTTTTGATGGTGTCCTGTGGAATATGTTCCCACTCAGCCGAGATCACACGTTTAAGTTTCCCGATGTTTTGTGGAGGTGGTTGGACAGATCGTTCTCGCCTTTTTAGGAGGTCTCAGACGTGCTCAATGGGATAAAGGTCGGGGTTCCGCGCTGGCCTAATAGATCCTCCACCACAATGGGTGATTTCTTCAAAACACACGTCAGCATAGCGTTCCCCTTGTCTTCGTAATACTCGTCTATTAGTATCGAGCCCAGGTGCTTTGGACGGTTGAACGACGCACGTTTAACCGTTGTGAGGTGTAACATTGGCTACGATCTTCTTCTAGCAGCGCGATTTTACTAGCTCTTATTGCTCTTTCTGATTTAAAAATATCTGTTTTAAGCCACAATAAGGATTATGCGACAAAAATAAATTATTAATACTAAAAATAACAAAAAGTTAGTTTTAGTTGTCTGTTCGCGGGTTTGTTGTTAGAAGGTTATTCTAACAACAAACCCGCGAAAATTAAGTAAAAAGACACAAACTAAAGAAGGGATTAATTAAAAAAAAAAACAAAAGTTCGAATTTGAAATCAATTTTTTTTAAACCCAGACTTTATTAAGTATCAGTAACACAGTTTAGCTATTAAAACCTCTTAAGAGCTAAATTGCTACCAATAATGTAGAAAAATCAAAATCGTTTTTTTTTTGCAAAGGAGTGTATATTGGTTATATATATAAAATGACTTAGCTAATTTACCCTTTGCAATCATACAGACATACAGACAGGGTTAAAATCCAGTGTTTTATTTGTGTTGTGAAATAATATATCCTGTAAAATAACATTTTGGGCAGGAAAAAATAAAACTATGGCACGAAAGTGACTTTATGTACTTACCAGCTAAAAGTCAAATTCAGTGGATTATGGGTATAAACTCTCAGATCTGTTAGTTATGGGAATAAACTAAATTTCATTTAATTTGTATAGAGTTTAAGTTTTAAGAATTTAGCTCTGTATATAAATTTTGGGTGTGATCTCATAACTACGAAATTCAGTACAAATAATATTATGTATCTTCTCCTTTATATAACTATCATTTTAATTTTTTTACACTCATTGTTTAAACAATATTAACTATTTTACAAATCCACAATATCCACAAATATCTCACACAATAATAGAATAATGTCTACTATTTTTGTATGACTCATAAATGAAGTTACAGGTGAATATATTGGAATGAATCATTAATGTAGTGGAGAAATACATTTAGTTTCTGGTAAGGCTAAATTAGGTTATGATAATTTTGTTCGATATTTTTGAACATGGCAATTTTTAAGGAAAATAATTGTGGATTATGTTTTAAATTAAAATTTTTGCATGCTTTTGTAAATTTTTATTACCAAATTGAATTTATTTTTTGCAAAAATTTGTAATTACAAATTGTACTAAAAGGTATATAACAATAAGATTATTATAAATGTATTATGAAACGGAATTCGTTAGATTGCTTTGTAAATTGTGCATGGTTATCTCTAATAGAGTCTAGGGTTGGTTGCATTCTAATACTTATGTACAGTGGACTAGTTTTCACGCAAAGCAAATTTGTTATTGAGTTGCTATTACATACGTACAATTTATTCTGAAACTTTTTTAATGTGTTTGTTTTTTTAAACTTTAAATTCAATTTAAATTAATTATTATGATCTTATATAGATATTTTATAACATTACTTTAATGTCAGAACAGCCCTGTATTGTGTGGCGTATGAAAGGAAATAAAGTTGGTCTATTATTTGGAAGTGGTCATACTGTTAATGATTGCTTATAGCTTTGATTACGCGAATATGTTGCCGTTGACAAAGTCTTCGCATACTATGAGAAATAGGTGTATAGTCATGCGAATTGTTGATCTCATTTGTTTACGGACCTATAGCTCAATATGTAGTTTTTTTGTAAAATAAACAAAACTTTATCCGAATGTAAATTTTTTATTTTAAGATGTATAAATTGTATATACTTTTTAACGCAGATTTTTATACAGATAACCCAATTTATTCAAATCTATGGTTGTATAAAAATTCCATTGTCAACTAAGTACTTCTATTTAAATATTAATATAGACTATTGTAAACTTGTGATAAGCATTCTTATGTTTATCAAATAAAGATGTAATATAAAATGTATATGAATTCGTTGACATGGATTTGTACATAAATTAATATTGTAAATAATATCTTGGTTACGTTGTTCAGATATTGACGTTTTGAACATAAATAAATAACTTTTACATAATCATTTATTTTTATTTCCTTTTGTTTTTATATTTTATAATAACTCGTTCTTATCGTATAATAATCGTTGCTCCATCTGGCCGGGAGGTGCCCCACACTGTTTGCTGTTTCCACTCTAATGGTTGTCGGTTCTCCTATAAACTTCTTCTTCTCAGTTTGCTAACGACGATCTGCAAAGAGCGATTGCCAGAAACCGGTAGCGTGAAGCTTATGAAGAGTTCTTTGCCCAGCAGTGCACTGCCGTAGGTCGTTAATGGTAATGCAAAAGAGATAGGTTAAGAATTGTGAGCTTAGCTGAAGTCAGATTCTCTAATAATATCGATTTATTTGTCCACCGGAGTCAAAGAAGGTGTAAAAGAGTTGAGAAAGGAATACTTAGTGAGGATGGATGAAAGACGACTGAAAAAAGAAATTTATGTGCGGATGTTGATGTGAAGGGTCGGTAGGGGAAGACTAGATAGATTGATAGAATAGAAGATGCATTGACCAAATTGCCAAAGTTCTTAAGAAAAGTCAGGTCAAAAGTACCCTTAACCGGTGAGCTTGTATGAAGAGAGTGATGAGTGTGGATGAAAGGTGTGCCGAGATAGTAGCAGATGTAGATCCGTGGTTTCTTTTTACCACTACGAAAAACAGGCGTGATGATATGTAAATATGTTGTCCAACGGAATAAGGCAAATTCAAGAAAAGATATTTAAAGGATCTTAAATGCGTAGTTGATGCTACTCTATCTCAGATGTCGTAGACGAATTTTTGTCAGCTTGATGATTATGCCTGATAAATTATATAATATCAGGATAAAACTATTCTTCAAGTTAAAAATAAATGTGTTTTCTACTTCCCGAGTTGTCGACGGCTGCAGGACTTGCGATAGGCTCGATTTTTTATTTGTACGCTGAGATGTATCATCTCTCTGGGTATCGAATTTATTACGGCGAATACTGTGAAGTTGTTCAATCTCCTCCCAGCAGCACAGTTCGACCAACGCAACACGCGCCACAAAAATGCCATCCGTCAACCACCGTGCGATTTAGTCGCAGTTTTCTGCCACGAACTGGAAATGTGAACAATTTCCCACCTGCGGTGTTCCCACTTGATTATGACATGCGGGTATTTACGAAAAGAACGTGTGTTCGTTGAAGGCCGGCAACACATCTTAGGAGAATTTTTTAAATATATTCCTTGATTTGATTATTATAAACTTTCGTATTTTACTTATCTATTATATATTAAAAAGTTTTCCACTTCAATTCTTATTCTTTTTCACCAATTACTCATGTTTTCCCTATGAAAAAATACTATTCATACGTTATATACGGTCTTCGAAGTCTTATAGCTTGATGTTCAATTTTATGATTGTTACATGTCATATCAAAATACGGTTCCAAGCATATTTTCTTCTTTTTTACATTTAAAATAATATCTTTGAACATTAAGTCTACTAAATATACGTGTAACAAATAAATTAAAATTCTATAAATTATTTGTGAAAATATACTGTACTGATTTTTTGTTCATATACTGTAAATATATAACTGGTTTATACTTGTGAGATATCAGAGATATTAAAACTTGTATTTAGGATAAATACAACTTTTAATATCTCGTATTTTGAATTACCTTATTACAGGTTTTAATATAGTATATAGTATATTGTTTTCCTTATATTTTGTTCCTTTACTTGCATATTGAAATCTAAGACTTGAAAAACAGCAATAGCATGTAGTTGCTATTGCTGTTTTTCAAGTAGCATTTCCGTCAAGATACATTTCATTATCATCAGTCTGCAACTAACCACCATCTGAACTTTACACATCTGATTTTTAGCAGTCGTCGGTCTCCAATCCTGCACTCTATATAATTTGTATTAAAGTTGTTTAGGGTAGGACGTAAATGAGATAAAAACTGCATATTGGTTTTGGTTAAAAAAGTATGCCTTTTTATTTATTCTTTCAAATAGTCTTCATCTAAATTTTATAAGAACATTGGACACAATCGAAGCTTTTTTTACCGATAAATAAGTATAAATAATTTCATATTCACATAAATTGTCTTATTTATAAATACATTACATTTATTTAATATCAGTCCTCTCAAAAGGTCCTTTCCCTGCAAATTAAAATTTAATATTTACATAGCGATAGGGATTCGCGTCTACCGTACATACATACATCAACAATTAACAATTAATAGAGACTATTTACAAAATATAATTTCACTATCACACACGCAATCATCCTTCAACATTCAAGCACATTGATTTGACATTCACACGATTTGGCATATGGATGGCGGCATTTCACTAGCAAAGGTTATCCCGGGAGAGCCACCAGGGTGCGCGGCATTCTTCGCGCTTCCGTCGTCGCCGCTCTGCGCGGTCACTGCGTTTCTTTACAAAGCGAATGTTGTATGGATCCTCCGCTAGTTCAGGGTAACGTGCCACATCGTGTACGTATTCGCCCTCGTATCCGGCCGTCGAACCCGACTTCTGAATTTCGTCCAGTTCAGCCGCTGACCACTCTAGAGACCCTCCCAATCCACCTCGCAACGCCTCCCGTTCTCTATGCCATGCTTTCCTCACTGCAGCCACATGTGCATGGTGTAAGAGCCTTTGTCTCTCTTTCTCTGCACTCGTCCCATATCTTAAATTAACTATGCTAGTTTGACCGTGTATTTTTACGTCCGCATAGGAACGTCCCCCTTCTGCTACTTCGTGGAATGTTACGTTTAGTTTACCCTGCATGCGTTTTAGTTGTTGTTTATCATCGGCAGCGCGCCATGTATCTTCTTTGACGAAGTAAAATACATCTTGCTGATCACCGTGGACGATAAATGAGAAAGGTAAGAGGTGCGAGCGGTTAAATACAGATGTGTACACATCACGATAAATGGCATTCGCTGTGGGCACAGTGGTTACTACAGCACGCCCACGTGAATTTCTCGAGACTAGAATACCACGTCCAAAAGGTGGTTCCGAATCAGAGCCGATCCTTTTAGGGGCCAGATTAAGCGCATCCGATTTCAGAGCAGACATAGCCGGTATGGATAAGCTTCGGAAGTCAGCTATTCGTTTGTTAGACATGTGCGATAAAAAGCCTGATTCAATAGTGACACTCGGTAGTAGCGACATTGCTGATGGTAGACCGGGAGGGCTGCTTACAGGTGCTGTGCCCCAAATAGGACGTCCGCGAGGTATACTTGGCATAACAGAGCCACCGGGCAATTCATCGGGATATAGTTGTGGTGCTAAACTTTTAGTGTCATAGCCAAGTAGTTGCAGCCAAGAAAGGTGATCTGAAATAAGTGATATATATTTAGTTTAATGTAAACTAAAAAAAATTATGTTTCTTAGAATGTATATTATTTATTTTTAAGGATATTCACCTATAGGTTTCTTATTTTGTGGCCTTACGTTAATAGGATCATTGCCATTGAACCTATATAAATGCAATTGTGTTGGATTATGTATTCGTTCAATAAGATTCTCCCACAACGGTGACATCCACTGGCCGATTAAAGGATCATATACTTTTCCATTCGCCATATGCACTAATGATGTTACTTGGTCCAATAATCCACCACAAAAGTCCACAGGAAGATATAAGTAAGGGTTAGAATCGTACACAATATGTCCATAAGGTGATCGCATTATTTCTCGTATACCCTCCCCGTATTGGTTAAAAACCATGACAGGTGTTCCACATTGATCGGTAGCGATGTAGTATTTGTGCCGAGCCACCTAAAAGTAAATAAATGAAAAATAATTCAATTCCTGTATAAATATTTATTTCAATGAACAAATAAATGAATAATTCAATCACTGTAAAAGTATAGTATTTTAAAGGTTGTTGAATGTTACCTGTGTGTAAATAAGGTGACCCCTATCGTCATAAACCAAAGTCATAAATCTATTTTCTCGAGGCGAATAAATATGGCTGACTTCGTGGGGTTTTTCTTTGTTAGTGTAAAAGAACTGCGTTACGTTCCCAAAATTGTCTTTTCTTGTAGAAAGCCTATACATTAAGATTTAATTAGAAATTGTTAAATCAAGTTAAATTTAATTTATAGAAAAGATTACATGAAGATACTTTAAATTTAGCTTACCTATCTAGATGATCATAATAATAACGAACATCAAATCTTCCTCTTTTCATTGCTCTTATTAGTAAACCTTTAGAATTATACTGGAATCGTTCCTCTCTAGCGTTTTGAGATACTAAACCGCGACTGTCGTATCGGTATTGACCTTCACCAAATTTAATTATTCGGTCCATATCATTATATTCCATAGGGATTGTGTTGCCTCTGTAAGTTAGTGATAACATATTTCCGTTGTCGTCGTATCTGAACCCCCATGGTTCTTGAGCTTCCACCCCTGTTAATTGTCCATCACAATCCCAAGTGTAATTTTTAACATTTGTGTACGTGTTAACACCTACGTTTCTGGTGTGAGTTCTCGTTTGAGATATTCTTCCATGTCTATCGTAAGAAAATTCCATTCTAAAAACTTCCATCCTATGAATATTTACTGTCACTTCCTTTTCTAGAAACTGGTTATTCAATACACGTGAAAACATAGCGATTCCATCATATACGGAAGTTTCATTCCATTTTTGTTTAGACACTGTAAACTGGCCTAATAGTTCTTGTGCACCAGTTTTGCTATTGTAAACAATGTGGTGTGGTATAAGAGTTTGTCCACCAATACGCCCTTGTACAGATATAATTCTATAATTATTGTCATAGTCATAAATAATTTTTGCATTGCTAAGCCCAGTTTTAGCTCCATAGTCAAGTCTCTCTTCCATTAGAAGGCCGCCGGCGTAAGTAGACTCCCAGCGATAATCTACATCACGGTCTACATGTAATATTTCTGAGGGCAGTCCACTATTTTCGGAATAATGTATTTGTGTTTGTCCATCACCATGTACTATTTCAGATATTTTATTCGTTGTAAAATAACGATATATTACTCTTGCTCCATCACCAGGGAAAACTGTTTGTAGTAATTCCCCAGTGTGAGCATAGTGCTGTAAATACTTCTTTGAAGATCCGGGAGGTGTATAAGTAACCCTTAGAAATCCGATAGAAGGCTGGACGCTAAATGAATGGTTAGTCCCAGATGGTAATAAGACGTGAGTCAGGCCGCCATCGTTATCATATAAATATTTGAAATTTCTTTGACTTGCTAATGTTATTTTAGATACAAGATTACCTTCATTATAAAATATAAATTTAGTACCATCTTGTGTACTAGTAATTTCTGAAAGCATTCCATGAGGATCGTAGTTATATGTTTCTTCACTATCGCCCCATTTCCAACCATTTATTCTATAAAACCGATCATATGAAATGTTTAACGGTACACCAGCACCATGAGGTGTAAATGAAAGTGGTAATCCAGCCACATCATAAGAAATTGTAAAGAGAGGATTTCTATCTGCGTTAAAGAAAGTTTCTCGGCTTTTAAATTGATCAAATTCAATAATTAAAACCCTAGAGTCATTAACCCAAATTTCTCGATTAAGAGTTTGTTGTGGGTTTCTTACATCTCCGACTAATGTATATAAGGAGTACATATTATTTAGTAATCCATCGCCAAATGTTGTACTTTGATGAGACCACATATGTAGCATTTCAGCTTCAATAGGAAGAGCAGCTTCTAGCAACGGATGCTTAGCAGCTGCAATACTTTCAAATTTCCCAGACCAAGGCGTTTCAATAAGTAGAGTATTGTTTGAGTAAATTCGACCTTCAGTTATTTGTTTTCCGTTGTTTATGGTGATTTGCTTAAAGGATTGGCCATGTAAAACATATTCACATTTTTTTGCCACTCCTACTGGTATTGTACTCGATGGATTTGAAACTGTTACTGCTAATCCGTAGTTTTTAGCAAGACCTGAAGTTATGTGCACTTGTTCTCCAGTGGGCATTATTATTTTTGTAACTCGACCTAAGTCGTCGTAGTTGTAGATAACCGTATCTGCAGCCTAAAAAAACATTTTTTAAAGATATTTTACATTATTATGTATAAATTACTACTTATTATATTACTTTGGAAGTGAATAATTACCCCTGATCGACTGTTGAGCAAACCTGAATTAGCGTCATAATCTAATTCAATTTCAGACGTGCCTTTCTCTGTTATTTTTGTTAAGTAGCCGATTCCGGATATTTTTAATTCCAGTTTATGATCTTGAGTATTTTCAATGGAGCTTACAATATTGCTGTAATCCCTTAGCAATTGTATTTTATTTCCTGATGCGTCAGTTACAGTAGAAAGTTTTCCAAAACTAGTATTTTTGGAATACAAAAATGAGTATCTCGTTTTTCCTGATGTTAAATCTTTAGTAGTGATATGTTGACCGTATCTATTAAATACATAAACTTCTGAAGAAGGTGGATATGGAATTCTAAATTCACCATTTTCGTCGTGCGAAGGTAGGTAATGTTTTAATGCCAAAATATGAAGAGAACCTATAAAAAGGAAAAAACAAAAATATCAAATATTTGGCACACTGAACAAAAGGTTTATTATATTTTTCTTTAAAATTAAAATAGAATTTGCTAAAAATTTAAAATTTTTAATTTCGTCATATAATGATGTCAAATAAAATTCATTTTTCACAAGACACTAATCGTAAGTTTTAAAAATGTAAAATATTTTATTTTATTATTTTAATTACCTTGATCGACAACATTAAGAACACCATCAGGTGTTACTGCAAGGGCAGATATCGTCTGAAATTTAGCATTTGATGACAATAAAGTTTCGGTACTTGTTGATGGTTCATCGCCTGCCATCACACTTAATTTGCAAGGACATCCTGCTCCTTCATCACGAGGGCTTACAGGGACAACTGTTGCCGAAGTAGAAGAATTGCATTCGCAACTTAATTCTTTTAAATTTTCTTGTAATTTACCCGCAAAATGCATAATCTTTCCAGAAGAATCAATAGACTTAATGCTATTTATTTTCTTAGAATCAGATTCGGCCACATACAGAATTCCGCTTGGTGCAAAAGATATCGCCTGTATTGTACCCAAGCTAGAATCTACCCTAAAATCAGTATTTGTTTTATTTGTTACTTTGCTTATTGGTTTGCCATCAATTCCGAGTCGACAGTGAGATGGTTGACCCGCCACAACTTTAATTTTCATATCAACAGTAAGTTTTAAAATGATTCTGTCATCAATAAAATATAGTGAACCATCCAATGGAGAGAGTGCTACCCCAGTAGGCCATTGTAACTGAGCTTCGTATGGTGGTATAGCTCCACGGCAAGGTACTGGAGACCAATGGTTGTGATGACCATGATGTCCAACTAGGGTATGAATTATTCCACTTGGATCAACTGCTCGGATGTTTGTTCCATCAGCAATATACATTGTTCTATCGGCTGCAATAGCTAGGCCTAAAAATAACATTCATATATAATTACAGCATACTTTATAAAATAAATAAATAAAAATAAAAACCATTTATTTCAACCTTCGCAGGTCATATTTTGTTAGTAGATATACACACCAATGTAATGTTAGTAATCTTAATCCTAACTTATCTAAGACAAACTTGATTTATCAGCATATGCACCATTTGCACATGGTTCGATTACTGACAATCTAAAAATACCCTCAATCGGAAAATACCCTCAGGATACCATTGGGACTGTCCGGAACCTTGCGCACCAGGGATTTATACCCGATGCGTGATTTAAGTGTAAATTTACCTTTTGGGTGGGCTAGCTTTGCTTTAATTGCTGGTCCTTCATCACCACAGTTAGTATCATCTCCTGGAATGCAGCGATCACCGTTACCAACTACAGGTTCCGAATTTGTGGCTGGATCTCTAACTTTTTCTAGTACAAGTACCCTTCGTACTTGGTGCCTTTCAGAATCTGATATATAAAGGTATCCGTCTGCTGGTGATATACAAATATAGTATTGGTAAGCAACTTGCGTAGTCCTGAAAATGAAAAAAATTTTAAACGTAAAATTTGAAAGATACAATTAAACTTATTAATTAACTATTTAATGCTTAATAACTTACTCCAGTTTTAGTACAGTAGTAACAATGCCTTCGGGAGTTATTCGACGTACTAAATTGAAATCACCAACGTAAAGTGAGCCATCCGGTCCTGAAGTAAGTGCTGTAGGTGTCAAAAGTCTTGCATCCGCTGCTTTACCATTACAATGATCTGGACATTTCAAGGACCGTTGAAGTCCAGTACCCATTACCACCTAAAATTGTACAAGTTTGTAAAATTTGTAAATAAGTAAATAAAGAGAATCTGTAATAGTAGCGAGAACGGAAACTACCTGCACAGTTCGAGGATAATGTTTTAGATGAAGTAACGCTCCGTCACCCTTTTGTAAGATGCCTTCGTGGAAATTATAATGATGATGAATATCAAGGCCCCAACCGCCAATATCTGAGATGTCAACATCGAATCCAGTTAAAGTTGCTGTTTGCGTTTCCCACACAATGGACGAGCATAAGGAATACTCGTAACCTATTGAGATTTTCGCTTGAGCTTGCCCATATACCTGAAAGTAATTGTAATATGTAGATGATAGATATATTCCTTATTGTACACCAAAAACAAAGTTATATAATTATTGATTGTAATATTTATATACCAGTGTCAGTTTTATCGCTAACAGCGATTTCTTTCAGTCAACCCTAGGATAGACATAGTGTTAAAAAGATAATTTGGTGTAGGTTGGTGATACATTATCGTCAGAATGATAGAAAAAATTTATTAATAAACAAAGTTAATAGCCATAAGCAAAAATAGTATTATAATATATATATATATATATATATATATATATATATATATATATATATATATATATATATATATATATATATATATATATATATATATATATATATATATATATATATATATATTAATATGAGTTTACCGTAAACAATAAAGAAAAAATAAAAAGATACATATAAAAATATTTATTGTAGGTACCTTTTGCTTGTACACGTTTCGCTTATTCCATGCAAAGACGTGCGTGAGGTCAGGATCGGCTTCATATGTGTGAGTGTGGAGTGAGCCTTCGATTTCAACTCGAACGTGGACGCGTGCTAAAGACGCGGGCACTATTCGCCGTGTCAGTTGGACGTGCACACAAGAGAGGTAGCCGGCCGCTTGTGAAGAACGGTACGTCAGTTTAACGGACGAGCCAGGTATTCCAATTGACTCGCTCACGATCTGGAAAAGATAAATTGTGAAATCATTAATAATATTCTTTTTATATAAAAAATCTTAAAATATTGATAGATACATAGACATATTCTCTATTGTACACCAAAAACACAGTTATACAATTATTGATTGTAATATTTATATACAAATGGCGGTCTTTTCGCTAATAGCGATTTCTTACAGACAACCGTAGGATGGACATGTGTTACAAAAATAATTTGATGTAGGTTGGTGACATATTATCCTCAGTATGATAGAAAAAAGTTATTAATAAACAAAGTTTATAGCCATATGCAAAATATATTATAAGTATATATAAATATAAGTTAACCGTAAATAATAAACGAATAAATAAAGAGATACATAATTATTATAAAAATATTTAGTGATTTTTGATAAGCTTTTTGAAAATTGGAAGAGACTTCGCTTGTCTCAACTCCACCGGCAACAAATTCCAAAATATAATTGTCTTATACTTGTTGTTGATTATTATTTTTTGTATAAATAATTAATAAGAGTATAAAGCTATATTTATTTTCATAAATCGTAGTCGATCATATAAAAAGTAGAGTTATGCTCTGTCTTCAGTTATTTGAAAAGTTTTACCCTATATAGGTACTTTAAATGTATGGTAACTGAGTAGTATACTTTATAATAACCGCTTATTTCAGTGATAAGAGTACTTAACTTCTGAGCAAAGATTCAAACCTCGGCTGAAATTAAAAATTGTTTATAAAAATCGTTTTTGTGTCCCTGGATGAAATTGGTTTCTTTATTGTGACTAAAAAACATTGCATCTGCATTTTTAAAATTGGTTCGTGGGATAAAGGAGGAAAAGAGAGTCTTCTGTGTTTGGGCATATATTTTAAGATGCTCCGCACTAGTGTTATATTCGTATTTCTTGAAAGAGATTACCGTAACCGAATTGGCTAGGACAACATTATCATCAATCGACGGGAAGAGATATTATAATGGGACAGTGACATGTATGCAGTTAGTAATAAACCAATTCTAGTGTACGACGGTTGTGTGGTTATTTGTCAAATACTTATTTATCAGTGGCGAAGAGGATATAAATACTTATTAGACAGCCATCACCCCTAGCCAATATTTAATCAAAATTAAATGATTGTACCTGAGCTTCGGGATATATGACCGTAGAGGTAGCAGCAGACGATGCCGCAGGCGCAGCGAGTGGCGGCATCGCAACCACTTCAGGCCGGAGTCGTTCGTGATCATGGGCAGCGCATGGTAGTGAAGCCACTTCCCACCATTGTGGCATCGGGGACCAATCTAGTCTTGGAGGTGCCCTGAAAAACAATGTAAGATTTTGTATATTTACTGTTTATATACATATGTATTTCTGCAAAGATTTTGAGAATTATCTCTATTATGACACTTCAATTCCAGGGCAGCTTGTTGAAATGTTGTAGATTCTATATTACTATCAAGTATTGTTTTATTCACTCGGCTTCTCTTATATTAGTACAGTTCTCTATCCTTTTATGATCTTTAAATGCCTATGATATATTATATGAAATAGAAATGCACAGAATTGTGATCTGGCAATCACAAGAGTTTATGAATAATTATTGTGTAGTAAAGTAAGGAACAAACCTTGGAGTGGGCACTTTGACGTTGTCATCGCTAAGCTCCATCTGTACGGGGGGCAAAACGACAATTTGGTTCCACGGCACGAATACAGTTTTCCGCAGCGGTTTGAACGGAGATCGTTGGAACTGTAAGGTCACTGCACCACCACCGTTCACTAATACATCGAACCTGTCAAATTTTTTATTTAATTGTATTAAATATCTTATTTCTTTAAAGTATTTAGAGTACGCCCAATTCTTTTTACAGAAGACTCGAAGAATTTTATCAGATTTTTGTTTACCATTCCAACTAAGCTAATATGTATTATTTTCCAGTTAAGTTCCATATCTATATTATGATTAATAAAATAAATGAAAGATGCAAAAATTTGAGCAAAGATGTGGTGGATAAGAAGTTTAGGCGGTAAAGAAAAGAACATTCAACCAGATTTCTCTGTATATGTGTGTTTGAGTTAATGGGCACAAAAAAAGTTTCTTCCAATTCAAAGAAATGTCGATTAGTTTAGAAATCAGTAGGAGTATAACGCCTATTTATATCTAGGATAATAAATTGGTACATAAGGTGAAGATAAGAATATTCAGTCATAAATATGTTCATTTAAGGCGATGAAAATAAAAAAAAGTTTTCATCGAATTCAAAGAAACGTCGATTGGTGTAGAAATCAGGCGTCATAACTTATTAATGAAAAAATGTATTATTATTTCCAAAAAGCCATTTTTCAAAGATTCTAGTAATATTGTTAGATATTACTACAATTCTTGTTAACCTTTCCAACTAAGCTAATAAAACTTGTGCAGGTCATCATAGTCCAACCGTAGAATCAAACCCACGGCCTTAGTTTATAAGCGAAAACATTAATCGGTTGGGTTTGTTACTTATGTTTATATATATTTCGTTATTATTTAATGAATTCTCAAGACTAATTTAACTTAGTGTAAATACATTCTTTGGTTATGATGGGAACAGAATATTTTTTTATGATTTAACTAATTGTACATCACGCTTTTTGTTTCGGCTGCCGTGTACGTCTATGACGTGTGTGGAATTCATAATGTTCAAGATTCTGTTACGGTTATTATCCATTAATAACGGTTGAACGGTATTTAGTCAATATTCATACAGATTATTTCATGTTCAAATATGTCTGTACGTCACGCGATTCCTTTTGAAATACATTACATTTTGTAACGCATACTATTTAGTGATTCTTTCAATCCGATACGGCAATTAAGTAATATGTTTATTCATTAGTAATTATTTACTTTGTAATCCCTGATGTTGTCTTATAATGCTGAGCTGTTAATGGTTTTAATCTTTATTGGACTGTGATATGACATTCCGTGTCTCAATTGTATGATGGATATGGGAGTCGGTCGATATCTCAGACGTGGTTCTAATTTAAAAGTCGTATCTTTTTTAATAGGTAGGCCAACGAGTATTTGTGTTACCCGATGGTAAGTAATCACTGCTGCTTATGGACATCGTCAATACTAAAGGTATTGTAGACGTATCTTTAGGTAGCAAAGGAATAAGGAGAGGGGGGAAATGAGAAGTAATGGTAGGATAAGAAGAAACAATGGAAGGGATAACAACTTGGCTTTCCAGTTGTAAGCGCTTATTAAAAAAGCATAGTAGTGAAGCTACTAACTCAAAAATCTGTTTTCTACAAGAGTGTGGTAACCCGGACGAACCGGCTCATTTATGCGGCCAAAAAAGAATTTGCCAAAAAGCGAGCTCTGCTACTTAATAAATATAAGATTGGGATAATTCAAAGAATGACGTGGTTGCCACCTTTTTAACCATAAACTTAATACTAAAAACAGCTATTTATTACAACAAATGAAACTTATTTTTTGTTTCTTATTTACATTCATCTCTATTTTACATATTATATATTGATATTCGAAATATTTTAATGGAGAAGCATATAAAATTATTTCAGCGACGTGCAGTATAACAATAATATGGCTAAATTAAACAATTTGTAAGAAGAACAGTTTCTTAGATGTAAAATTGGAACTCCTGAAAACTAACAGAAAACTGCAATATAATAAAAAAAAAATATAAAGTTATATTCAAAAATCACGAGGGCTCTCATTTCTAATAATGTATTTATAGTAGAATAACCATGGTAGAATTTAACTGTGGAGGTTAATCCAGAGGCCTAATTCTTTTCCCCTTCCTTTTTTCTTTCTCCCTTTCTCATATCTTGCTTCTTCCCCTCTTCATTCACATCTGAAGAAGGCGACGCATTTGTAGTACATATAGTACTGGTGATTATGGTTATTTACCATCAGATGACTAGCTTGCTCGTTTTACGCCTACCTCTTAAGAAAATAATAATAGGTAATACCTTTTTTTTGTAATCGCGACCTTGTAAGAACAAAGAGTATTTAACTTTAAAGGTGATAGAAGAATACTTGTTTCAGTTTGAAAACGCTGGCATCGAACATGAGGCAAGCTGTTTGTTCGTATTTGCTGTATTACTTTGTACTTTGCGCAAGCTTCCGTTACTTTCACCTGGTATGTTTAACTTTTTAATGTGTATTCAAAGGGTAAGGATGTGTTTTGTTTTACGCATGGGCGGTTATATTATTAGCTCTAACTCAAAAGTATTTAGTTATGTATTTCCAAGGAAGGTTATTTAATTTTAAAACGTAGGTTTCTTTAATATGTGTATTCTTTGTTGTGCCTTGTCTTTATTATTTCCCGACATTTCGGTTATCTACAATCGTATTAATGACAATACTGCCTATTGTATATAATGTTAATTACATATTTGAAGACCTAAACGGCGCAGTGGAGTGGATTTTGCTTTCTAAGTCAAAGGGTCGTGGTTTCGATTCTCACATCAGGAAAAATTTTGTATGACTTAAAGGTATTTCTTTGAATCTGGGTGTTTGTCCTTATTGAATTGTTTTATGTGATACCCGCGATACAGGGAATCTGGTGTAGGATCATGATAAAAGACAGTCAAAGGTATTTTTATTGCATAAATTTATGTCTGGCATACAATTAAGAAAAAAAATATAGTTTTTACTTATAACAATTATATTTGCGGATATTTTCAGATATATTGATTGAGTTATTATTTTATTTTAATTTGACCTGGATTAAGTTTGTACATACATATAAGTGACTTTCGACACATCACTTTATTTAAAATCTAATCATCCTTATTTTAAAAAAAATGTTGTAGTTTGTTCGATAACGAGACAGTTATGTGTTCTTAATCGCATTATAATAAAAGTTTGAATATCATCAATTCAAATTTAATGTAATAAAGTGTAAACATTTTACTTACCATCCACCTTGCCTGGTGAGCGTGAAACCAAAACGAGCTTCCCGATCGACGGACACCCGTATTCCGATGATACCCAGACCTTGCGGCGAAACTACTTGACCGCGCATCACCGACACTCGACTGCACACATCACGTTACATCAGTATTACATAAAAGGGCAATGCACAGCATACAAGCGATATGATTCAAGGCTTTATTCGTGTATTTTTTTGTGTACAGTTGTGTATTGATGTTTGTGTAAGATATACATATTTAGATGTATGTAAGTACATGTATATTTTAAAATACATTTATAAAATCATGATACATTATATTTCTTTATTGTTTTTGTATCCATATGTGTATTTATAGAGACAAAACTAGATTTTTTTGTATATGTATACAATAGACTAAATGTATTAAATAAAATATTAAGTTTATTAATAAATAAATCTTTTTCATTACAAAATATACTTTATCATATACCTACATTATTAAATTTTAATTATAATAGTGGTCATTTATTAGACCACTATTAAAATAATTTTTTGTCACATAAATAATGGATTATGATAGCACATACGAATTTTTTTTTATCAATTTCAGTAAACCGTAGGTACACGACATGTATAGCAACAAAACATTCTCAAAAAATTAATGCAATTATATATTTTGCAAATTGTATAAATTCTTCACTTATGTGTTGTATGACACATAACATTCGACTGGATTTAGTTGTGTTCGTTACATTTAGTAAATTTTCTACGTTACTATGTTGAGATGGAACATTTCCTGTGCTATGTTTAGCCTCAACATAAATGCGAGCGGAATGGAGACAAGAGGGCTGTTATAGGGTTGTTAAACGTACTACAGAATAAAATATTTTGCTTTACTCATTCAGACGTTATATATTATATATACTATTAAATATATATATATATATATATATATATATATATATATATATATATATATATATATATATATATATATATATATATATATATATATATATATATATATATATATATATATATATATATATATATATATATATAACTGGTGAGACTTGTCCTCTATCCCTAAAACTCTATATTTTAGGGATAGAGTACAAGTTTTGATTATATTTAATTATGTTATGCAAATCAAATAATAAAATATATAAATCTAAAATATTTGTAACTTCAAACGACAAATTTTTTCTGTTTTAAGCACGATCTGAAACAAATATATTTTGTTGAATAATATTTGAGAACCCTAACCCTATAATTTTTTGACCGGCAGAAACTGGATATGTAGAGCCGATGATTGGCATAAGTAACGTGTCTTGGGGATGGTATATGTCTAGTAGTAAACTGCCACAGGCTGATGATGATGATGCAATGTGTACATCGGAAAATAATGTAATTTTTGGTTATGGCGGTGTTAAAAATAATTTTGTTTTCACTCAACGAATATGTACATTTATCGAATAATATTTTTTCCATACAATGAATACATCAAGTAATGTTGGTCCCAAAAACAAACATATATAATATAAATTGTATAAATGTTAGTATTGTTGCTAAATTTTCAATTATTAAATAAAAAAATAAATGATATATTTTTAAAACTTTTTCATCCATATTTAAAATTATATTTTAATAATTGAAATATAAATATAATCATCTTTAAAGGTATTATAATAAAAATGTAGTAGATTTACGTCTTTTCTTTGTTGGATTTATTGTTTTTTAAAAAAAACATCTTACGTGTTTTTTGATTTAGGATCGCTAAAAAAAGTTGTAGTGGCTCGGTAGAATGTTTTTTATGCGAGCGAGCCAAGCTTTTAAAGTCCGATGCTATATATTTAACTTTTTTACGTACCGATACTACATGTTCTGAGTTAAAGTAAAACACCGTGAGAAAACCAATTTAATAGAGGATATCTTTGAACACACGTAAAATTACGATTGTCGATCATGGTCAACATTTTCTCATAATTAAAAAAAGAGGCTTGTGTGCCCGTCATGTGCAAACTTGTAGGCTGTTTCTTTAGTTTGTGATTTATTTATTATATGGTATGAGCTTTCATCGCGTAAAAATGACTTTTTTTAAAATAATTAATCAGATTTCATCACGCATTGCAAAAAAATAATATTTTAAAATTAGCTACAGGATATATTGCATTTGTCGATTAGTAGAAGGAACGAAGAGATAAGATATACAGATTTAATATATAATACAAATATTAATTTTATTTGTAGTTTATAATTAAACATGATCCTATTGTAGTTTTGTGAAAGATAATATCAATTGCGTAATAATTATATGCAACAATATACATGACGCAGTGGGAGAAGATATATTTTAAGAGACTATTAGTCCGCGATTTCGAATTCTGCATAAGAGCAACTACTTCAGTGCTAAATGCCCTTTTTCGTATGTTTTTTTCATTAAAACAAACTATCCTTATATATAGCTTACTACAGTTTACTATTGGATGAAGGCTTTTTCCAAGAGTGACCATGAGCTCTGGAGAGGCGCATTAGCAAATGCAGACTAAATTGCCCTGTATTAAGATTTTTCTTTTCACAATCTAAGTAAATATTTGATACAAAATCCCTTAAATTAAATAACTCATTGTTGTTTACAAAGGTGAAAAGTATTAAAAAAATAATTATATAAATTGCAATACTAAACAAATAATATAAAGTAATTCGAATAAAATAGTTATTCCTTGCACAAATATTATCTAATTCTTGTATTAATCATTATTTATATGTAATAGAGACCAACAGAATATTAAATATTCCCAAAATAAAATAAGGGACATAAATCGGTTGGAGACAACTTGAATCAGAGTTTAGATCGGTATTTTTTTACATTAGTATAAGTATAATGTAGATGCTTGTGGGTAAAGACATGTAAGAAGTACATACTCCATTGTACATTCAAATTGTTGACTCAAAAAACTATGTCTGTTGGTGACTTTATTTCTCTGTCGAACCTCGGCATTCCGAATCATATCCACCGAAGAAACTTTAAGCAAGAATGGAACTATCTCTTCCGATCTATAGCTTCTGAAGCAGACGGTCTGATAGTGCCTACATTGCCACTGAAAATACAGACAGGAACTACTGGTGAAAACTTGTGTTAGGCTGTGAGGTATGGACAGCGAGACGACGATGAATTTTCTTAAACACTGCTTAGCCCAACTAATTTCTTTTATCGGCTTGTTTTTAAAGCTGTCTTCAAGCACCTAATCGAGCAAATTACTTGAGGTAATCATTCGTGGTCAACAATAAAAACTTACTATCGACCATGATCGGTTCTGGTTCAATATCGTCATTGACCAAGAATTGGTTTCATTCAAATTCTAAGCCAAAACTAATCTATCGGAAGGAATAATTTAAGCTGCTAAATATTCCGTAGAATTCTTGCAGCAATTCTATCAAGATTATAGTAACATCAGCAAACTGTAAGTATGAGGTGTATTTAAATTATCGTTTATCTAATGTCCTTTCTAGTATAGTGTCTTGAAAACACCTTTCAGTGCATTAGTGAACAGTTTCGGAGTTTAATACTCCTTGAGTTTACTACTCATTTCGCACTCACTGCATTATGCATGCATACTTTGTACTCGAACGGACATCATAGCACCGTTGTACAGACATCTTCACACCTCCTCCTAGTTACCTCTTACTACTACACCGCTCCTGCTACTACTACTACTACCTGACTACTACTGCTACTAGGTATCTATGACAACCCAGTTCTCAATGGATTCAAACGGTCTACTAAAGCTAAACTAGTAGGGCTGATTGTACTTGTTGGCCTTCTGTATAATCTGCCCCACTGCCTGAATGAGGTCGATGGTGTCATGTCCTGCCTGAAACCGATAATCTTGGGTGTGTGCAATGTCTATCTTGTTTTTGTCGATTTTTAAGTTTTTGAGGTGACTTGTCCTAAGCTTTTGTGCAAAGTTTCGTGTTGTCACTTTATTGAATTTTTAATAGTTTCATTATTAGAGCGACGCAGGTTTCATTTTACGCATTTCCTCATGAGTTTGGTGAATGCCACCTGGTACCCCAAATTGGCCCTCAGTCTGGGAGCATATATTTTCAGTCTGTCCTCTTTCCTCTTCCACAAAACCAGCCCCATTTCTCCCTCAAGGGTTTAACCACGCTATAATGGGCCAGGTCAATATCCGTAGAGGATTCCAGAGCATAATATAGATTCTTAAATTATAGCAGAGTTAACTGGAGCAAAACTGCCATATCACCTTTCCAGCTTATAGTCAAAATTCAAAGTGCTTGTCATTAATTGGTGTAAAACCCATTGATCATTGCAACATCTTCGAATATGTTCCTTTTATCCGTCATGATATGCCCGTCTTGGGGCTTTTTCTGGAAGAAGGAATGTATCAAATAAAGTATGTTAACCAGAATTTAGAACCTTGTGGTTTCCGTGTCAAAATCCGTGTACCCTCATGTTCGTATTTTCCCCTATGGAATACTACTTCGGCATTGAAAAAAAAAGACAAAAATGAAATTGCGAACTTGAAGTACCTATAATATTGGTGGTAGGTAAGTATGATTGGTGACTTTGAATCGGATTTCTTAATTTTAAAATCTTATCACATACATATAATTCTTTCCTCTGTTCGAGCGATTTTGAGTATATGTAGCATACGATGATTAATTAAAATAAAATTATATTTTAATATTATTAAGTACTAAAATTTCAAAATATGTATGTATTGAAATAATATATTTTTAAACTAAAAGTTATCTAATTATTGGATTAATTTTAAAAAAATAAAATATTTTAAAAGAGTATATTATATGTATACTGATGATAACACATTTTAATACCATTATTAGTTTAAGATTAACATATTTAATTAAATGCAAGTAATGAAGACAAATTACTTGATTTGATTTGAATAGCAATATAAGTGGATAAATTGAAAGCTCATACCCAGTTCATTGCCCCCTTGACGGTTTTAAATAATTGGCAGCATCATGTAAATATGGTAATAATTAATTAAGTAAATACTTATATAATCTCAAATGGTATAATTTATTAATAATCAAAGATAAGATATTATATATTATTACTATATCTATTATACATACCTACTATATATACTATTGTAATGTTTATGTGAATCATTTCGAAGTATTGTACATACTGTTTAATATTCGCTATGTACGAGTACTAAACGGTACATATACAGAATGAAAATGTTATTACTAGTATTATATTATATTATAGAATGAAAATGACATAAGTTTTACAAACAGATAACATTGACTTGAAACTCATTATAATTTGAAAGGTAAGGTGAAGATATTTAAGTGTTGTACTGTGTATTAAATGAAGTTTGAATGATTCGATTTTTATTTTATTTGATATTAATATATGTTACAATAGTACAATAATTTCTCATTTGAAATTTATAAAGCACGTGAAACATATCGCCATGTATAATTCTATCGATTATATTATGTAAGTATCGTGCTAATGCGTTATTTTTGTATATTCTGTGAAAGTGAAGAATGAAAATAAAAACATAATAAAAAAATAGAAGTTTCATTTAGCATTGCACATTCTCGTATTCAGGATCATTTAGCTAAATATCTTAGGTAGACTTCAGTTTAAGCATTTTCTTGTTATGCTAATTCCTGTTTCACATCGCTATATTAGAATATTTGTAGGTAATATAAATAAAGTATCCTGACTAAGAACACCCAGTGATGACTGTTTTTGACTGTTTTAGTACGAATTCTAAAGGTTAGATTATAAAATAGTTTTACGTATAATTTAACAAACATAATATTAAATATGACTTATACAATTGTGAAGGATATATTTGAATACGAAAAATATTAATTATTCACAAAATAGAATAAATAGAAACCTACTCTCACTATCTCATATACTATAAATAGTTTTAAAAAGTAATTACTAATAAATAATTTCGATTTGGGTGAAATATTTACATTATATTCTATACTTGACAAACTCTTTTATCATCTATTGAATTTATTGCAATTAAGTTTTTAGTAATAGATTAGAGTTTATTGTTAAAATACTTAGATTAAAATAGATGGCCTAAATATTATGACAAAGTAGAAGTCAATACAATTGAAAATGATAAACATTATTTGTTAATTGTATTTTGTTGTATGTGCTTAATAATATTTCTTTTCTTTCATCCTTACTAACAACTTTAAATTCAGTCATCATTGGTTGTCTATGGATCAGTAAACAGAAATCTACCTAGACAGGTATGTAGGTATTACAATGCATATTACAGCTGCCACACAAACCATACTTATATTCTTTTGTGTATGATCTCATCATATATTTTATGTTCAAATGATACTATATTTAGAACACTTAAAATTGGTGCAATAATTAGTCGTACTGTTGCAAAAAAACATTTAAATCCATATAAGTAATATACAAACACCAATTATTGTTTGAACTAAATGTTTTGTAACAAATTAGATTTTATTTAATATTACGCATAGTATAACAACGTATTTCTGAAGAATTTTTTAAAGAAATATTAAGTATGGATAATATTATGTTATATGAAATCTTTATTGTAAAAACCGTCTTAAAAGCTTACTTAAAAATAATTTATTTACACCAAAACATTACTCATACTTTATCAATAGAAATCTATCTTTTGTTTTTTATTTAAATGTAATAATTAGGTAATAAGATGATTCTTAGTTTAATTTATAGACTAAATTTATGGAAAATTTTATTTCCGTGTAAATGTTGGCTATTTATTTTAAAAACATTTATCTACAACAGTTACAACAGTTGTTTTCCTGTGATCCTATTCACGATGTAAATGTTTCGCAGGCCCTTCTCCATACAAGGAGCCTGACTGTTTTGTCCCATTCTGATTGCTCATGCACTTGGCTATACTTTTTCTATTTGAATGAGACAAGGGTAACTCGTACAATGCAACATGTTAAGTATTTAAAGAACAATACAGAGTATTTATTTTAAACTTAAAAAGATAATTAAAGAATAAATAAAAACATTAAATAAAATTATAATTAATTCATAACGAATACTGTTACACTTACTTCCATGACTTTTTCCGAATATCTATTCAAGACAGATTTGTTATTTGCTAACGTTAATTTTAAAGTCTAACGAAGGATTAACAGCTGTGGTTTTATGTAAACAAAAAGCATTTATAAAGAAATACATAATTGTATAATAAATACAAAAATGGTAAGTTTATTGCACCAATTTCTCAGTGAGGTTCAGAATAATATGTTGATGATGACCAACTGATTGAAGCAATGGTTGTAATGTACAATATTAACGAGAAGACTAGTATCTCGCTGTGAAGTAGTCATTCAAAGTTGTGTTTTGGTTAGTCACAGGGGTTAGGATTTAAACACATATAGAGCTCGGGCAAAGGGTAAGGGGTTGGTTCACAGATGAAAGACGCAGACAAAGGGTAAGGAACACATAAAAGGGTAAGTTTGTTTGAAGCTAAATTTGCGTGTTTGTTGAAATTTTGCTCAATTGACAACATAAAGTTCGCGTCTCAGTTTGTATATTACACAAGCCCTACTCCTATCGAGATGTGTTAATTACGTTCTGCGTGAAAGCGTAAATGATTTTCCTAAATATATATATAGTATAACAAAAGTATACCATATCATATGTGAACTATGATAACATAAGCACAGTAGACGAGAACAATAAATATTACATAAAATCTATTGTGGCCGCGATAAAATTAAAAGGAAACTCAATTAAAAATTTAAACTTCTCTTAGAACTTATAAAGAGTTAAGAGTTAATATATATATATATATATATATATATATATATATATATATATATATATATATATATATACACACACGTATATATAAAGAATTAGTATTATCTACAATAATACATATTTTATCGCAACTACAAAAACATTTACGACAGACATACAGATGTTACATACACATAGAGAATGAAACGAATACAGACAAAGGAGTGAACAAAAACTGAGAAGCATCAATGACGCCGTTCGCGTGTCAGTGTTTGGCCACGCGGCGGGCGGCGGGCGGCAGCATCACACATATATGCAGGAGTTGCAACAAAAGGGAATGGGTTAACAGATACTGAACACTGAGGGGCGAGGGCGGGCTGACTGACACTTACCATGGTGTAAAGGAATTCCAGAACTCGCTAGGAGTGGCGGACACACGGCGGCACAGGGACACAGAAAGACAGGACAGATTACTACACAGATACCTACATCCCTCAGTGCAACACCACCCCGACTTTGCAATCCAATGATTGCACTCGTCTACACTGGTTACCTTGCGTTTTAACACTTGCTTTAAATATCTTTATCAAAATTTGTGAATATAGTGGCTCAAGTACGAAGCCCGTTTGCATTAGAACAACATAACCACTTTGGATTTAATGCGCACCGAAATAATTATAAAATAAAATAACCAACTAAGTAACTAAGTGTTTAAGAAATGGGTCTATTGTTGGATGGAATAACAAAAACATGCCGAATGATGAATACATGATGAAACTCCGTCGAGTGTAACGTTTATTAAGGTTTAATGAAACAAATGCCATAACGCAATATAACCCCTCTAGTCGTTTCAACTTAAACAAAATAGTGAAGCGGCTTGTGTTTTAATGCAAACAAACTTTTTAGGCGCTTTGCATATAAAGCGAGGTGGGTTGACTACTTTTGTTATTCAGTTTTGCTTTGTCTCATTTATTTTGATATACTCGTATCAGACAAACATCTACTGACTTTGTTTTGTTGCGATCGAATATAAGTAAACTGAACACTTTGTGTCGATATAATTTCCACTCGGATCATAACAGACTGCTACTGAAATTATTAATACATATTTAGAACACAATGAAATCCAATTACTTTATTCTTGGTACTCTTTTGTTGAATTGTCTGTAATGATTCAAGTTGTATGAAATAAATACTCCTTAAATAATAATTGCTATTTGTTTAACGGCAAGACAAACAAAACTGTTCGAAAGCTTTTGAGCGTTCATTCGTTTTTATTTAACTTCATTTGACTCTATAATACGACGCTTCATTTTGTTTAGACAAACAGGTAGGGTTAGACACACACAAGGGATAAACATTAGACAATACACAACACATCGGATCTGGTGTGAAAAATAAAACAACAAAAATTATTTAATTTTTCAAAACATGGTTAGTGGTGAAACTTAAATCATGCGGGGATCACAAACGGTAAAATATTATTTCGCTCGTGATTGAACAGGAAAATCAAAACACTTCCACCAGATGACAAAATAAATAAAGTTGGAAATCACAGTTATGAATTAAATGAAAATAACCACACCAAATCCTCGGAGAGGTTTAGGAGAATGAGGGGGATTAAAATGGTTAGGGTACTAGTTCCTAATTACATTGTGATATGAATTTTGTTTCTGTATTACATTCATATCACAGTATGGCGGTGATATTTTTAGGACTAACATTATTGTACAGTGCTTTTCTTTTGATAAAAATGTGTGAAATCAAGGTAGTTACGGCTGCCCTAATCTTATATAACTTAAAAGACATCATATTAATACATGATCATTGTATTTATATAACGATATCTTTTAAGTTCATTAAATGATTTGGTGTTAATAAAAACACATTATCTGTTACAAGTCAACACTCACCTTTCTGAATATTCATCCATATGTGCGTAGCTCTGAACTGAGTTTTCTTCGATGAGAAATTTGACGCGTTGGTAGAATGATGCTGTGACAGACGGAGGTTGTTTGCGTAGTAAAACTTCTACGGGATCGTTTGATGCGAGGCACATGATGTGTTCAGCGCATTCGGGTCGAGTGCAGCATTCCGAATCCGAGCAGTCCGTCATGCCATCTTCAAAATGGTAGTGCTATTGTCAGATGATAGCTAATATTGTTCGCAACAGATTGTATAGGTGATATCTGACTTGGAAATCTCTAAACTAATACATTTGGAGGAAACAAATACTATAAAAATATTGACCAAGTACATTACCTTCGTCATTGTCTTCGTTATCACTGCAGGAGAGTTCGAGAGCAATAGAGCAGTCTGTTCCAGCCCAGCCATCAGCACAGGAACACCTATAAACTCCATCTTCTAGGAGGCACTGACCGTGGCGAGAGCATCCATTTGGACAGCCAGCTAAATATAACCATAGTTCAATTAGGGTTAAACTTATTATACAATTTATTTATTTTGTAAGTGGAAGTTTTCGTTTTAAGCGTAGTTAAGCGAATTCGATAGTTTTCGTTTTGGTCGATTACAAATATCAGTAGTAATTTAAAACATTAGACGCATTTTACTTTAAAAAGCCCAATTATAATATTATATTATGTGTATAAGATATAATACATGTAGATGATTTACACACACAGGCTACAATTTCTTTAAAATACAATAGAAGCACAATATTATATCCATCAAAATTAATAAGCCACTTACGTAAAGTGCAATGTCTGCCGTTCCAGCCTTGGGTGCAGACACATGTGCCGTTTTTGCATTGGCCGTGGTCGAGGCAGCGATTATCACAGGGGCGCTGATCGCATAGTGAACCAGTCCAACCCTCGTCGCATCGGCATATGCCCTCCGCACACACTCCATGTGGTCCGCAATCCAGTGAACATACCACTGTCAATAAATTATACGTTAGACGATGTTACTGCAAAAATAGATCAAAGTCATCTATCTATTAAATTTTCTTTTACCTTGAGAACAATCATCGCCAGTGTACAAAGGATCACATACACATCTTCCAGCATCTAGATCGTAAACCCCGCGCTGCGAGCAAGCTGGTAAGCAACGTTGCACACGTGCGTCTCGATCAGTGCAAGCCGCACCACGCCATCCAGCTCGGCATACACATCGTCCGCGAACACAGGAGCCATGTCCACCGCATGACGGGTCCAAGCAGTCCTCTGAAGAAAAAATATTATTTTGTATATTTAACAAAGAAACTCTTTTCAATTGAGCATAACTTGTTAGAAAGGTATTGCAAGTTGTCTTCCCTTCCAGGTGGCGTTAATTTTGTCTTACTTTCTACTTTTTGATATACTGCTGTAAGGTAATACAAGTGTTTTGAATTAAATTTTAAAGTAGACGAAATAGCTGATAAATTCACAATATCTTTACCTTCATCACATTTAGGTCCTTTCCAACCCGCTTTGCAGTGGCAATGTCCAGCAATGCATTGTCCACGGCCGGAGCAATCAGCCGGCTCGCAATCGTGTGCTGGAACATCACATTCGGCTCCTTTCCAGCCTTCCGAACAGTGACATACACCGCCTGCATAGGCTCCGTGTCCGGAACATAAAACAGGACAAACGCCTAAAACAATTAGAAATATATATTAAATGTATGACGACCATTTGGCTCAGTGGCGCGACCCCCGGAGTTAATGGTCGCGGGTCGATCCCCGCATCGGAATAAATATATGTATGGCCTACATGTATTTATTTTGAGTCTTGTAACCCCGAAAATCCGCATTGGACAAGCGTGGTGGGTCAATGTCCGTTCCTCCAGAAATGGAGAGGTCCACGCAAAGCAGTGGGACATATATGAACTGTGGAATTTTTTTTTTATAATTTTATATTTATGACGTGATAAATAACTTACTTTTTGAGCAATCGTGACCTTCGAATCCATCCATGCATTCGCATTTGCCAAGATAGCATGATCCATGTCCTGAGCAGTCGTCGGGGCAAGAGTTTGTGACACCTTCTGCTTCAGAAACGATCATTTCAACACTATGTGGTTGAAGTTCATCATTATATATAGATATGAACCATCTCCCGGTATCAAGATATTGTAATATGCTGACATTCACTCTCATATCTGTAGATCTTTTACTAATCGTATGGTTCCATCTATTATATGGGCCAATGGCATCTAGGAAGGTATTCCATTTGTCGAAATTTTGTTCAAAAGCATCTGGCTTAAACGGACTCCTTCTTCTTCTTAGACGATGGTCGACCCTTCCTCCGCGGATAAATTCAACAAAATCATATTGGGTAACACTAGGAGCCACGTTTCGCCTACCATAAACAGCAAAATTAGCTCCCCAAGGTACTGTAAAGTTTAGACTAACGTAGGCAGGTTGCTTGTTGCGAAATTCGGAACTCCAGAATTGGTAAGCAGGTATGGTGGCACTGTGTAACTCATCAAATTCTCTCATTTCTAAGGCCGGGGACCAGGGAGGAGGGGCTGCTTGTTGTGCTTGCTGAGGAATAACAGCTGATTCTAATGCTGCTTCTGCTGTTGTTGACCATCCACCCAATGAAGATGTTAGTATTGATTCTGTAGACAATTTTTTGTAATGAATATATACACTTAAATATTTAAACCATTGTAATTTGTAATTATATTCATAATTAATTTTTTTATTCATACCATCTGATGGCGATAACGTTGATAAAGCATCTCTCATTCCTTGTGCGTGTGTTACTGCCTTAACGTCTTGGACCAGAATACAGTTTGAATTGTCTATATTACTTTTAATTGACGATAATGCTGAAACAATAAAATAAACAAAATAAATTTATGCTTATGATATTAAATTTTTTTTTTCTTTTGGATCATTATAGGTACAATCACATCTGTATCAATGAATCTCGTACTACACACACTATAACGGAAAACCAATTATAGAAGGACAACGATGTGATAAATATATTTCCTTAAAGTTCTGATAGATGCTATGTAGGAGTAATATACCAGCCAGCTTGGGAGTATTCAGTGTAACAGTGTACTGTTGCGATCAATAATAAAAACCATTAATTCATCTATTACTCTTTTGTAGTTGAATATTTTTATTAATTGCGCACGTAAACCTATGTTGTAATTCTGGCGGATAATTGATGTACAAAGAAATAAAACACCAAATATGCTCGTAGATCTACGGCTGTTTAAATTATTAGTATAAAATTGTTATCTTATTTAGAAGTCTTTTGTTGATTTAGTTTCAGTAGCATTCATTTTTGTTTAAATTGTTCAGGCATCATTAATATGGTGCTTAATTGGTCGTCAAAAGAAGACGCGGTCTGTATACATGATCAATATATCTCGATCAATTTCTTACATTTTAAATCCTATTTACGTTTTAAATTCTATTTAATTATTGAATAGTATAAGACCAAGCTAAGACAGTTGTCTTAAAATAAACCGTAGTAAGTTCAAAAGATATAGTTTCATATTACATTATACTTGTAATATATACAATGAGAAATGTCAGTCGGACATGTGACATTATAAAGCTGTACTTATGAATGGGACACGAGAGATGTCGTGCCGTCCCGTCGCGTTTTAATTAGGTGCAACATAACCGAGCGCATTTCGTGGTGATGAGACCAAACAATCGGTTCCGCTGCCATTGCCACGGGCCGCGCGCCTGGCGATCACGTAGGTGGCTCGGTTACACTCAACTATTTTTTGCTCCCGAGATTTTTGTTGTTCGCTCATTTTGTGACAGTTGCCAGCAATAGAATCAATCGAATTCCGTTTTACGCTGTTAAATTAGAAATTTCTTTACGAGTTTAAGTAAGAAGGATGCCTGCTTCAATTTTGTTTTTGTCATGATTACCTTTTTCAACACAATGTTTAGTTTATAAAATTAAGATCTATTTCCTACTTCTATGTACTTTATTTAACTTTTCTCACGGCTTTAAATAAAATTGGCAAACGGAAACTTGGATGGGGAAAACAAATGGCTCTAGTATTGTAATGTAAAGAGAATTTATTGTGTACATTTATTAGTTTCGTAAGAAGCCTGCGAACAACGGGGATTTGTAGCTCCGCTGGAGACGGGATGTTTATTTTGTTCAGTGGTGCGGTTAGGGCAGCAGCGCGTGCTTGGGGATACGCACGAAATTGGAGCTATAAGTCAATCTTTATGATTATTTGCTATGGTAAAATGGTTTAAATTAAAATGGTATATTCACGGCTTGGAAAGTGGTCTAAACAAACTTATATAAGTATTTATGTTTACGATAGTAAATATAACATTTTTGACAAATCTAATATAGGACGCGTAATACGTTAGATATAGGGTTTATTTTAAATTAACAATAAATACTTTTTAGCATCCGAATTAGTAGTCTGTTGAAGCATTGACTATCACTGTGCACAATAATTCTTGTAGTGGGTCGAGAGTTGGCTGCAAAATACCAAATACGACACGACACTAGCAGTATGTTATGCATTATTTTTAATTTATTCAGTAAATGGATTATTATCACACATCGTTCTATAGATAATAGTGAATTTAGTCACAAATATCCAATTACAATTATGCTGTCTTGATTTCTTTCTTTTGTGGATGTTAAATATACGGAAACATAACTCTAAAGTTTCATGAAAGTTAAATCGAACGCTTATTTTTCTGAACTAAAACGGTTCTATTAACTTACGTGTGTTTCTTTGATAATAAAATATTACTAATAATGTATAAACAGATATAAATAAGCTTTTCTTGCGAAATAAATTCACATGTGCGGCAGTAATTTCCATCTCACCATAAGTCTATAGATAACCCCGGGCGGTGTTGGAGCAATTAAGTTATCATTCGACCCCTGACAGTCGGCTAGCCATCGCCAAGATTTACTCAGCGATAAGGATCTCTATACGTTGACGCCATTTGGCCGCTTGCCTTCAGCTTTGAGCAATTTAGATAGGCAAGTTGAGGGTCGATACTATCCATAATAACTATCATTGACTACACAAAACGATAAACAAGTATATATTCAAAATCATTGAGTACATTCGAGGGTAAATGTAACATAACTTTTGCCAGAGAAACTAATGTTTGAAACAAAACTATAATAAATCAATTTACAATTAATATTCAGTGTTGTGTGTGCCATAAATTGCATATATCACATTCACAATTGTCCAGAATTCTATAACAAATATCCAGATGGCGTTACAAATATTTATTCTAGTGCTTCCTGTACTTATCATTATCGACTGACTCCAAATGCGTGCAAACCAGTTAGTTAAAAAATAATTCTACTAACAAGAATCTTGGTCGTGTTTTCTGAATATATCTTATTCTTGTACCAACGACGGAAGTTATTCTTTTAAGAAGTTCTTTATATTGGGTGACATTCTTTTCATGTTTGTTTCCATGCCAGCAATCATTAATAAACGCTAAGTAATTTTTAATATCCTGCAAATAAAAATGTTTGCATCGACTTTATTTATTTAAAATGTGTAATTATTCCTTTATAGGTTTTTATTGCACTTAATTCCATATTGAGTCCAATCTTCAGGTATGTAACGGCATAATAAAACATACGACTGATCAACTTCTCGCACCAAACTTCTTGAGATGTTGGTATATTTTATTTGTCTCCATAAATATTTTGTTAATATCTAAACACACCACTTGTAGCACGAGTCATAAACCATGTCACACGACAGAAAAACGAGCTGAAATGACGTAATTTCCGCCCACAAAAATGAAATATGGCAATGTGGCATGTCGTGACTTTTCCCGATGATCCCTCGTAAAATCTATAAATTTTCGCCATAGAGCGCCTTCGAATAGGAAATAGGGGGTCCATGACAATGGTCTGAACATTGCACTAGACGATTGTGTGCAGATGGACGATGTTTGCTATCTGTACTATTTTTCGAGTTAATACAATTTATTGTAATACGATTCAGCATAGATTGCATCGTGGCATAGGGGAGCGAAACTCGTTTGATGGAGTCCCGGGGGAGGGAGCGGCCCGTCGCACCGTCGCTGTCTCGCTGTGTTTGGTATTAGTCACGTGATAAATCTTCCGGTGCTCGTGTGTCTCATCCTATCTTTTTTCAATATACGCGACATTTATAAGGTTGTCCTTGTCTTTATGATCGCAATTCGTAGGAGGGTCGAGGTCTAAGTTTGCCCTATTTTAGAAGCGAGGACAGTATATGTCCTTTTTATGAAGAAAAATCAAATATAACATGTTGTGAATACTAACAGAATTGGATTACTTGCTTAGACATTTTCAGTGTATTGATCTTCTTTAATGAAATTTTTGATAATTTAATTTCATTAATATGTAAATGATACATTTATTCTGGCATTTTGTCTTACATTTAAGATTATTTTGAAGTGATTTCTTGTGATATATCACAAGAAGCAATTTTTATTTTGAATCTGGGCTATAGGTATTTTAAATTCAAATAATAATAAATTGTAGAGTACTTAACGAACAAGCTATTATTGCAAATACATGAATGAGTACAAATAGAATTCATTGCAAAAAACTAACTTCATTAACAGTTGCAATACGAGAATAAGATTAATGTTCGACGTCTGTAGCATTGGATACATTAATAAACAACGTTACTCTACTTATCTCAGTACAATTTGTAACACGAGCATTCACTATATTTTCAACAGTGTTAACATTGAAGAATGAGCGAACTTGGGGTTCTCTAAATTTCAATTACATTAAAAAGTTGATACTAACAGTGGTCCCTATTCATCGAACACCATGTACGTAATGAAGGGTGCAACAGATGGTGTACATTTTTTCATTACTCAGCTACAACTACTGAAAGCGAGTAGATTTATGCCGGATTATAAACAACAGGATCGGTTTTTATTCGCTACATATCCGGAACGCCCGGAGGCGTGTTCAACAAATACTGTATTTGAAACTCAATTATTGTTTTGTGCGGTGTGTGTTCGATCTGCGCACGTATTTTTAAAGTTGAAGTATAAAAAAAGACAAAAAACCTTTTCCTTTATATTTATTGTGTAAGAACGCGATTTACCACGCTTACAGGTAAAGAGACAAATTCGTGACTTTACAATCAGATATGAGTAATAAGAATGCTAGTAATCTTATAGAAGGATAACGTGAGACGTGTTTGAGATGACTCGTCGTTCGGGGGAAATTTTTCTTATCTTATTGTAACAAATCTATAAAATGTTCCACTTGAATTTAATCTGACTTAAAAAACTCCTTACTTATTTTTACCTCGAGTTGATGTTCGTGAGGCACGCGCATTAATTAGATTTTTATTTTAATAAACTTCATTTAACTGACCCTTGTATTTAATTAATTTTTTGAGACTATAACCACATAAAGACAATAACCATTACTGTGATTTTAATTAATGACTGACAAAATATTTGTATCTAATACAGTAATTTGTGACTATCGATAAATTTATAATAAAAAAGAAAGCTATAAAGTAATCTTGTTGTAAAAGATAACGAAATGAATTGATTGATTTTCGTATAAGTATCTATCGGAAATCTAAATGCGGCAATTTAAAGGCATATAACTCATTTAATTAGAAAAACGAATTTCGGTTGGAAATGTTGCCGCGGCGCTCGAGCCTTACACGATATGCATTTTTTATCGAGTGTCCCTGTTATTTAATGGGAATCTAAATGAAGTGAGATTCGATACGATAAGGCCCATTCACTTAAAACACCTTATATTGAGCCGGTTCATTACATTACTTTAAAGAACCGGTGAAATAGTAAGTTAATTTTATGTGCTACTACAAATACGAAGCTTCCCTTCCGAACGAGCTAAACGTTATATTTTTCACAAAAAGATATTTATTCTTTCTTACTCTAAGTTTTTGCCTATAATCACATTAATATAAGAACATGAAACCCACGCTTTTTGGTTACTATATAAAGTGACAGCAATATTGACCCCATCGACGTCATCATCCGCATACGCAGTCCAGTAGCTGAAAATTAGTTACCTTCCCAAAAATCGAAAGCATTATTTATAATGAACGCGGATGAAGTTGCGAAAAGTGAGCGTTTAATGATAAATATTGGTCTAAGTACCTGCGTAGTGTTGCATGACAAGTTATTGTGTGACTACGTTCACTATTTACAGTGATGCAAATAGTTATGGAGTGTAGAGTATATACACTTTCTTTTAGAAGATGAGTTACCGAAACTGACGAAGTTGTAATACGTTCTCGTAGCGTGCTACGAACGCGTTATTTGGTGTTTGTTGGAACAGTTTAGCAGAGTTGCGGGTTAACTTAAATTGAAACTGCAGACATGCTATACACAAATATAACACTTTTGTGCTTCTTCACAGTTTTCTGCATAATCATTTCCAACTCAAATACAGCTCATTAAATTTTGAGGCGATGCTTTGAATTTCAAATTATCTGTCATTTATTTATTTTTCGATAACGTTTTGTTTATATTATTCACTGTCTCTGGATATAACGGACTTAGATATACTTATATAATTGTTAAGTGTTACACTTATATATACTTACATAATTGTTTAACTTGTTGAAATCGGTTCAGCTGTCTACAAATTATTTCAAAGGATAAAAGTACGTGTTTGAATTAAGGAAAAGCAATTTATTTAAATTATACTTGAAATACAGTACTTCGATAATTCATGTAATAATGATGATGATTAGGCGTTTGAAAACTTCACTGTTATACAACAATAACATTAGTTATTTCTTGTAGTATACTTAGTCAATCAAGAAAAACAGCCAAAATAGTCTACTAATTTGAAAAGTATAGCCGTTACTACTTCGTTTCGCGGATGGACTGAGTACTTTTCAGGTAAATCTATTAGTAGTTGCTTTCATATTCACCTCATATGACAACGACACTCAGAAATGGATGGGTGGTGAGTGGTCCTATTGTATATATACATACATTACCTACCTACCTATTCGTATACATTTAATTTATCATGTTATTATTTACTTAAGTCGTTTATATATATTAATTCCAAATATTTTAATTACTTAATACATATTTTCTAGTATTGAAGAAAATATCGATAAAGTAATCAAAATTTAGACAGCAGCGCTGCCTTTGACTATTGATTGTTTAGACGTTGAAATAATATTTATTTTAGCGCACTTCGTGTTTACTTGAGTCGCTTCTATCTAGTTTAAAGCAAGTTAGACTCTAAAGTGCAATTTCATAGGGGTTGCAGCGCAAAATTGATTCAATTAGCATATTTAATGGCTTTCATTAACTTTCGACCGACTGAAGAGATGCCAAAACAAATATCCTCTCACATTGTACACATTGAAGTCTATTTGGATTTAGGATAAATCATACATATATCTTTCGAAATAAGGGTATCTACTGAAAAAAAATTCATAATTAACTTTTTGAAAATTCTATTTAAGAGGTTGACTCGTATTTTTATTCTTGTAACGTACAATAAAATTTTGATTTGATTTTAAATTTGAATTGGAATTAGCCAAGTTTAACTAATATAAGTATTATATATTTATAAAATGGTTTAACACAAAGTTGTGTTTTCTTAAACTAAATCTTCAACTTGAAAACTGTAAAATTATTGCAAGCACAACATTTTGAATGTATTATAGTAGGTTCTTTCTGATAACATATGGTCTGCTACTGACATTTTGGCAAGATTTTCATGATGCGGCACAAATACATGAAACTACTTTTAAACATGTTGGAAATAAAGGAAAAGAAGTGCAACCCCTAATAATCTGGTCTCGGCCGCTTTAAAGGAAGGGTTGTTTGTTTCATTGTTTGGATTGAGTGGAAGGAAAAAAATATTTCACATTTTCTTTATTATATATTTAAAATGAAGTTTATATCAATCCTTTATTTAACAACGATAGCAAACTTCATAAAAGGTTTATAGCAAACGGCATGTAGTCAGCGTCATACAATTGCTCTAAAGGCTTTACATAATGCGATGGCAGTTACATAATGCTAGAAAGATTTGCGTGACGCCGCGGTAAATAGTTTGTAGCGAACTCGTGACACGTGCATTTGTTTTTGTGTATAGCCATCCAAGGAAATAGGATTTATGGATATTGGGTGTAATACGTTGCATATTTTTATTTTGCCATGAATGTTTTTTGATTTTCACACTAAGTTGCATATGTTATTCTTATTTATTAGGTACTTAAAATATTGCATAATAATGACTAAATTTAAATAAACATAACAGAAAGTTTCCTTGTAGTATAACTTAATTATGAAATAAAAAGTAACGTACTAAAATATGGTTGTTCTTAAGGAACTGTTTTAATTTTAATTATCATAGAACTAGTAGTTGTAGAGCCACGCTGCAGACGAATATATTGTCAAGAATGGCATATTTGTCTGTAGCGTGAATGGGCCGGCTCGCCCGGGGAAGTATGTACCACACTCCCGCAGAAAACCGGCGTCTGAGTGATAGCTTAGCTACCGCGCTTCGTCCGGTGAGCTGTTGAGTTCCGGAGGCCAAATCTCCCTCCCCCCTCCCATAATAATACTTTTCTTAAAGGCCGGTAACGCTTCTGCACTGCCTATGGCATTGCGGATGTTTATGGGCGGCGTTGATTACTTTCCATTACGTGACACGCCTGCTCGTTTGCCTTTCTATCCAATAAAAAAATATATGTTGCAATGTTTAATTTTTTCTCGCGGGATAATGGTGCTGCTGCTCTTAAATAGGCCAGAGGTGGATATCACAACGGCTGTGGCCGAGATCGACTTTGATGCTATTTTGGCGACCTCTTAAACATGTCTGCGGTTTGGAGTTTTATCGTTATAAACTCTCGCGTGCGGTCAGTGAAATGATGCTCAGAAATAACTTTATGTATAAATCATGTTCAACAATTTTATTTTTATAATGTGATTTACATAATTGGTGATTTGTATAACTTTGTAAGCAATAGTTGTTAACTTAGAGTACTACTTAACAGAATGAATTATTAAAATTAATTTGGTACGAATATATAAAAATATATATTTGGTCAAAGTACCTACTTAGATATTTTTTTATGTTTAAAATATTTTGTTACTATATTATAATATAACATTATATTTTCTATCAATTAAATAAATAAAAATAAAAAAATATATAATATGTGGAGAAATTATATATTTATATTCAATTAAATACAACAGTATGTAATTGAATATTAGTATCTTCAAATATTTGTTATGCAAAGTAGGAGGCAGACCAAAAAAAAATGTTAATAAAAGTCAATAAGTCATTTTTGTTGTGAAAAACCTTGGCTACGTTGTACATAACATAAAAAGTTATACTGGGTTAAATCGAGATAGGATTATGTACGCGATTTATGGGGCTTTATGTATGGTATACGTAAATTATGATTGGTCGTTTCGCGGATAGGCCGGGATTGCGAGCTGGGAGGCTGATATATCCGTAGTAAAATGATATGCGACGCAAAAGTGTAAGATAATTTATTACCACGCTAAAACAGAAGCGTGAATTGGAGGCACGATGCGCAACTTGCCCGAAGTTAGGCGTGTCATTTATATTATATTTTTTGATGTTTGTTTAACATTTTATGAGTTCTCTCTATGATTCGGCTGTGAGATTCAGACAAAGAAAAATAAAGCATTGCAAAAGATTGTCGATCTTTTGTAAGTTTTCGTTGTTTTATTGCAAAACATATTTTAATCGACTTATTTTTAAATACTTAAAGACGACCGATTGGCTCAGTGGCGGGGCCCTCCGCCCGCGGAGTCAATGGTCGCGGGTTCGATTCCCGCATCGGAATAAATATATGGATTTATAAATGTTTATTCCGAGTCTGGTAACCCCCCCTTTTCAATCCAATCCACATGTCCTTCCTGCCCCTTTCTTTCTTCTCTATCCTTTCCCTTTCTCTCCGCCAATCCACGGTCTGCCGTGCCAATGGATGCATGGCTAGGGGCGAGCCTAGTCGCAAGCGTGCCGATCGTCCCGGGATCGGGCTCCCCCGGGTACTATGGTGCCTTACCTCAGCATGCAGGGCTCTGCTGGGACTGACCTCCATCCTCTCTTGCGGCTCGTGGGATTCATCAAGACGAATTTAGTATACCTAATTTGTCGAAAATGACAGCAACGTGGTTCGCCACCCGTCACGTCCTGATTCTCACGAGGGCGAAAAGCGACCAATGACGAGCCGTTTCGCTGCGATGAATGGCAGCGGATGGAGCTCTGTGGTCTCTGCCAACCCCTGCGGGGGATAGGCGTGAATATATAAAAATAAAAAAATATTTTTTAAATACTGAACTTTTTTTATTTATGAATGTTTCAATCTTTAATCGATAAATGTTAGCGTATCTTTCGCAATATTTTTCTATATGTCTTACTGTTGGGCACAGGGCCTCTCTGTTGAATGTCTCTGGGTGAAGAAATATTGATCTTTAGACTCGGAATAAATATCCGCATCGCATCGCAATATATGTAGACCACACACATTTCAGAATCGAACCTGCGATCACTGGCTCCGAAAGCGGTAGCTTCGAAATTGAGCCATTATAGATCATCAGAATATTTTATTATCAAATTATTCTGATGTAGTTTTGCTTCATGAATCGTTTTATTTTTGAAATTATATATCAAAGTTTATTAAACGCCATAGAGGAGTATTATTTCAAATAAAAATCAATCATATTATTTTAAGAAAAAAAAATACAGTATATTATATATGTTTAGTATAGATTTTAAGGTAATAAAATTTAAAATATAATTAAACGACATTTATGAGAAGTGCATACCATAATATCAATATTTATTATTTCCACTATTTATTTTCTTGTAAAAATGTAAGTATTGCTCTAATACTTTTTACGAAATAATTTAAAAAGTTTTAATAGAATATTGAGATATTAAAGATATAGGGAAATAAGTATAGGTGATGGGTGATTTCATTCGTTTTGCTGCATACCAATCCGTATTAGAGAATGTAGATGAATATGGATGTCCATTCCCTCAAAAATCGG
The DNA here is from genome assembly GCA_031353405.1 of Baronia brevicornis. Taxonomy (NCBI): domain Eukaryota; kingdom Metazoa; phylum Arthropoda; class Insecta; order Lepidoptera; family Papilionidae; genus Baronia; species Baronia brevicornis. Next base: position 747,618 of record JASFAT010002298.1, read on the forward strand.
AAGGACCCGTTCTTATCAGTGGGACCCTTATAGGGTTGTAAAAAAAGGTTAAACATATGTATTGAATTATTTTCCTTGAGTCAATAATGTCATCGTGTGATAGATTATAAGAAAGTTCGGTAAATTTAGCTAAGAATTTATAACATTGAATTGACAGAGAATAATGTTAGAAACACTTTTGATCGGCACTTCGTGTAAGTTATTAAAAGAACACCTCAATAATATATTTTGACAACCCGCTGGGATATCTTGAACGATGATTAATGGATTACACGGTTCATTTTTCTATTGTTATAAATAAAGAATTTAAATTTATCTTTGGAAATTTATTAAATAAAACTATAGAGTTAACTTTATACAAATTAAACCATTTTTTAAAGCGTCATTTATTTAATCTTTTATTTTTAAACTTTGACTTTGTAAGATAATATTTGTTCAATATTTTAATACTTCGTTTAGCCGTGGTAGCTCAGTGGATTATAATACATTTTAAGTTCAGTAGAGAATATTCAAAAACATATGAAATTTGATAGCCAAAGTTGATTCCTCATATGGTGCACTACGCTTCATAATTTCTCATAAAATCCTAGAGAACAATCATATACCCTGTAGTAGCGAGTTTAAACTACTAAACTTGTATTTCTGCAAGAAATGCTTAAACCTTGATTTTGATATGATTATTTAACAACAAATTTAATTGTTTCCATATGCATTTGTAATAATCTCCTAACATAGCTTTTAACCAGTGCGTCCTGCCCGTACTCTCTTACGGTGCCGAGACGTGGACACTGACAGTCCGTCTCCTCGCCAAGCTCAAATTCGCTCAGAGGGCTATGGAGAGAGCTATGCTCGGGGTTTCTCTGGTGGACAGAATTCGAAATGAAGAAATTCGCCGGAGAACTAGAGTCACCGACATTGCTCTTCAAGTTAGCAGACTGAAGTGGCAATGGGCTGGACACGTTTGTCGGAGAACCGACAATCGTTGGAGTAGACGAGTGCTGCAGTGGAGACCGCGACTCGGCAAACGTAGTGTGGGACTCCTCCTGCTAGATGGAACAAAGATCTGCGCAAAGCGGCAGAGACTGGATGCGTGTAGCCGAAGATCGGGCTAGGTAGCGCGCCTTAGGTGAGGCCTATGTCCAGCAGTGAACTGCCGCGAGCTTTTAACTGTATCACTACTGTACGATATGTTATATATTTATGAGAATTATTTAAATTCATTCATTTTATCTACTAATGCATGCACTTCATATAACATCATTAAATGGCACAGAAAATATTAATGATAACAGAATTTATTAAATTCATTAAGCAATGTTGAAACATTGAAATGTGATCCGTTAGAGTAATTTAGTTTATTCGTTCATAAATAATTTGGAACGAATAAACTAAAATTATCCAATAACTATAAGTTAAAGATTGTTGAAGTGTATAAAAATAGTCACCCGAAAATAAATCTGTAAAATATATTTTTTTTATCTGAAATTGTCCCGACTGTGTGGGGTGTTGAACTCAGATTCTTTGGCGACAAAGTCACCTTTCAACATAGGTCAAACGACCATCGATTATTTAAGAATCAAATGCAAGGCCCCTTGCATCTGAAAACAATTTATTAACAAAAGACCTTCAAATAACTCACCTATAAAATATGCAAGCATAGCAGCAAGGATGACACAGAGGCATATCATGCTTATCGCTAAGCACTTCCACGTGCAGCGGTGTTGACATCGCTTGTCGATGTGGAAGCGTGAGGGCGAGTAGACGGGCACAGGGCTCGGCTGAGTAGCGCGTAGCGGGAACACCGGCATTACCAGCGGCTGGTTGGCGAGTTGGCAATGCCCACCCAAGGTGCCGCCGCCCATTCCACTGGGCATACCCACTCCAGCTAATCTGTAAAAGATAATAATACCATATATTATATTATATTTATTATTAAGGAAGTGGTTTTATTTTTTTATGGGTTAGGAAAGCAAACCAGCAGGCATGACACTTGATGGAAAGCAATCACCGCCTCTCATGGACATTCGCAGTGCTATAGATAGTACAGAAACGTTGCCAGCCTTTAAGAGAAGTGTAGGCTTGTTTTTAGAAGGTTCCAATGTCGCCACTCGTCCAGATGGTGGGGATGAAACTCTTCCAGTAGCGTGTAGCGAGTTGTTCGGTAGTGGAATTCAACGGTCGGAATTATCCCGAACAATTAAACAAAAAAGTAAAAACGGTAACAGATACTGAGAGATGAGATATCCGTCCGCATTTCCAAAGGATCTAGCCGTTCGGTGAGATCTTGGTCATCGATAATATGAAGAGCCCGACTTTGTATGCGGTCCATAGGAAGAAGCTGATACTGAGGTGCCTCGGCCAAAAGATGAGAACAGTATTCCATGTGCGACCTGACTTGTGTGTGTGAGAACTACTGTTTTTATGGTTTATAACTTATTGTTTTAAACGGTTTTTAAGAAAATGTAATTGCTTGATCATTAGAAGATTTTTTTTATTATGTGAAGTCAAATGTCATAATAAAATTTAATATGTTGACGATTGGCGGATTTGAAACATAATAATTATTGTATGATATTGAAAAACGTTTCAATGTGTTTACAAAGTAGTAAGTTCAAAAAATGCATTAAGATCTCCGATTGTAATTGTTTAATAAAGATCATATAAATTTATAAACTATCGCTTTATGCCTATATTTTTAAAACGGCGAATGAACAACAACAGCAAAGTAAATTGTTAGTAGTAAAGGTGGTAACAAAGTAAATTGATTGATGCGAGTATTTAATTACAATTGCAAATAATTCAAACCAGCATTAATATATGTAGGTACGAGTAATTTGGCTTGTGGGAAGTAAATGCGGTATATATAATATATTAATCGATCATTAAAGCAGTAGAAATAGTAAGTCCAAATTTAACAATTTTTTTTGATAAGTTTGGAAAATTCTATAATGTATTAGAAACAAAAATTTATTGATTGTTCAACAATTTTTATTTTGACCAGAATTTAAAAAAAAAATAATATGTATTCAGGGTTTTCTGAGCAAAAGTAGAAACAATTATTTTTCCTATCAATGTTATAGAATAATTTATTCTGGTTTTGAAATCATATTTATATTATCTATATAATAGACATGTAATCGACATATTCAGTTTTATTAAGTAATTTAAAAAACGCATTCATTGATGAATCGAATACGGTCAAGTATATTTGATAAGTTTATTTTTAAAATAATTCAAACCAAACCTATAAATGTAAGCACTTTATTATGTAGAGTACAATAAAAAATATTGTTTTACTTGCTTTTTATGATCAAACGTAATCTTATCTCATCAACATGCCAATTCGATTCCCACACTCTAGCCGTACATAATCGTAACGCTTCTTGTCTACTAAGAAGCTATTGGAATAAAAATCTGGTATTTCCTTTCCTACTCGACAACCTGTCGTGGTCACAAAAAAAAGGTACATTACGGACAACTGTTGCAAAACGAATCTGTGTCTCGAGCCATATGGTGGCTGGTGTATTATTACGAACCTTTTTAGACAATCAAAACGTATCATTATCAGGGATACGGAGGAACAAAAAAGTGATCCAGGCATTTAAACACGTCCGCCTCGAGAGATCATTAATCAATTACTCGAACTTTGCTGTCACGGTCAAATTTAAACTTTTAAAGCCCGGAGAAAACATATGGCGTATTGGTTGTCCGAAGCGCTCACCAACTGACGCCATTGTAATGACCTATAGCTGTGGAATAATAATAAGAATACAATGAAGAAATAATTGGTCAAAACTAAGCGAGAACGGAGCATGACTCTTAAAGGGTTTGTTTCAAGAGCTCTCCGCTGTAATTTTCTTTTGAATAGCGCCCGAGGAACTTTTGGAAGGAAGAGCGAATTCATTAAATCGTGTACAGAAAATATAACAGCGAGGCTCGCTGGTGGAGCGCTTCATTCAATGGCTTTTTTGAAAAGTTAAGTTTGTACATATTTGAGATTCTCCTACGAAATGAAATTAATTAACTGAGTCAATAAAACAACTTTGTAGTATTTAGAGGCAGTGAAATTTAGACTGTATTTATACACCTGTTTTGTAAAAGTTTATTTTATTTTATTTTGATGGCAATTATGTCCGTATCAAATAAATGTGATAACATGAAATCTCTTGAAATATAACCAGTCAGCTTATCGCGTTACGTCTTGATAAAATGGTGGCTATTCTATCAAAACCTTTTTCGGAGTTTTTAGTCAACTTAAAAAATTACGATACAGGCATTTATTTCATATCACTTCACTTATTCGCCTTAATCGAACTACATTGTATAATACACCACTACATTTAAACAATATAACTGATAATAATATAAGATTATGACAATTAAATAAAAACACGTCACTGATGTAAGTTGACGGGAAAAGTCCTGTAAAAGTATAATAATTTGTGAAATTGAAGTTGCTTCTGACATTAATATTAAAAAAACAAATCCTTATCTTCCATACGTGGGTTGATTAATTAAACACTGGAACAGTTAATGGGTAATGTGAGTAGTGGAAGCGGAGACTGCCGATTAAAAGTTTATTATTCTAGCCATTTGTAACTGTACCCAAAATTGATTTTGTAAAATTCACCGTCATTATGTTTTTATTGTTTATGACTTCGCGTGGGTATTATTACTGGCTGGAACGCATCATTTGCGCGCGTTACCGAAATGAGCAGAACGATCATTCTCGTTTTTTTTTCGATAGAAACTTTGCGACCACGTTAAGTTGAGCAATATTGTACATCAGATAGTTTCGAAGCGGAAATGAGTGTTCTAATTCATGCGGCCACGACGTGGTTGCCGTGAAGAACAGAAACAGCAACAGCAATTAACGGCGTCGACAGATACTATTGTGGGACAATACGACGATATTTCAAGCGGCGTCTGACGGATCGCCGTAAGTTGGGATTTTGACAGCGGCTGGTCGTGAGTGAGCTCTTAATGAAGCGGTAAATAACGAGCAGAGGTGTTGCGCAGCGAGAGCCGTGTCTAATTAACGCGAGGACCCTCAACCAATTTACATACGAAATGAAGTATCGTTATCATCCACACACTGCATTATTTTCAACGGCAGTAATATTCGCTGACGTTACTGATAGTTGCAATATAATACGGCGGAAAAAGTTATTAGTACTTTCATTATTAATAAGCTAATATGAATTTTCTCAGAAATGTCAATTTTATATGAGACTATAATACATTTTTAAAGCTAATTCGCATTTTTTTGTGATAACACAAAAATATAGCGAGATACGTAGTATTGGATATTAGTTGTTTTTCAATGTATGGTTTTGTGACAGGTAACACTTGTTAACAATCTGTAATACGTACATGTAGCATTTTTTCTAATTACAATTGCGAGTGCAGCGGTCACTTCTCGTTTCAAAACGGGATGGCCGGACCTCTAACTTGTAAGCAGATGAAACAAAAAAATGAAGCGCAAGCACGGGCCGTGAGAACGCGTCTCCGTCGATGCGGCCGCTTCGTGCCGGCCATTTATCTTGCACAGTCGTGCGGTCCGGACAGCGATGTGCTTTTATTGCATCGCGCCCTTAAATATAGGTCTGCGGAGGCTAGCCGCACCACTTTAGTCATGAACCATTGTTCTATGAGGCTGCCCAATGAAATGGAAGGTTTTCTATGTGGCGTGGCTATGAGAGAACATCATATTTTCTGTTTTTATTACTTTACTCGCTTCACGCTACGTTATTGCGCTTTAATGTACGTCATACTATAATTTATTTTGAAACAAATAAGTGTAAAACGAGGATTAAATCACTCAGTGATCGCCTTCGGAGTCCTATCTATCTGTCGCCAATCCAGTTTGGACAAGCATAGTGGGTTAATGTTAATTCTCCTACAAATCGAGAGGCCCGGGCCAAACACTGGGACATATAATAATAAAATAAATAAAATAGTTAAGCTATTTATTTCCTAAATCTATACGTACATTTTAAAATAAGTATTTTGGTTTGTGTTTTTATTTTAAGTTTTATAAGTTTTTTTCTTTAATTCGAAATATTGTTTACACGCATAAATCTTTTTCATTTTTCAGTAATAATGTATAGTTGTAATTAAAATTGGACTGTTTGACAAAAGCCTGTTTCAGTTGGGAAATATCTATTAATCACAAACTTCGGTACGCAGAAATAATGTTGTTTATTTATTAGATTTGATATAAAGCCATAATTTTATTTCTCTCTTTGATATCAAAACTATAAACAATAAAATGATTCAATTTTAAGTCTGAAAATTTTAAGAAACACAAAAATAAAAAACTATATAATAAAAACCTTGTCATCGAACAGAGGAAATTTTTAATTCAATGTTAGTGGAAGGATAGTGATTTTAAATACTGCACCCAGTGCTAGATTATTATTTGTAGTCGATTAATATCCTTGATACAATTATAGTGATAAAACATACTTATATCCTTTAATAGCGCAGCTAAGTTGCTTGCCGATTCTTCTTTTCAGCAGATTCAACATGAATAAAATGGAGATAGTAAAAAAAATATGATTTTAAATCTATTTCAATAAATCAAATTTTGAGTTTAATAATCCCTATGAAAGATCGTGATTTGATGACCCTTTCAATTTCAAAGTAATTATAATAATAAATATTCTATATTTATTATTACAAGTCTTGATCTTTTGAAGAGATCAAGACTTGTAATAAGATTAAATTAATAAATTGCTAAAATTAGATTAATGCATAACTCATAAATGAAATTTATATTTCTAATTAATAGTTGAATTTTGCTACTGACTTGAAATGAAATTTCAAAACTGAATTAATGTTAACCAAATTGAATTCAATCAATACAGTCAATCTTATAATTTCAACACTTTTTACTTATGTAACATTTAAATGAAGCATTTTTATTTATATAACATTCAGATGAACGAAAAAAAAATATATGTCATCATCAAACAATCATTTAGTTTTGACATTAAATGTATTTGAAACTCTGCTGGCTGGTGCCGAAATTTCAATACTGACGATGTTCTGTAAGCTAAAAGTTGTTGAGAGAGCATCGCTTGGGCTTCTTCTAGTACATAAATTCTAAATAAAGAAATTCGGCAGATAACCAAAATCACTGACATAGATCTTTAACTGAGCAAAACGAAATGGCAACGGGCTAATCACTGTTGTTGTAATAGAACCAAAAATCTTTGCGTGTGTAATTAAAAACAACTTCATCGTTTTGGTAAACGTCATAGGAGAAGCTAGATGTTGCGATGATTTGTGCTATGTTTGAATTTGACAGCAATTGGATCCATGTAATCGGAATTCGAAGTACCTTGAGGAAGGCTTTTGTTTAGCAGTGGACTAACACAAACCGTTGATGATTATGACGATGATACCTTATAAAACTTATAATAAAATAGTGGCAAATTTGTAACCGTCTAAAAGCTATTTCACAAATTAAACAATACTATAATTAGTTGGTGTGCCATTGCATTATGAAGAGTATTGTTATTATTTACCTAAAAGTTTCATCTCCACCGTATGAGTGGCGATTCAGTATGGTGCGTTTCTTCCACGCACCACTGTCCTGTGGAACCAGCTATTTCCAGCGGTGCTTCCGAACCGATACTATATTGGAACCTTCAAAAAACAAGCCTAAACTTTTCTTAAAGGTCGGCAACGGATCTGCAATGCCTATGGCACTGCGGATGTCTGTGGGGTCTATTGATTGCTTTCCATCAGATGACACGCCTGCTCGTTTGCCTTTCTATTCCTATAAAAATATTAAGATTCTGAGATAATAAAACTTAACATTTAAATAGCCCAATATACTGTGCTGATACATATGTATATAGGAAATAGAAAATGCAAAACAATCATTGTTTTTATCCTGCTTAAGTAGGTACCTACCTATACGGGTGCCGCCACGTGTATTTATTTTTTTAGCTCGATCAATTCTATACACGCCCCCTACATTCAGAGCGAGGGTCGAAAAGTACGTTGAAGATGCAATCGACGATAAAATGAATCATACATTGTAATGGTATGGCGTAGCTTTGTGTTTCAAATCCTCCAACTAATTGTTCTGTATTGAATGAGAGACGATAAATAGTCTCAAACGTTGGAGTTGATTGTTAAAGTTTTACCACAATGCGTCGTAAACATGTGCAGGATGGAGGTTCGCAATGCAATTAATTACAAGGCGGGATCACTGGTGTACTGCTAAAAGTAAAGAGTCAGTAAAGAGTAAAAAAACGTACTACGCTATAGTAATAACAAGACATGTAATTGGATTCGAAGATGTTAATGCTGCTAGCCTATTGGCTTTAACAGCTTTATCGTATTCAGGGCCCGCGGGCAAGTAAAATATAATTGGGAATCTGCGCAAATCGCAGACTCCATCGGCCTGACGCCGTGTCGGAGGTACACATATGCGTGTGTGCTGATTTTAAACTCGTCATGATTCTACGTTAAACGTGTAGGGGAGGATTGAACTTTAGTAACTATAGTCCCTATTAGTCCCATAGACCCTAAGATCTAGGGGGTGAAAACCGACCGGGTACGTGAGAGAATCTCGTGTTAGCGGTCGGTGTAGAAGTGTTCCCTACTCTACGTGCACGGCTAGAGCCGGGGTGCGTGTGAGTGTTGGTGTCGTGAGTGGATCCGAATGACGCTGTTTCGTCGTCCGGACCGTGTAACACGTTACGCCGGCGTCGTCTTTTCGGGCGCGCGTTTAAATCGGGTGAATAATTTACCGATTGTACCACCAGTGGATTCGGATGGGATTCGGATCTCTCAAAATGTTTCTTAGAGAGTGTTTTAAAGTGTTGTTTGATGCTCGGCAAGTTAAGGTCGCAGTGGAGGTCGATATTGCGCTGACAAGACATGTAAGACACCAGTATTTACATTCAATGTAAGGGTCGGATAGAAACTGCAAGATCGATTCTTTGAATGTTTTGGTATTGTGAACTGAAATGCTAGCATATACTTAATGAAAGAGCAAACCAGGTACCAATAGGTAACATTTTCATAGACGGATAAGATTTTGTGTATTAATGTTACAGAAGTCATTGAACTGAATTCTGTTCACGACCTTAATATCACATTACACTGAAATTGAAAAAAGCTTAATAAACCTTTCTCTCAACCTTAAGTTGTTGTTAAGTTAATATACTTCATCTGTTTGTTTTTTAGCGTAACTGAGTGGCAACAACAGAAACTATTGTAGACCTTAAAAGTTTCACATTTATATATTATTTTTGCAGTGTCTTTGGTGTTGCAGGTGTCCATGGGTGGCTATGATTACAGGTCTAGGTTTCGAAACCATAGTACCGAAACGAAGTGTAAATGTGATGTAATGTAATGTTGTGTACGGTGAAGTAAATCGATATTGTCGATATAAAACGCGTAACACCCGCCGATCGACCCTTGTGTTCACCCGCTGCAAGTCACGGGTGTAAATTTAAGAAAGCCCCCAATTTAAAATGTAATGTATTACAATGGCGAGCGCGTTCCGCCAATTTCCTCCCTCGACAATCGCGTTCAGTATCAAGACTTGAAATAAAATTATCGTTCATATCGGTATCGGTTCAAGTACTTATAAAATAAAAGTTGCTAATATTTTAACTAATATATATAATACATACATATTTCGCACCTATATCATTTCATTCTTTTATATATTTATATCTATATTATTACTGTTCAAAACCTCATAAAAAATAAGAATAAATAAAATAAAAATTTTACATCATAGTCCCACATTACAATTTTTCAATTTTCGAATTCTCCAACTTTGTACGGTACGCGTCTATATTAATTATAAATTTAATTTTATCATGAAAAACAAACCTTTATACCTTCTTAGATGTTTAAATATAAAGTTATATCTGATTCAAATTAGAATGGTATATAAAAATGTGTTTGGGCGGAGTGAGTTGGTTGCGATCACACCCAACAGATTACTAAAATACATTAGTCATAATGACCTTTTAAATAGAATCTTGTTCTTGGAAGGATAATATTATATTAAACGTAAAAAAAAGTATATTATTTATGACTTTCTATTAAAATTACAATACCCTTGTTGAAATTTCTTTATTATATGTTTTATGAATAATGTAATAATCTGATGTATTAGGGAAAATGTTTCTGATTACGCTATTTTATTTTGTATGTAAATGCATTGCATTTAACTATTGTCCTGGGTTTGCTTCTTCCTATCATTGCACTATTGACGTGAATATTTCACAACACAAGCAATGTTTCAAGTGGTCAACAATTGTGATAGTGTTGATACCATTTTTTTAATATTGCTCCAGGTTTGAACTCTGTTTTGGTTTCGAAATTCATGACATACGTATGTGCAAACGACTGTAAAATGCTAACTGTAATAATTATCAAGTAGTGAATTGAAGGTGACATTATTGATAATGTTTCGTTATTTTAATCTCAACTCGTTTTTCGTCACGTCTGAAACTCTTTGATAAATTTGTATTTTCTGTAATCCAAGTAGCTGTGTAATGGGATTTATACTTTGCACTGAGAAACGTTGAACTCGTCTTATTAATAACTCTGATGGCATGGTGTTTGTTTTAGTCCGTACGGGCTCAGTTAGGTAATGCTGTGCTGAAGTTGATTCATGAATGGGAGAGTGCCGGTCGCCTAGTGCGTGCTCGACCACTCGCTTAAATTTAGCAAATATAATTTTCTTGGAAATGCTCCATACGACGGAAGCTTATAACGCGGCTAGTTCTTATGTATGTAGTATGCTAATTAATCCTTTGAAGTTGCGATAACAGTAACATGAGGAAGTCATAGCAATACGATCACTTTTAATGTTACAAAATAATACATTTTCTTTTAGTTTTCACGTTTTGAGTTTATTCCAAGTCTGTGGAACTGACGAAATCTGTTGTTTATTCTTCGATACTCAGATTCTGCATACTTTATTTTTTGTTTACAACAATACCCAAGAGCTTTTGCAATACCTAAAAATTTATATAATGTTATTGACGAAAATAGTCAAGTTTTTTTTATTTCAATACGATAAAAGATTGCTCGCCGTATGTTTTGTCTAAAAATATGATCTGCTTTAGTGTAACTGGTTTTTGAAATATCGTTAGACATTTGAATTTCAATTGAATTCAATTTTAGATTACTTTTATTTTCAATTAGTATTTTTAGTTTAATATTACCTCCATCAGGGTAAAAAATGGTATTTACTGGACTAAGATACCATTTTATTTAAAAGAAGCATAATATGATAATGTATCATTGCTTGATAAGATTTAATGTCCTTATAAAATATTTCATACAAAATACTGTTAGTTTAATATGACCGCACGGTGGCTAAGATTGTGCCTGCTGTAGTAACAACGCTCCAGGCAGTTTTATCGTTTGAAATGAATGGGGGCGATACGGAATAAGCGGCCAATTACCGGCTGTCCTAGACTGCTGGGACCCGCACGTAAATAATCGTGCTCACGCGCAGAAACCAGATAGTGATAAACAATTTTCCATTAGCGTAGCGACGGCATGCTGTGCTCAGAGGCAGGGGGCAGCTCTACCCGTTTCTATATCTTTGGACAACCGTGTACCATAACCTCTCATTATATGTAGTCGTTTGATCACATTACGATCCCATACAAAAATATGCAATTTAAAACTTACTTTGACTTAAAGTAATCATAGGAAAGAAAGATTTAGATTATAAAACAGATTTATTTGTCACTTATTTATTTTTGGCATATGATGTAATGTATTAATACAATTTAACGATTTTGAGAAATAAGTGTTAAATAATTTAATAAGCAAGTTTAAAAAAGTCTATAATAAAAGCATACCTACACAATAGGAGTATTGATGTTGCAATGGCATTCCCGTCGTGATTGCCATTACAACGTCAACAATCCTAACTAATCGAAACTAGGTCACACAAGTTACGAAGCGGGAACGAAACCTACGGATAATCGAACCCTTGAAAACTCAAAGCAACATCTGTCTCATGATTCAATTAGAGTGCATAGAATTGTGTGAACAGTCTGCATATTGAAATTCTACTACAATCAGTAGACGTTGAATAGGCTGCCATCTCATGTTACTTTATAATTTTGCTATTATTTGTTCATATTTTTTATGGGATAGGAAGGCAAACGAGCAGGTGTGTCACCTGATGGAAAGCAATCGACGCCGCCCATAGACTTAGGCAGTGCGGAAGCGCTGCCGACCTTTAAGGAAAGCGTCATTATGGGTGTGGGAATGGGAGTGGGAATGGGAGGGGGAGGGGTAGACGGAGGGGAAGGGTGTTGGGCCTCTAGAAGTCCACGCTCACCGTACGCAGCGCGGTAGGTAAGCTACTACTCAGATGCCGATTTTCTGCGGAAGTGTGGTACTTGCCCGGGCGAGCCGGCCCGTTCATGCTACAGATAAATATTATGCCATTCTTGACAAAGTATTCGTCTGCAGCGTGGATCTACCACTATTTATGACGTATACTAGCAGTGAACCTTTTGTATGAGTACATATAGTCTTAGTTATTAGACACATTCCATTACGATTTCATTCCGCAAGAGATATCGAATTTTTAATGTTTTATATCTTAGTGAGAATTGCGAGTCTTAAACTAAACGTTTGGTATTGTTCAGTGAAACGGAAAAACGGTTCGCAGGAGGTGCCCCAAGCGGCCGGTCGTATTTCACCCCGGTTCAATATTATTTCGACAGTGGCACAAAGAGGCGGAAGGCCCGTGCCGCCTCACTACCGCCGCGGGCTTCTCGCGTATCGCTTCACAATATTGTCCTCCCGCCGTTGCCTCGGGTTATACTGTAAATATTTTTCGGCGGTTGGCTGATTGAAAAATTTTATCACATTCCTCCCCCGCATCGACCGATAATGGATTGCGATAGCTTTTAGACATACATACCATATGTTCGAAGCCGGAATTTGTAAATCTGATCTGTGCGTTTACTAAATAAGCTAAAATTAATTTTTTTTTTCAATTTTAATTTTTAAGCAATATGTAGTATGTCAATAATGCTTATTTTGCACTTTGCGGAGAGTATATTAGTAAGCTAAATTCACCCTTACTTACCGCCTTCATATATTAGGATTAACAAAATGAAGAATAAAGAAATATACGCATTAAATCGATATAAAAAGTTGTATGTGATAAAAGTTATAAGTTAGTGTTGCGCTTACTATTATCAGATATTCTCACCCTAAATAAAATACTATTTAAAACAATACTGAAATATACAATAATATAAACTTATGTGTTTTGTATTGCAGTAATATTATACATAATACCGCAAAATTTTTGATAGACTAGATCCGTACGATGAGATGTCATCTTTTTGTGTATAGACTGGTAACGTATATTTGATGTTTCTTATCTTGCAGATAGGTCTATAGGTGGCGGTGAGTACTTTCCATCAGGTGACGCGTACAAGGTGTTCACTCCAATCATTGTATCCTATTAGCGCTTTATTGGACAATAAAATTATTGGGCAATAAAACCTAAAAAAATTAAAATATATTGGTAAATAAAATGAGACGTACGAAATAAAATTGATTTGCGCTAAATAAAGTTGTGACGGATTGAGTTCGAATTCTGATGTCCGTTATCTTAAATCTGACATAGATTTCAATCAAAAACTCGCACTTAATATTGCTTTACGTTTAAGGAAAATATTGTGAAAAACCTTGCGTGTTCGATGAAAAACTATCATGTAATGTCTCCGAATTTAGAATGGAGTACAATAGTGAGTGACTTATGTTCTAATACAAATTTTGTTTGGAAGAAATTAAGTTATTTTTCGTAATATTATTGATTTATTTGATGAAATCGTTCATTCATTATAAAGGTATATTTCTTGAAATTACGCCTTAGAGTTAAAAGGGTCGGCAGTAATCAAGTAACAGTTATAAAATGTCTCTTACACTTAGCGATTATCCATCGCCTACATTATTCTCCTACAGACACGGCCCAAGATATAAATGGGATCATTACTACATTTCTCCGATTTGGTCTTAATGAATGACAAATAGGATTCAGTTCACAGCGATCAGTGAGACATTAGCGCTGCTCTATCTAATTTGAATTCCGGAGGGTGGATCGTTTTATTTGAAATGTGGCCTACATTTGGAATAATTTTATTATCATACGTATACACTATTCAGATAGATATCGGTATACAGTAAAAGTTTGTTTAATTCATATATGACATCAAAAGTACAACAAGTCTACATTATTTTAAAATATCACTAATAGTACACGCATAATGTACAATACCTGTAGCGATGCCAGATATCTACGATGTACTGGTCTGATAGAGAAAAAGAAAAGAAGAGGTAGAAAGAGAGATTCGTAGCCGGAGAGCCAGGCGTCTTTAAAATAAAAAGGTGAAATTTAATAAATAATAGTAACGCAATTGCAATTTTTTATTTTTAAATTTACATCTCTATGAGAATTATACGCATTAAAGGGCGTGAATGCTTCAGTACATTAGCCGTGTCTATAGCGCACCAGTGAGCCCCCTTTTGATTCAAACCCCATTGACATTTTCTCTCATTTCCATTTTTTTTGCATTTAAGTCATGCGCCATGAAATTTTGTGTGGGACGTCATTGGGAGCAATATTTTTTCAATTAAGCATGGTCGGTTTCGATTTCGAATAACGCTGAACCATTGGATCAACCCGCAATTTATTGCTTAATTTTATAAATGAAAACGTCAAAGTAATATTTTTAATGGATGTTATTACAACACGCGAGTGGTTAGAGTTGAGACGAATCGTTCCCAATTAATTGGTCGCGGGGGTGTAAAGCAATTCCTACTGAATAAATGGAAAATGTAAATTTTATTTCCTTGATATAAATTAAAAGAAACACTTTGTTTCAAAAAAAACGAAAGTGTTATTAATTATCATTTAAAAATTGGTATATAAAGAATAAAACTAATTTATATTACTTATTAAATAAAAATCATGTTAGTATTTTCATCCAAGTCATATATTGCTTTTTGCGTAGCTATCCCCTTCTATCCTCGTGGGATCGTATGAAACGACTATACCAGCGAACAGCAGCGACTACCTGAATAATAAAAATCAATCTGCGATTCCCAATCCGCCTGCCAAGTGTGAAGATTACAGCAATATTCATAATGAGTATTGATTTGAATCCATTATTACATTATTTTCACTATACTTTTTGAAACATTATTCTCGTCATCTACTCCACAATGTTTTTGGGTTCTAAATTAATAAATATTTAACATTGGCACTTGATTTAACAATTCTATTGCAACCGTGGAGTAAATAAGTGTACGCGCACATGTCACGGTCGTTTGTTTAAACTAGAGGGGTTACCCTGCAGTAAAAGTTAAGTTGCAGTGAGATGCGGTTCACCGATTCTCCGCAATAGTAAGGGTATTGGGTCATTGGTCACCTTCTAACAACCGATTGAATTGCAAAACCATTTTTATGGCAGGAGCGTTGAATATTTACGCGGCTAACGACTATAACGTTATCTAATAACCAGCAACTATGGACTGGTCTATTGATTATTGTATTTTCTTTTCTTTTCTTATATTTTACATTAAATATTATGTATAAAAATATGACATTATTAATAAAACTTTGTTTAAATAGATAAAAGTAATTAATATCAGAAAAATATGTTTTACAATAAATGAAGTGCACTAATTAGATGCACGTGTTATAAATTATTAAAAATACTCTAAGACATAAGTTAGATTATTAAATATATTATACATATTTACTAAATCAGTAGAAAATCTACTATGATGTAAAAAGCTCGAAATTAACACTCGATCTCCGTTTAAGAAAAACATTGTGAGCAAACTTGCGTGTTGGGCGATACACAGTTATGTACTTAATGTCTGCTTATTCAAAATGAAGCACCACGACCTTTGATTTGTTAAGAAATACTGTTAGAAAGAAAAAAAGTTGTTTTTGAATATTACTTTACATTTGCACAACGAAATTGTTTAATGTTTTTAATACATACGCATACAGTTAAAGGATAGAAGATATTAAAATTTGAATTTTATCATTTTTTGTACATCTTGAAGTATTTATAAATATAGGATGACATGAGGTATTTTTAATAGTTGTGATTTGATCAATTTTAAAGATTTACGCGCCATTAAAAACGGAACTTTTTTCAAGTTTTTTTTTCCACCGCCTTGATTTCGAATCGTTCACACAAATGTATTGCGCTGTATTCAGAGCGCGACGACAACGTAAATTACGATTATTTTACTACTGATACACTTGTAAAAGTGGATCAGGATACCGTCGTAATATTGTTTAATGTTCACTCCGAAGCGTCAACCCTTTCAAATCAAAGCAGATTAATATATCTCGGGGCGTTCGGTGTGTTATTGGTGTTCCTAATTACGTTTATGGGTCGGTTAGAGTTATGGTAATGTTCGGCAACCTTCGTTGATATCGGCCTCCGCCGCTGTCACTGATACTTACGACTCGGAATTTAGGGTCTGTAGGGCGAGCCATTCGTTAGTCACGCCCGGTGACGTGTACCTTGGACAAGACCAAAACTGATATTAGAAAGGTTTTTTAGGGATTGTTTTTAAGGTACTCGTCTTTACTATTTTTTAAACGTTTTCTGTCTTTAAACTGTGTTGAGATTTGTATTTAGAATTTTAAATCACTTTGTTTAAATTAAACATTCAGTACGTAGGGAGTGGTCATAAATAAAGTAAAAAGACATTCCTTGGTATCGTACCTATGTGTCTTCCCTTAACTGCACATTGCGGCAAAATGCATGAATTTCCGGAATGAAACAAAGGCACTCGACACGCGAGGCACGCGGTACCGCGGACTCCTAAAGGGTAAAAAGAAAAGGCGTTTCGTGGTAAAAAGTAAGTTAGGGTGTAGCTTTGTTTGTGTATGGTTCGGGTTGAGTGTTTAGATAAGTGCAGCGGAGAACGCGCACGTTTGTTATCTATAGGAGTGTGGAGCTTGGACAAATGGATCCATCCTGTGTGGTCTACCTTTTTAACTAGCCAGCTTCGAAAGTATCCAATATTATTTTGGCGTCACTTTTACATCTTGTATCCACTTACAATTAATTTACGATTCATTGTTTTCAATAGAACTTTTAAAATAAATATATTTTTTAATATAATATATACTAGGTATCTTGTGTAAGTATAACAGTATTTACATAGATATACGAGTACATTAAAGTTTTGTTTATTTTTAATTTTTTTAAAAAATATTTTAACTCAATAAAGTTAAAGGGTAAAAACAATTAATTTTACTATTGAACTATCAATATTTACTACTATTTAATTGTATCTTGTAAGTCTTTAAACTCTTATTTGTAAAATAAACTTTTACATTTATGTGTACATTACATGTTGGTATTTAATTAAATTTTTTGTGATATCCAGAATTGAGATTAATTAAAGGGATCTTTTCATCATTATTTCAAGCGTTTGGGCTTTTAGGAATGTTTATTTAAATGCCGGGGAGTAAGACATCCTATGGACTTCTGATTATAAATATTCAAATTAGGAACGAAATAAATCCAGGCGCGGATACGTCGACATTACATATTACTGCGGTCATGCCAACCGCCTATTCATTACAGTTATTTATAGGAGGCAGTGTCAAAGCGTGGTTTGTATTTATTCGGATGGTGCGACGTTTGTTTATTTTTGAAACGGGTTAGGTTAAAATACCCTATACGATAAGCGTCCGGTGCTGGCCCCATATGCCGCCGAAATATCCATGCGTCGGCGTTGATTCCGCCGATACCATCCATGTCACTGTCACCGGTCCGATGTGCGTCTCCCGTCATGACAAAATAATATAACACTATTTTTAGAACTTAATTATATGTAAGAATGCGTTCAGTGAACTTAGGATGTACTTGAATATTTTTTTTCCAGTTTCCAGACTAGGGATAAGAAGAAAAATACCGAAATACAGAGATAGACTTCGGAAATTTAAAATGATAAGTCTTAAAGACCGGCGGTGGGTATCAGATTTATGTTTCCTACATAAAATCGTTAACGGTAATCTGGGGGGTCAACTGCTGTCAACTATTCACCTTAAGGTGCCGACGAGATCCATGCGCACTCCACAATTGTTTAATTTGCCCGACTTCAACAATAATGTCACACAAAATAGTCCGATAAGCAGAATGTGTAGAAGCTATAATTGTATATGTGCTCACACAGATATTTTCAATATTAGTTTAAATTCTTTTAAAACTTATCTCTATGGTCTTACATACTTATCTTAATTTTTGTTTCCTCTTTTAGTGTTTGTCTACCTAATTATATATATGAATGAAATTATAAATCCCTCATATTGTTATTGTTAAATATTAATTGTAATTGTTGTGTATAGTTGTAAGTGGACTTCAGATTTACCTTAAATTCTTTTGCATGTTTGTTATCTTATATTTTCTTTAATCTGTAGTCTGTAACTGTACCTTTTGTAATAAAATAAAAATAAAATAAAATAAATATAACCTAAACTGTGATATCTTTAACTATATATTTTACTTTTTTTTAACTTTAAAAAAGGGACCTATTATTTCTTGGGAAAGGGTTTTTTGTGTAAAGGGTAATTTGTTTTTATGGAATCGGTAGGCAAACGAACGGGCGTGTAACCTGATGGAAAGCAATCAACGTTGCCTGTAGACATCTGCAGTGGCAGTCCGCATTATTTCGAACAATTTCTCGGAGCACTTCCCATGAAAGATGTTGCGAGATGAGATATCCCTCCGCAGTTCTTAAGAATCTAGCCTTTCGATGAGATCTTGGACATCGACGATTCGAACAGCTAGACGTTGTATGGGGTAAAGAAGAAGTTGATGCCGAGGTGCCCCGGCCTACAGATGAGCTATAATACATTTTATTTTCCTTGTGTCTTTTATAACAGGCACGTAGAATATTGCTGCATTATTTAACATTGTAATTGAAGCAATTCGTAGAGATAGAATAATTTAAATTATGCGATCTATTCCATAAAACTATTGCATCAATTCATAAATATGTATACTTACACTTACAGTGACTTAGTTGAATATTCGACATGAAAATCTTATACAATATTCAAGCAGAACACAAATTCTAAAGCTGGCATCAGTAGCGGATGGAGACGAAGCCAATCAATATTGGACGGAGACAATGGGCATCTCTTATTCAAACCGGAAACTATTATAGTTTCGTCATTGTATTCAGGGCCTCACCTCGACGAGTGAATTATTCAAACGAAAGTGGTTTGTTTACTAACACAACAAGAGATAAGAAAGGGTTTGTTGGACGGAGATTATGTGTGCGCACGCTGATAGCCCGAGAACGTACGCACTGTCGATCGATGTCAACTTGAAAGATTTACGTCCAACTTTGTGGCAGTGAAATAGTTTGAACAATCCTGGATTATCCTTTGTCCTAAATACGACGTCACGCGTCTATGATTAGTTTGATGGATATTTGAGATAATTCCTCACCCTCTATTGTTGATACAAAAAACTTGTTTAGTACGGCTGTTTTATTATTTACATCATAATGTAATTTAACTAAACATTTTTTATACAGCCCATATACAAACATAGAGGTCTTTTTTGTCACTCCTTTTTTGGGGACACGCTAATTCTTGAAAGTTGAAAGTCCATAATTTTTTGTACACACACCTCTACACCTTTTGCCGCTGTGTTTTGAGGAAAAAATCGAAGTAATTTATTTTTTTGATGTAAAAACATAATAAATATATTTGAAAATAAAACGTTTATGGCAATTTTTCTATATTTTCGAAATTTCGCCTACGTGCCCCCTCAAAAAATTCCCTGCATACATATATCCTACTGTTGTTTACGGGTCTCTTGTTCAAAGCGGACTGGCAGGGTACCCAGACTCGGATTAAATACTTCTAGGCCATACATAATAATATACATATACCTTGATACGGGTATCGAACCCGCTACCACTGTTTGCGTAAACGGTAATTATGCCACTAAGCCAATTATTCCGTTCTTATATACTCTATTTTACCAAAAAGAATAAGAATATATTGATAAATATGAATGTTTATATTCCATTGGCTTACATATTAGAAAGTTAAAAAAGAAAATATAATTAGTTATAAACTCAGCTGTGAACGAGTAATAAGGGGAGATTGTTTTATGTGATTGAACCAATTGTGTTCATTACTAAAGCCATAATGTCACATTTATGTGTGAGATCGACACACGTACGTAGATTGTTTTATTGTGAAAGTATTTTATTTACTAAGCAAAACTTCTATAAAGTTGATATATGATATGAGAAAGTAAGCTTTAAGGATTACTTTTGTTTATATTGTACGTTCCTTTGTTTAAACAGGTCAATGTTCCGTATTTTCCAAACTATAATTAGTTAACTATTTTAATTATGGAGTGACACTAACAGTAAACAGATGTGGCATCTCGTAGTGATCTCATAGTTTGATGGGACCAATTATGAGCGATTGGAGCACCAAGATTCAGCTAAATGAAATGATTGTGTCGATATTGTACATTAAAGTTAAAAGAAGATAATTGAATTTCCTGTAGCGGTCAGCGCTTGATGCGAGCGGTGTTGTTCAGGGCCCCTTTTATCGACCGCTTAAGAGGACATACGGTGCTAGTCTGATGGGGCGTTTCCTCTAATTATTCGGCCTATTAATAAGACGCCGCGCACTCGTACAAAACAATCTGTTTCTTCTCTTATAAATGATTTACAAAAGCTTTTAAGCACAAATTCACCAATTAGGATGTATTTTACCAAAATTATTAAGATTTAATTGTCTTACGATTCATCCTTACATGATATAAAGGTAAGGAGTATGTATTTTATATTTCTATATTTTTTTTATATATTTTTATATATTCACGCCTATCCCCCGCAGGGGTTGGCAGAGACCATAGAGCTCCATCCGCTACCATTAGTACACGTAAGGCACCATAGTATCCGGGGAAGCCCGATCCCGGGACGATCGGCGCACTTGCGACTAGGCTCGCCCCTAGCTGCGCATCCATTGGCACGGCAGACCGTGGATTGGCGGAGAGGAAGGAAAAGGATAGAGAAGAAAGGAAGGGGCAGGAAAGAAAATGCGGATGGGGGGGTTACCAGACTCGGAATAAACATTTATAAATACATATAAATATTTATTCCGATGCGGGAATCGAACCCGCGACCATTGACTCCGCGGGCGGAGGGCCCCGCCACTGAGCCATTCCGTCGTTTTATATTTCTAAACAGCACTATTTTATTTTTAATTATTTTGATATTTCGGTAGTTATTTAAATATGTTTAATATGAGACGGCAGATTTGGTGGGTGCAACTACATAGAGTGGGTGAAGGGAAAATAGACCGAGAAATCGGACATAGGACGGGTGACTATTTATACTCATAAAAATGCAGTTTAAATTTTTAGTAATCCAACAAAAACCTTGTATAATTATAATTTCACTTTCCCTTGTGTGTATTAGGATATTACAATATTGGTTTTCATATTATAGTAACGCATAATGCTTCAGTCTAAATACATATTTAGTATACAAATTGGATTAATTAAAGTACTTTGCCTCACAAAGCTAAAGTACAGTTTTGATTTAGCAAAAGCGTAGCGCAGGGGAGATTGTACCATAGAAACCCGTTGTTAGTATTCTGAAGCCGAATGCGTCTAGCAAAATACTATTACTATAATACTTAGTGACTACTGTATATCAGAGCTGAGCAATGAAATAAATTGGCAGCCGTTTGACTAGACAAGCTTTATCATTTCATTGCGTAGGTAATGATTTCGTCCGCAATACTTGTTAGCTATGAGATTAGGAACGTGAGTAAATGCAGAGTTTCATAGAATACTAATAACTAATAAAAATTTTAATGCAGAAACTATGCATGCTATTTATGGTAAGTTTTGTACAGTAAATAAAAGATTAATTTCATTTCCCGGATTTTAGGTCTTTAATTTATTAATTTTGTTAATTTGTATTCTTTATTTAAACATTTTATCTTAATAAAATTAATTCTCTATCTTAAACATTTTTATAAGTTCAACCAGGGGTGAAAGCTTTACAAGTATGAAACGTTTATTTAGTTATTTTATCAACTTAAAAATTAGTAAGGTAATGTGAATTTTTGCAGTGTAACTATTATTTCTCTAAATTTCTTGTAGTTAGCTAAATACTTTTTATAATTACAATATATTTTAACTTATTTTAGGTGGGAAAAGTGTATATAATCATAATCTTCTTATTAAATATGTTCGTTATAAGATCCTTTTGGAAATCATAATTTATTTATCCTTTTTATATAATTTTTAAGTTGCTTTGTGTTGTTATATTTAAAACATCACTAATGTTATCTAAAAACAAATATAATCTAATATTATATTAATAATCTCTCTTTTTTTAAATTATTTAATAATCTATCTTTCTTTTACTTACATTGTAGTGAAACAGCAAACTTGTTGATTACATATGCAGGTTTGACCGGCGGGACCTTCGTAGATGTACAAAAAAAGATTAGATGGAGAGATGTGGATGCTGCGATTATCCTTCATTTCGATTTATTGCTCGGGCTTACCTTTGTTTTTAGCTTAATAATGACATGACATTTTGAATTTTCGAAGTTATCTTAAGATAACAATGTTTCTATAAAACCTTCATTTTTAAATTTAAAAAAAATATTTTTGTAATAAATGAGACTGAAGAGAAGACAACACCATAATAACTAATGACCGTTCTGTTTTTCCTGTTTTCTTGCTATATCTTTTTTTAACACAAAGAAGGGGTTTTCTAACAGTGATAGGTTGAAATTTATACGATGACGTTTGTATAAATTATAATCGATCAGTTCCTGTGTTATAAAGTATTATATTAAACGAAGTATTTGTATTTCGGTGACGTAAAGCTGATTGGTCATAGTTAAACAGTTTCATCCTCCTTTATCTGATTAGATGGCTTATCAATAAGACGCGAGAAAGCTTGTGCTTTGAACCTCTGAGATGCATAGATATACAGACTTATATTAAAAAAAGTTTAAAAAAGTTGAAACATTTGAACAAGTTATACATTATAAAAAATATAGAAATAATACGCATTACAATCATAGCCCCCATGAACATTCTTTGTATAATCTCTGGTAGTAATAATCGTATGGATAAAAGTACATATTATCGGAATAAATACGTTTAGCTCATATAATTATGTAATATGAAAACTAAACACACGACCCTTGACTTATATAGCCACTTTGCCACTGCGCCATTTAGGTACGTTATATATAGCATTTCAAAATAAAAAAGCTTATAAAACTAATTCTACTATTACAGTCAACGTAATATTATAACATTTAAATGTCTTAAAATTAAGATCATAAAACAGCATGAATAGAAAAAAGAATAGTTAATATTTAGGTAAACTTAATGTTCGTAGCGAAGAATTTGTAAATCTGGTTTACTTAAGAAACTTTAGAAACTCTGATTTATTATTCTAAAACTTCTTCAGTACAGAGATCTGAATATGAAGAAATCTCGCAGGGTATTTTTTGGATAGCAACTTTTATTTACTCAATAACTGTTCTGACTACACCGATAAAATGTACAATTTACAATTCAGACGAAAAAGGAGTTGTTGTTATTGTTTTTGTCTTTAACTGTGTTCGGACCAATTTATCGTTGAATTGGTTATTTTATGGAGATAAAAAAGTATTATATTTATTATTCATTAGCAGCTTTTATTTTTTCATTCATAGACATACATATATTGTGTGAATTGAGAAAAAATGTAAGCGTTACGCTCTTCGATTGGATTAGCTATTCTGGCGGAGCCATGAAGAGGGTAGTTTTGTATGGAGCATGAATGCCGTCTGGGAAAGTAACACAATGACTTAGAAAATGCATCCGATTTTGATTGAAATCACCGCACCCCGTCCTCTTCTTAACTTTTACAGCCTCCTTTCATGATAAACTATATTAGTTGCTTATTTATGGCACTTATTGCAGGTTCAAGCTAGTTCGTTTACTCCTATTTCCAAAAACAACTAGATGATATTCACACACTAGATGATACTTACAATCGATATAAAATTTATAATAAGCTAATACCTTCCCATCGTAGTATTACAAAACCACGTAAAGATAGGTGATAAAATTATAAAGTTCTCATTTTAAAGTGATAATTAATAAATAATGTTCCTCATATTTAATTACTTCAATTGTAAATCCCTTTCTAATCGTGTATAAATTTCTATCCCTATTGATCCAGTATACAATTATTAATAAAAAAGCAGTTTCTTGATGATAAGCTAGGGCATAAACTGGCGACAAGTGTGTTGTCGCCAGTTTATGTGTAGTTTAAGTTTATATATATATATATATATATATATATATATATATATATATATATATATATATATATATATATATATATATATATATATATATATATATATATATATATATATGTATATAGTCACCTCTTGTTCGAATTCTGTTCACAATATTTATAACTACTGTGCACCTGATATACACAAATAAATATTATCAGAAGTTACTGTCCAT
Organism: Baronia brevicornis; assembly: GCA_031353405.1. Classification (NCBI taxonomy): domain Eukaryota; kingdom Metazoa; phylum Arthropoda; class Insecta; order Lepidoptera; family Papilionidae; genus Baronia; species Baronia brevicornis. The sequence continues at coordinate 772,217 of JASFAT010002298.1, forward strand.
ATTTTTAAAGTATTTTTCACATTTTAACATAGAAATATTAAAGTGTAAAATTTATTGTTTGACGCAAATGATCCCATGTTCCTTAGAAAGTTGTCGTTAACCTTTATTTTTGTGTTCATTTATCAGTTATGTGTGTGTCGGTCTGTGTTTAATTATTTTTTGTTGACCATCCTAGACTAAAGTGCTTTGAGAATTAAGGGGTAGCCAAGCGATGCTATCTATTGAGCATTGTTGCGTGCACTTAACCGTCACGCTGTATATGCAGTTGACTTGTTGTACCTTGTTAGCACGTTGTAAAGGAAATTACATTCTTTACACATTGAGAATACGGCGTCAAACGATGTTTCGGCTATCGATCATCGCCCTAGCATGGCAAATTGCTGTCATTAGACAAGTAGAAACATACTCATTACGCTTCGACTTGAATAAATACACGTCTTCCCTTATAGAGCTTTAATTTGGTTCAATGATTTTATATTATTTATGTATTCAACTATACTCCTTTCCAAAAAAACAAATCAGGCGGTTTTGATTTTACTACGTTACTGGTAATAATTTAGTTCTAAAGAGGTTTTTATAGCGAAACTATGTTACTGGCACTTAATAAAGAGTCTGGGTATAAAAAAAATTAATTCCAAATTTGAAACTTTATTTAATCGTCTTAAAGTCCCATAAAAATACTCGTAGCCTTAATTTCACTATACTCATTAAAAATTTCCATTTTCACACGGATTTATGTTTAAATTGATTAAAACATTTTCTTCATTCATTCATTCTAGAATTTAAGCGTTAAAAAAGTTCTAAAAAAGAAATTTGTAGACATCTAAGCTGACATATTAAAAATAATTAATAGATATTATAATAGAAAAGCTAATAACTGTAAGGTGCCCGTTTTTTTCCAAACAAATATACTTGATTTTTTTATTGCGATTGCCAAGATGCGGCTTTAAATCTAGCAATCTTCTAGTCCAACAATTTACGGATTGCCGACAGATCGATTACTTTGGTGTTCTAATGATAGATAAGATTCGTATTATAATTTCTGTTAACGAATCATATTCATCTAAAATATTACAAACATAATCGTTTTGAACGACTGTGAGCTATGATCCCTAATCCGCCTGCCAAGCGTGGAGACTACGGTAACACCCCTTATTTGTACGGGAGATCAAGTTCGATCACAGGACGATCACGGCTGTATCGATTGATGACGTAAAAACAAGCTGAGCTCACTAGTCGACAACTTTCTTTCTTAAGATCTAAAGAGTATGGGGGGGGGGTGCGAAATGACGAAGAATCGTAAATATGGTTCAGGTCAACTTAATATTTCTAGTGGCTTCTGTATAAAATGTTCCACTGCTTGAGCATACTATCTGGCCAATTTATGGATATATTAAGAATAGTCAGACAAAGGATTACCGGCAACGCTCTTGCCCGAGACAGGTCTGCCGTTACATTTACGTTTAATTTGTGATCGTTAAATTGAAAGCCTTTTTTGTCTGTCAGAAAGGCGTGCACGTGACTTCGAAGTATAAGACTTAGACTTCAAGAGTTCACCACTATATGATTCGGATCATATAATGGTGATAATTTATTTGCTCTTTTTTTACTATTATTATTAAAATGTATCGTCTCACTGTTGTTCAATAGCTTTACTAGAAATTTGCTCTACCACTATACTATAATTCTATTTAGATAAATAAAAAAAACTTTATCGTATCTCTAAATCTTTAATAAATAACGACCCTATGTGTATATTATAATCAAAATGACGAGTATAAAGCCAAGTTCGATATCGTTATAAGAATGTGCGAAACGATGTAACTTTATCAGTTGTATGATATTTTGCATTGGTTCCTCAGATATTAATAGTTGGGATTCGCTCTCGAAATCCAGCGAAATTAAGCTCAGAGGCGATTGGGGTGTCGCAGATGGCTATAACTGCTCTGCGCCGCCGGCGTCGCTGGAACGTGCGCCAAGTATAAAAATATGATTTATGATGGAGCAAATAGAAGTAAGTGTACATCCGCTATGGCCTATCTAGTTCAAATGTTAGCAAAAAGCTATTTACAATATGCTGACATTATTTACTCTTTAAGGTTTTAAATGTTTCTTAACCTATACTTACAAATCGTTCAATTAATATTGCTATATTCCTTTATTTTAGTTTATTGTCTATATTTATAGCATGATTCATTTAAATCAATGGTAATCAATCTTTTTCTCGTAAGAACCACAAACATGTGTAAGTTATGGTGTCGGTAAAAAAATTAATAAAAAAAAATTAGGTGGTGAATTCTTAAGTTTTGACACAGTTGTGTCATGTAATTATAAATATATACATGTAATAATAATAATAAATTTAAAACAAATCACGACTGGTAAACAAGGCGACACGGAATTATGGAAGCCAAGGAAAGGAGATTGCTGCGGTCCACCGATACGGAAATATGAACGCCCAATGTAAAACATTGCTAATCCAAACACTTGATTTGTCGGATTTACGAAAATACTAAAACGTGTTGCTGTGATAGAATCAGACATTTGCTCTAAATTAAAAAATAAATGAATGAATTGCTGTATATTACCGCAAATTACAGTATCAATAATATGACTGCACACCGCGGTACGGTAGTGTTATGTAGAATCTATTCTTAGAGCGCTCTTAATTTTTCTTATGGGCCCGAAATACAAAATGGTTAAAATAAAGGCCACAGGTTGAGTACCGCTGATCTAAGTAAATATATATAATAATAAATATACTTTATCTGACTTAAAAAAATTATACCGAATTAAAATACAACTAACCGTCCAGCCATATGTGATAGAAATCCTAAATCAACCAAAATTTCAATAAAGGCAGTAGAATTAGTTCTGAAAGTTTCTTTAATTAGGTTCGGTGGTCTTTAGAGATTTGTGGGGTTTCCACGACGTCTGTGTTTACAATAGCCTCACGGTATATGAAATAGATGTTTTCTGGCTTCAGGCTCTTTATTATTGCTTTGAAGAGCGCTGTCGAATTCAAGGGGTGGGCAAAGTTGGGGTTATGAAAGTAAACAAGTGCTACGAACTGATTCACCAAGGTGGTTGAACAAAACACTTTCCTTAAACACAATTTTTCTGTACCTTATTGGTTTGATATTGTATGTCTGCAAACGTTGATATAAGTGTTGACTTTATTTTTTATACTCTGTAAACATGTACGACTTGTAAAAATTTACTATTGTTTTGTGATTGGAATTATTGTGTTTTATTTCGTTGCACATTAGTTTCTAAATGTCGTCGGCTTTATCAAAAGCGTTGTTATTTATTACGTGAACAGCTTGGCGGTGACGGCTACATGTTTTATCTTACCGCTGCCTAATGTTTTTTTGTTTTCTATTATTTATGACGCTAAGATACGAGTATCTAAATCGTTGTAAGAATACACAATTTTCATATTAGAAGACGTAAACTGATAATTCGTTTTATAATCTATAAATTCATATATAATTAATGGTTGAAAATATTGAGATAGCGATTTTTAAAAGCAAATAAAATTGCATTTATTAAGACCTTTATTATGCAGAAATTTATATCAACGTAGCTCTAAACAAACAATTCTATAAAGATTTTATAAAAGGTAGATATCGAAAATAACGTGCTTGTGAAACTTTAGCATTAATTGAGGACTTACCTAGGATCCACGAAGGGCTCGGCGTAGATATTCCTGACTGGTTGCCGGCGCGGTAAAGGCGGGGGAACAGGGCTGAAACCCTCCATCATTTCGTCCCGTTCGCTGTATTTCAGTGACTTCATCGTCATCTTTACGTCGTTCTCCGTAGATTCAGTCCACTGCACCACTAAATTTTTGTCACAGGACCCATCTCACTATTTCACGTCTTTACTATCACTTACATTTTACACAATTGTACATTTATCTTCCTAAATAATGAAACACCACTCAAAGCCTAATGTTTGTAGTCGTCATTTTAAATTAACGTGCCTTATGGTTTTTCTTTTCTGGCTCGAAGCGTTAATGTATGCTAGAAATAAAGTTACTTTAGCGTGTGTGTGATGTTGATTTACAACAACGCATTGCTCGGTGCCAACATATCTCCATGAACGATCGCGGGCGACTAGCGTGAAGAGACGACTGACGAAACGAATGCCGGTTGACTCGGTCCCGCGCTCCGCGACCCTCGTTCCATCTTTTGTAGTTTTTGCGCCCGCGCCGAGGTGCCATAAAAGCTCGTCGAGTTATAAGACGGGGAACAAAAACATCAGCCATACGAAAGACGGCATAGTATTTAATAGACCTGACGCAACCGAATGAAAGGCTTGATACGTTCTTTTCAAAAACAAAATGTAGCGATGTGTTAAAACTTTTCATTATTACATTGATTTTATTGTATACAGTGTCGATATACATATTTTTGATTATACATAAACTGACCGTTTTGTTTAACTCAAAACGGGACGCCGTTACTTACATGGTTAATATTATAATTGTGAAAGTCTGTCTGTCTGTTACGCTTTCACTGCTAAACCAATTTTGATGAATTTTGGCATAGAGATAGTTGAACATACAAGGTCAAAAATAGGGCTACCTTTTATCCCGAAACCGTAGCTTTTACGAGAGGCACGATAGTTTTCGCGCAATAAACTGAATTCCAAATGGGCGAAGACGCGGGCAGAAGCTACTGGGTCTATATACGCAAGTTATCAAGTTAACAATAAAAATAAATACAACTTTTTAATGTTATTCATTTTAAACAATTGCAACAATACAATCAGTCTTCAGATTAATTATAATTATTTTTATTATAAGAAATTATGAAAAATAAAAATAAATCATAATTTTTATTGAAGTTTCTGTGATAGTATAATTTATTAAATTATATGTAACATTTTTTTTAGTTATGTCGGTCATGTCTGACGTGTAATTTTAAATTTTTGCGCAGTTTACCGGAACACGAGACTATTTGGCGTCCCGGATTTTTGTTTGGGGACGAGACAGATGGCCGAAAAAAGGTACAGTCCCGTTCAAAACGGGATGTATGGTTATCTTAAGTATACATGGCATGGAATCCCTTATTATTACCATTGTTATAATTAACAATACATTTTTTACAGTTCATATATGTTATGTTGGCCATGGGGTCTCTCGATTTTTGAGAGAGAATGGACACGTCATGCTCATTTCGCAGGATAATCAAATTATCTAAATCTTTTTAAATATTTTTCAAAATGTTTACATTAGTTTTAAAAGTAAAAGATTGTCTTTTATTACATTATGTATGATTTTGATTTTATAATTATTCTTATTTTAAAATTAGGTTTCGAAAATTAGATATATACGTATTATAGGGTTTTATTTTATTTCGAGAGAAACCCGAAAAAGTCACAAACATTCTGAATTTTTTCCATTGTCTTTTTCTGTACGGCAGGTAGAGGGGGCTTAACATAAATTGCATATAGTGCTCTGCTCCCTCGGTAAGTAGGAACGGCTGGTTGATCTCAATGCTTTACATGTCAAACAATTATATTCACATAAACTGTATGCAACAAATAGGCCTGTAACCCTTTAAATATTTGTTGCATACACTCAAAGAAATCCTTCTTTTTTACCACTAAAATGTTGATTACTATTGTGCAAGTCATTGATTCGAATGTTTGCTAATTTTATAGCGTCCTAAAAATTCTTCTACAAAAATATACTTTCAATGAAAAGGGTTGCGGTAAAATTATGTAAAAACCTGTCCTATGGGCCAGAATTATCCCGCAAGGATAAGGAATAAGAATATAAAAGAGGCTCAGAGTTTTCCATATACCTTTTTGAAGGAGCAACGCATGTAAGATTTACATACATATATACACGTTCGTCGCCGAAGTGTCTCCGAGTACCTGTATAATAAATTGATTTAAGCGCCTCCTGACAGATTTAAGTATGTTTTGACAAACATTAGGGAATTTAAAGCCCGAGCGACAAACTTTGCTTCGTGCCCCTAAAGCGATACAAAATGTATGTATGTATGTATATATTAGCTTCATAGGAAATTTGCGAACTTATATTGTCAAAGGTCCGATGTAAATGCGTATATATAAATTTTGTACTAAATTAGTTTTTCCGGGATATAATAGTATGTTTCGAAGATACTTTTTTTATAGGATAGCATAAAATATGCAAATGAGCAGGCGTGTCACCCGATGGTAAGCAATCAATGTCGCCTATAGATATCCGCAGTGCCATAGTCATTGCAGAAGCGTTGCCGGCCCTTAAAGATAGTGTAGGCTTGTTTTTTGAAGGTTCCAATGTCGTATCGGTTCGGAAACTCCGCTGGAGGTAGCTGGTTGAACAGGGTAGTGGTACGTGGAAAGAAGTTTCTTGAAAACGCACCGTAGATGGTACGTAATGATGTACGTTCTAGATGGTGGGGATGAAATTTTTCCTTGGGACGAGTTGTACGGTAGTGGAATTCAGCGGCCGTAATTATTCCGAAGAATTCTTCGGAGCACTCCCCATTATTTCGATAATATATCGATATATTATATCGATAATACTTTATCCACTTTCTCTAATCGTGTATCGAAATAAAATCGTTTTGTAGGATAAAAGAGGATTCGGACGAGCCTTCTGTGTTTACGCTCACATTTAAGGGGAATCTTTCTTAGAAGGGTTAGTCGCAATCGAATCCCCTAAGATAATATTAGTATTACGACTAGAAATTTAACAGCGTTAGGTGATTTACTGCATCTAATAGAAAAGAAGACACCTCTATCGTCATTTTAAAATTGAATAGGACTCCTAAATGTCTAGGCTAAACATGTCATGTACGCCTTGTAAAGGAATATTTATTACAGACTAGTGAAGATCAATAAGAGATTAAAGCGATTGAAAATTGTAAAGGAAGTTAGGTCACAACAAAATGAGATACAGCATGAATTTCACTTAAGATTAAGATTTATCTTTTAAATTTCATTATAGTGAACTAAGAACTCGTTCAGATATAGAAAGCAATAGAAAATAACAGCAACGGTAGATATCGAGAAATGTACGCAATTATGGTCCGTGCATATAAGGCAACTAGGAAGCCAAGTACAGTGTTGTCATTCATTTTCCCATAGCACAGACACTACGAGTGACGTATTCCTTGCCGACCTGGTGTATACGAGCGAGCTTGTTCCTGCACCTGAACTTGTATGGAGTGTCTTTTGATGTGTGAACCATTTTATAGTATACTGTTATTTGTGAAGAATGAACATTGATTTTAAAGAAAGTTTGCTGATTTTTTTTATTATTATATATTTTTCGTATTATAATGGGCCGAAATAGAGTCCTACTATGAGATTTTAGTGTACTGCTTGGAGTACGTAATGATGTCATATTAAGACGAGATGAAATAAATTTTCATGAGATGAAATAAAATAATAACTTCCATTTACGATTTTAGTTAAAATTCTTCAAGGTTGATTTTGTAAGTTGTATAAGTAATTTTGTTAATATGTTAAATCACATAAGGAGGGATTTATGATGAGAATGAAGGAGAAAAAAATTGCTAAACAAGACAAAAATTTGATTTAATCATTTGGCCCATATAGAGTTGATAGGTTTACGAATAAATGCACTAATATTTCGTTTTCAAAACATGCGATTTTGACAATCTTTCTAATCGTGAACAATGCAACACAAGGCAATCAATCTTACAGCAATTAAAGCTGTATTGTTTGCATTATAAGACCTTTGTAGTCCAAGAGAAAAGAGCAGTTACTAACAAATAAATAAATTTTACACCGAGTGTTCTCGGCGAACATAACGCCTCTTAGTTGAGATCAAATTAATCTACAAGTCCCGAATAAATTGCCATGCTCATAAGCCAACTGTGTTACAAAAAATATTAAGCTATTTTTATAAGTATACTTTTTTAGACAAGTAGCATCAATCAGTCGTTTCACATTTCAAACTTGCAAATATTCTTCATTAAATTTCGTTTTAATATAACCAAGCGGCGAATACCACGAATTATGAGCTTATAGTAAGAAATTATAACGAATCAAAATTTATTTCATGAAAATCTAATATCAAATTCTAGAGCTGGCGTTAATTAAATGCCGGGAGTTTTAGAGACCGTGCGAACAAACACGTGCTGAGCGAAGAAATTTGGATTAATTATCGCTATCTTGCCTTATATTTGTTCATTTATTCTCCCGTTGGCAGCCCTTAATGTGGAGCGCGGTGTTAGTGTGTATATGTGGAGCACGTTTCATAAGATAAAAGAAGATATTGATTCCGTGACGAGCCGAGAGCGCGCTGTGGGAACCCATTCCTCTCTGTCTTAATAGATGCCCGGAGGAGACGAGTATTTCAACACTCATTGTTGTAGTTTAAAAATTAAAATACCCATTGTGTTTGTCACTTAATTATTTATTAATTGTATGTGTCAATGTATATATAATACGAATAAGAAAAGTGAACATTTATGTTACATGAATTTAACTTACCTGAATGTAATATAATATAATGTCGCCTAATAGAAATATACAAAGAACCGGAATTATTGTATACAACTGATGTAATCAAAAAAGCATAGTTATGAAATACCTCTTTCAGAACTAATTAAGAAAAAGAGATTCAATGCAATTCATTTTCTTCAATTAAAATGCACGCTATGTGTAATTGGGACAATTTAACTTCATCGTGTGCCAAGAGAGTTGTGTAAAATGTAGCAACATGAAATTTTTGTGTCTGCGTTAGTTAGTAAAATTTGCAACATGCGCATTAAGTTTCTGAGTGTAATTAACGAGTTAAGGACAACAGTGCTCACGGAGCACTTTATTCCTAGTTTAGCGTCGGTTGGGAGGTTGCCTCGGCCGCAGGACTCTGCCACATTCTCGACGGGTAATTACGCACGCTCATCTCATTCCTAAGCCTTGACTCCGTCATTTTATGTCGCTTTTCGTAGCGTATATTTTCTGCACACATTATATACTAAAATTATCGTGGGAGCAATACGATCTCGCGTGCAAATCTGATGTTTGCATCGAACCATTGAGGTAACCTATTATTAAGCCATCAATCAACGCAGCACTTGAATGATAAGTAGTAAATAAATTTAGCACAATGCTTTCGAATTCTAACAACAACAGTTGTATACAAATAATTGTATCGAATTGGATTGTTATTTTACCACGTTATAGTTGAATGCAGCTGACAGAAAATTTTGAATTTGTAAAGCAATTTTTTGCATATTTTTTTAGTAAGTACTTATTTAGTTACTTACATACGCATGTTTGTAAATATTCGAGTACACCCTTCTGACTATATGTACATGAATATTTTAAAGAAAAAGTATAGCAAGGCAAGTTACTTAAATAATACTGGAATGCAGGTTTGCACACGATATACTTTTTTATGCAGAGTGCTTTTATAATCCGCAGATAAATTTTAAAGTAAAATTTATACAGAACATAATTGAGCTTTTCTTTAATAGAAATTAGTTATAGCTATTATGCCAGTGTCAAGTAAAATACAATAATATACAAACTCTTGAAATGTGGCTATTCTACCTAAACATTCTATAGACTTTTGCAGTCAATTTAAAAAGTTATGATACACGCATTTCTTTCATATCATTTCACTTATACACCTTAATCGAACTATGTTGTATAATACGCCACCACAATTAAACAACATAACTGATAAAAATATAAGATTATGAAAATTGAATAAAAACCAACGTCACTGATGTAAAATGGCGAGAAGTCTACATGCAACTTAAATCACTGTTTTCTCGGACCTACTACAGATGTTCATATTTATGTATTTTGAATTATTTCATCAATGTTGTCAAATGATTAGTTTTTGATTTACATTTACCAGTTCAATAATTTACTACGTTTTCAAATGGATTAAATTTTCAAAGAAAAGTTTTATGAATTATATAATTTGTTTTTTTTTTTTATATTAATTTTGTATTGTTGATACATAATATTGTATTTGTTTTTACAATATGATGAATAAAAGTAAAAATAAAAGAATTTTAACTATAATTTTACTATTGCAACTATAAATAAGGCGAGATCAAATGTTTTCAATTAAATTACATCCGACAAGTAGGATGTTTGGTTGTTTTGTATAGAATGTGCACCGATGCTTCACGGAGTAGACTTTGCATCGCTTAAAATAAATATCTTATTAAAACTAAGTTTGTAAATGTAGTGGCTTTTCCAATCCACTTCTTTTCTAGTCTGGTCTCGTTTTATAGTTAATTTGTCATTTGGTTTGTCATTGAGCCCTCCGTCTGCTAACAAGACTAGCTTTTTTTGTGGTAATCGCATAAACGGTGGAAATTAACATTTTAAGCCACTTTTAATTTGTAATTTTCTGAAAATCATATCCTTATCTAAAATAACATCGTATGTAATTTAATTATTTAAATATAGTAAATTATTATACAATATAGTCGTTTATATTATAAAATAAAGTTAAATAATTCTAGTAATATCAAAAATATTGTAAGTCTTCTTTTTAAATAAAAAATCATTAAACGTCTAAGCTTTAAAAATAAAATCAATACAAGCAGTTGATACTAACCGAAAGTTTCGTGGCATCATTAATGATAATAATGATTATGGAATTGTTTCTAGTGCGTAATGGCGGAAAGGTAGGGGCTGGCCCGGAAATTGTCCTCTTGTCGGGCCACCGTCGCATTAACCAAAGACATTAGGCCAGCAAGCAGTAACAATATGTGCGTGTCGTTTTATTTGTGTGACGCGTGACGAATGGTTTTGCCTTATGGAAGAGCACTTCGTATAATTTTAAAAGAAAACTTTTGTTTTTGACGTATATAATTTGACAATGTTACGTGGGAGCGTTCACTACGATTCACACGAAAAGATAATAATTTAACGTTGTTTTATTTTTTTAAATATTTTATCCCATATAAAATATTTAAAAAAATAAAACAACGTTAAATTATTGGTATCCTTAATAGCATTGCGATAGTATCATTTAATACCTAAAGTACTAAAGCTCTATATAAATATTCCAAATAAACAGAAAAATATTTGTTACTGTGAGTTGATCTACGTCAAAAGTCGAAAAAATCTTCAAATCAACGAAACTAATCCAAAGAAACGGGTAGACGTTCGCTAGTATTGTTATATTAATCAAATTCAAACCCATAATTTAACATTAGAATTATCTTGATAGTATGTATTTTCTCTTATCTTAAAATAATACATTAACAGGAAGATTTATGCAAAATTTATATTATGGGCACATTAGTTTTCACAATTTTTTACGGCAAACCATTGTTTACGTATTTCTTTTGTAAGTATAATATTAATCATAAGCAGAATTTAGTAGTAAAAGTTAAAAGAACTTTTTCAACTAAGGCGTTGAAAAAGCTCTGGGGTATATCAAATAAAATAAACGTCAGGATTTTGGGTTATTTCAAGAAAAATACAAATAGTTTTGGATGATCGTTTAACACGAAAGTAAAGAGCTAGAGTAAAATAGAATGATCATGAGTTTTTCGTACCTGTACAATAAAAAACTTGCAAAAGTTTACAAGTTTTTTATTATAAAGGATATTTATCTTAAAATATTTGATACATATATCATATGAAAACCCGCCAATCTTATACTTATAGTGCGGCCCATTCTCACAGTGGGACATTTGTGGGACTGTGAAAAAACAATATCTATAAAATATGAAACGGTTTACTGATAAACTGTAACTACATATATTTTAAGATACATTTACATGTAAAAAATTAACGTTTATATCGTGAAAAGCTAGATAGGTGGTCTCTTTCGAAGACAAAGCCGTGTGTTCAACTGGCCAAAAAATATTTGTATGACCTTTAAATATTTGCTCTAAATAATGGTGTTTGTTCACGTCATTTGGGTATTCTAAAGGAATCGTAAGAGCAACATAGTATTATATTACTTACATCGCATTAATTTTTTAGATTAACAAAAGGTTTTCAATAACTTATAGTTACAGATAATTTTATTACTTTAGAATATGATTCGTCAATGCATTATAAATCATCTAAATTTAACAAACATAACGAGCAATATAAATTTGTATTTAAGTAACTGATGAATAATTTCTGATACTTAATAAATACAAAATATAAATAAATGTATTTCAGTCCTATGAACAATATTCATAACTTTTTGAATATAAGTATGGATAAAATAAAAAGAGATAGAGATGTTGTGATAGCTTAATTTGTATTGTTTAACATATTAATTGGTGTACAAAAATAATGAAAATGTCTGAAGCTATAATTAATTGTTTGCAATAACGCTATGTCCAAGTAATCTAAGTATCATTTCATTAGTTTCAAAGTTTGAAAAGCTTATTTCATAGAGTTATTGCTTTTAATATTTTATTTCAGTATAAAATTTAATTTCTTCTATATTTTATTATAACAATTCAATATTAAATTTGTAATAAAGTGCAGTGAAACGAAAAGTTTATTTTTTTGTCAGTTCCTTTATGCATATATGTACATTTGTATACATATAATTTGTTTTAAATGAAACTTACTAAAACTACAACTAAACTCAACGTAAATTGGAATGCAATTATTAAGCTCTACATGACGAATTTTTAAGTGTAGTGGTAATAGCGTGCGAACTCAAATGGCTGCGAACGAGCACTTTTGGTCACATGTCATGTTACAAGACGAAGTCGAGGCATATAACGATCGACGAATTTTCCAGCAATTTAGTTTGAGTACATAATTGCGAGAACAAGTCGAACCTAATTGACATTGAGGTCCGAGTTCACGTCGCTGTCAATGTGATGAGCATGTGGAACTTATTTCTAACATTTTGTATAAGACTTTAATATTTGGTATGCGTTTATGTTTGTATTATTCGTCATAAAATTTAAAATATTTTAGGCTATAGCATTTTAGCATTGTAAATGTGTACTTTCAAAATGATTTTTGTATAACACATAAAAATCTTTATCTTTGCTATGATTTAATATAATTAATTAATTTTATAAATACATATATTCCGCTGTTGATAATGATGACCATAATGATACATTTCTAAATATAAGAAGTGGATGACAATATTTCAATATTTATTTTTTGTTTGTAAATACCTACATATTAGTTTTCTAACCTATGAAAAAAGAGCGGTGTCAATTTGATCTAAGTACAATGGCTTAGTTATGAGATTTCTCTTTAGAGAATTTGTTTTTTCAAATGACAAATCAGTTCAGTTCCGACTTATATTATTTCAAAAAGGGGATTATTTTTTTTTGTAAATTACAACATTCGATGCAATAAAAATCACAATGAAATCTGGAGATAAGTAAATAACCCTATTAAAAATAAGAAAACTTAGTAATCATTACTTATCCTACTAATATTTTAAATGCGAAAGTTTGTGAGTATGGTGGATGTATGTTTGTTAATCTTTCACGAAAATCTACTGGACGGATTTGGATGAAACTTTACAGTAATATAGGTTATACATCGGAATAACATATAGGTTACAATTTGTAATGATTTTATGTAATTTTGGTCGTAATATAACGATACATGTCAATTAAGTCGGAAAAATCTGGCCTCTGAGAGCAATCTTGGCGTATGCTGCCTAAACCATTGGAGTTACACAAAGATGATGTACCGTAGGATTGTTTGTCTTGAATAGTTCTAAATAAAGCCCGTTACAGCATATATCTACCTTTTATGTGTAAACCACTATGAGCAAAATTGTGAACCATGAAATAAGTAAAACAAAATATATTTATTTAAAATGATCTGTCACGAAACTTAATGTGGCAGACTAAATAATTTTCTAAGATTTATTAAATTATTATTATTATTATTGAATAATAAGTATTATCTATATTATAAGTATATATATAGCCGGAATTTATCACGGTGAACATTCATTACTTTAATTATACTTTTTTTCTTTTTAAATTTTGATTGTAATCTGTTCTGTGGTTTGTTCGTAAAATAAATTTTATTAATTAAATAAAAATATTTCTTTAAATAAATTAAATATTATTTGTACAAATGGGTGTTTTATTTGAAATTTATAGAACGCCCTTTGAATTTTTTACGTTTAGATGGAATGTTGCAATTACTTAGTTGGAGTGTAGAAGAATTCCAGTATTTTAAGTATAATTTTACTATTAAATCCTATAATTAATCTCTTATTGAATATCTACTATAAACAGTAGGACATAGATTTTTCTCTATATCAATATTTAGTGTCGTATTTAATTCTTAGAGAATATTTAAGGCAATATTGTTTCTGTCTCTATATTTATAAATTTTATCCAGATTTATGTTTATAACTTTAAAAACATTTTTTATACAATATATATTTTATTATTGTATAATACCATATCAGACAGAATATACCTCCAAAACCGGATATTAGATATATAATAGAATATATAAATAGTTCTTTGATTTAATCTTATTGAATAAAATATATTTAGATATAATTTGATGTTTTTTGTACATATTTTTTAATTTGGGGAAACAATATTATTACATTTATCTAAGTATTATATGTCTCAAATACTTATTCCTTAAATTAAAAAAACATATAATATGAATTTAAAATTTAATTTTAAAATTTAATTAAAAATATTAAATGGAGAGTTGAGTCAATAATAGAAAATTAAAATATTATAATTAGATGAGTCTTGACACTATTTCAATAGTTAGTAAGTATATATCGGTACATTAATATTTATTTTTAGTTTCATTTAAAGTATTTGTTTGTGTGAATTCTTACTATAACGTGTTATTAATAGTAAATAACAGTAGAATCTTGTATTTTTAACCAAAGTATTTCTGTACTGTACTTGTCCATAATTAATAATAACCGAAAAAGAACTTTATTCCTGACGGGTGATTTGTAGCATAATTCACACGTTTGAGCTAATGTGGTTTGTATTTGCCAGAATATTTTTGTACTTTAACTGACAAACTTATTTATTAATGTCTTTTATAATTTACAATTATTTTTGGATTCAAGTATATGTCTATAAATTATTTAAGGGAATTTATTAAAAGAAATTAACATACGTAATGTTACTACTAAATCCAAATCTAGTTGATAAATTACAGTGACTATAAAATTCTTTATTAGTAATCTATCGAAAATAATTAAAAGATGAAGACAAAACTAACATGAAAAATATTTTGTAGTTATCTTACACATCTTATAATTATATTATACAAAAATGTAATGTATTTATTAAAAATGGTGTATTTATATTAATATTAAATGTAAGAAAAAAATATGTATAAAAATATTTACGTTTTGAGGAATTCCCGAACGTTTTGATCCTTTGTGTTAGTGATATTTATATTTACTGCAGCGTATGACGTCATACAATGGATCCATAAACAAAACGAGGATGTGATGAATCGAGTTGGGTATGCGGGTGAAAATGCTACTAGGTATGCCTAGTGTAAACTTTATTTATTCCCGAGTTGTATGCATAAATAATACGCAGTTATTGGAATCAATTGAAAAACTCGCGCCGTTCAAATTACCACGCGATGTCCCTAAGCCACACCGAGCGAGCATCGCCGTGTGATTTGAAGCTTTTAACGAAAGCACATTCTACGAAACTAACTAGCACTGAAAACAATAAAAAACAAATTGCAGTCGGACACACAAGCTACTTTTGGGAATATTGTCGGCGATCACGCTATCGCTACCTGCTGCTGCAAGTAGTAAACGCTAAGAGCTCACATTACATCGTCAGGTGGCGCGGCGAGCCAATTCATAGGGGCGGAGGTCGGACTATATGTGATTGCTTCACGGTATCGGTCAGTGACCGCGGAGCAGGTCGCGTACCGAGCAACGAGTGTACCTCTCACCGTCGAGGGTGTCGCGGCGAGTGACCGCGCGACAGACAGACAGAGGGAACGCGCGAACCGGGCGCCCTCCGCAGGCGATTTGAAACCCTCCGCGCGACGCTACTGCGCGCGCATCCTACCATCGGATAATGCCGCCCTATCCCATGTCGACCTATCGAGTTGTCCGATGTCATAGCTATCGAGCTTAACCCTGTCAGTTTTCTGCTAGAAATATATGAGCTTCTTGTTCAGCGTTGAAAGCATCTTTCGACGCTATAAACCCTTTAAAGTGAAAAGAAAATTTTAAAGTATATTCCGAGGCTTGTCATATTTGACAGTATATGCATAGACTAAGAATATACTTTAGCAATATTAATACAGTCCCTAGCTAAATAACTATAGTTATTAGTCTATAGTTATTAGATTTATAAAATAATAAAAACTTTTAATCCATATTGAATATATATTTTTTAATATCCTTAAAATTTTTGACCGACAAAGGACATCCCTAAGCAGATTATAATTGGAGCATGCGTGGTGCGAAGGATGGGGTAGAAAGGGTGAGTTAGGGGATATCAGATGGGGGATGAGGGGAGGTCGCGAGTCACCCGCGACGGTGCGACGGTGCGGCGGTAGCGCGACGCTACGTCGACGTGATCTTGACACCGCGTATGCAAAGCCTATGATGCTCCATTAAACAAACTGTGCTGTATAAACGCAACTATCCCACTACATCTAAAGAAAATGACCCATAAAACTGTCCATTTTATGCGTTTACTTTACGTAATTACTTTTATATGTTTTGTACAGCTGTGATATAAAACCTACGTAAAAAGTACAATAAGTAGTATAAACGTAACGAGGTCACTTAAAGTTTTACTGTTTTTATTTTACCGTGTCGCCCTAAAAATTGTCATTCCGGAATGAATCCACACTTATGAAATGAATGGTACAACGTGACACTTAAGTAGTGCGCCCTTTATATAATAAAATAAATGCGGGAATATATTGAACGTATAAATATGTATATAATGAAGCATGTGAAGCACAAACTCAATAATTTGCTGAGATACTGATGCGTCTGTATTTATTATAGGTTAGACAAACTTGCGATCCGAACATTGTCAGTTGGATTCCACTATTAGACTACGGATGTTTTTCAGATATTAACCATTTGGTTTGAGGTTACAGTTAATTTTCATGTTGAATTTTGAGTCAAGTTCGATCATTATTAAGTATTTCGTTTCATTGGATAAAAGAAAATGAGAGAATGCCTTTTATTCTTGTCCACTTAAGGATTTTAAATATTTCTTCTGCGAAGATGACATTTCGTATATAATATTAATCAAAAAAGCTTGCCATAGACGAATCGATTGTAGAATCGAAAAATATATCATCATTATCATGAATTTCCGATATATAAGGCAACGTTTCTGCAATACCTATGGCGTTGCGAATGTCTATGGGCGGATTCGCTTGAGTACTTGCCCTGGCTCAACGCAAAGCGGTCGGAATAGCAATGTCAGGCATTTTGTGTCGGTATCACGGTTTCTCGTTTCCGGCTCATGACCGTTTATGCCTAGCCTTAATTGTGGAAGACAGCTAAGATGTTATTTATCGGTTTATAAAGCTTAGTACTTTCCAAACCGCCAAACTACAATTGAGAATCCATACATCACTAGATCTTTGTACTTAAACTCTCAGATATTAAAATTCGTGATGAAGTAAAATTACAAGGGAAGTCGTCAGTCACGTGGCAAGTGACAAGACGAGATATGTTGAAACTCGCACTCGAAATGCAGGTACTATTGCCTTATTAGTCAAATATCTGTAACAGAGCAATTGACATCTTAGGTTATATATCATTGCCTTTTCCAACTATTTTTTAATATATTAAGGCCAAAAATGAATAAAGTCAATGAAAACTGTATCTGTAGCTACAACCTAGCGAGAATCACGTATAAAAAGCTAGCGACCGATAAATATATGCGTAAACTTATGAGTGCATGCGTGCATTCATCTACACGTTAGAGAATATTATCAAACATATTTGAAGACTGGTAACTAAGATTTGAGTCCGTGGCAGGCTAAGATCTATCCATGGTATATTTGTCATCATCAGTTTGCGGCAGTTCACAGCTAGACAAAGGCTAAGGACTATCACCAAGTCCTTTCTTACGCTATACGCATCCAGTTTTTGCTAGCTGCCCTCAGAAGATTGTCACTAATTGTAGTTGAACGGCTTTTACCAAAACGCTTTCTTCACTACAACGGTTATTAATTGTTTGACAAACGTGATTAAGCCGTTAGGACTTTAGTTTTCTCTATCTACACCTTCTCATAAAATCTCAAGAAGTTAAAAAGATATTCAGCGGTAGCATATGTATAGGTAGTTATTTTATTTTTAAATTATCACCTTATGAGTGACGTTTGTCTATAAAAATTATTTTTTAAAAACGGTAATTAAAGCATAAAATGTTATATGCAGGTGTTGCATTGAATAATATTCGTTGTTTGTAATAGGGGTTGATTTACCATAAAACTAGATAAACATCAGGCACATCGTTCATGTTGTTTAATTGTATGCGTAATGTGATACATTTGGTTAGGCATTCATGTTTGTAATCAAGCTTAAAGTGGCCTGACTTTAAGGCAACGCAGAGAGCATATGTAGGTATGTAGTAGGTATAACGCATCACGTGTATTCAAGAAATTCTTCGCGCGTGACTTTCGTTAACGCTCCATCGACTTTAAGGTATGCTGTATCTGCCAGACGATCAACAAAGGTCGTAAAGTTCTATAAACATGAATACCTTGGGCGTGTAATACACAAATTGTGTAAAATTTTCATCGCAAACCGCAAACACTGACAATATTTACTTGTATGTGAAGATTACTCATTATTCGAATAAAATATTTTATATATTTATAGAGAATCTTTTTTTTTAATTTAAATTAGCAGCAATATTAAAAAAATGGTAATTAGTGTAACGCAACAAACGATCGATATCGAAATAATTGTGTGTGCTAAGTCTCAGTTTTACCATATGACAAGGTCTACAAACAATCGACCTCGTACATACTAGTCAACACTGAATGTAATGAAATTTTGCTTGAGATACGATTTATTTATTTATAGAAACATAAACACACTACAATATAAGTATTACTAAAACGTTTCATTAAAATTTATCGACTTTATAGCAGTTAACAAATGGCGTATACAGTTTGCTGTAAAATCTTCACTAAAAATACAATAAATACTAATCCTGTTACAATTTTGTAATAAAACTCTTAAACACCACCATAATTGGACTGAATATGTCTAGGTCTTCGCAAATTTGATATATTACATTATTATACAACCAGTACATACATATTCTTAATTATAATTTAACGTGTTGTTTTTGAATGCTAAAAGTGAGAAAGTCCTCAGTGTTCTCTGGTTCTTAACTTTTAAAATTGAGTGTTTGAAGGATGGAAAGTGAATCAACGACAACAACGACTTTATAAAGAAATAACAAATCATGTTATTTCCGCCTGTTCTCAAGAGATGAGGTTTTGAATTTAACTAATCTCTCAGTAGTTTTGTAGTATTCTGTGTGCTTGTTTAGCCTAACGGTTATTTTGAACACTTTTTTTTATATATTCACGCCTATCCCCCGCAGGGGTTGGCAGAGACCACAGAGCTCCATCCGCTGCCATTCATCGCAGCGAAACGGCTCGTCATTGGTCGCTTTTCTCCCTCGTGAGAATCAGGACGTGACGGGTGGCGAACCACGTCGCCGTCATTTTTCGACAAATTAGGTATATTAAATTCGTCTTAGGGAATCCCACGAGCCGCAAGGGAGGATGGAGGTCAGCCCCAGCAGAGCCCTGCATGCTGAGGTAAGGCACCATAGTCCCCGGGGAAGCCCGACCTCGGGACAATCGGCACGATTGCGACTAGACTCGCCCCTAGCCACGCATCCATTGGCACGGCAGACCGTGGATTGGCGGAGAGGAAGGGAAAGGATAGAGAAGAAAGGATGGGCAGGAAAGGAAATGCGGACTGGGGGGTTACCAGACTCAGAATAAACATTTATAAATCCATATAAATATTCCAATCGGTCGTTGAACACTTTTCTGTCTATTTATATAAATTTATACTATACATATCTACAGTATAAAATGGTGACTACACATAAAAACAATATTCAAGTTTACTTTTGATCACGGGATTTAAAAAGTATAGCAAATAAAATGAGTTGATTTGATAGCTTGTTATTAAATAGTTTAATAAAAAATTCTGTATTTTCCTAAAAAAAGACAACACAAAAAAAATTGGGACATGTTTAAAGTCATATTATTTGTATGACACCAATCTGTTACGTCATCCAAGTCCTTCTTAAGATCGACTAACCTCAGTGTAGACAATATTGTAAAAACATTTTTTTCAATCAGGAGAAAACTTATTTTTTTTAAAGTAGCACTTTTATTAATTACCATGTGTATTTGTTATAACAGACATATATTTACGTTTTATATTACTAGAAGGTAATATAAACTTTAATAATGTAGATGTAATACAAATCTAAACTCATTAAGATATCTTAGCAGCTTAGTAAGGTTTCGCGGCGCACCACCTATCCGTTACCCCCGTGCTGGCTGGAGGGTTTTGTTTTCTTTATAAGCAAGCGCGAAGGTGCTGTTAACGACCCCATGAACAAATACGAAATTCGATCTTCCATTACGTATATAAATGATTTCCCCTTGCCGGCTTCGTAGCGTGAAAGTATTGTCTTTGTTCCAATCTTATACCGCTTCTCGATTTCCTTTAATTTATAAAATCATCAGATGTAAATATTTAAGTTAAAAACTTTAGTGAGGACGTTCTTTTAAATTGGTTTTGGTGTTTCTGTAGACGTTATCTCGTTATTGAATCGTCAAAAGGAGGAAATGAACAAAATTCTAACAGACTTTAAAAAAAGTGTCGCTATCGCGGCAATCTTTAATATTCATTTCAATTTTCATCGAACATTGTAAATAATTTATTTTGAATCTTCACGTTCGTCTTCCTTTCGTTACGGTCTGCAGAAACAAAATTGGAATAGATGTTTACCAGGATTGTGCTATAACAAATTGAGTGCGAAGGGAATAAAAAAGATGTCGGACAAAAAGAACAGGAGAAGCTTAAATCGAAGTATTTCTATTGAAGAGCATGACGTCGCATAAACGTCTGCCACGAATGTTGTTTGTCACCGCGCGGGGTCGCTGCCGTGGCCGAGCAGCTACCGATCGCGTGATAGTGCCTCTGCCTCGGAACCGATTGCCTACATTTTTATTGAAATATCAGGATTGAATATAGCCTTTTATCATTTATAATTATTATAGTCTTATTTTACTTATAAAGTTTAATCAGTTTGGTTTATTTTTTTCTTTTTACTGACAAGATGAATTACTGGCGACAGCAGTCCAATTGAACTTAGAAGTGGACCTAACCGAATTTAATATTAAAACTTTAGAGATGTATTTCTTAAGATATCAAAGAATTGTCATGCATGGAAACTCTTATTTCTCTAAAACAATACGTATTTGTATGTCATGTCAGCCAGAACAGTGCATTGCTGGACATTGGCCTCTCTGAAAGTTAAAAGGTGTTGCTGTAATTCCCAGGCTGGGCAGACGGGTTGGGAACCGCATAATTGTTTTTTGTGGTAGAGCCACGTTGCAGACGAATACTTTGTCAAGAATGGCATATTATTTGTCTGTAGCATGAATGGGCCGGCTCGCCCGGTGAAGTACCACACTCCCGCAGAAAACCGGTGTCTAAGTGGCAGCTAAGCTACCGCGCTGCGTACGGTAAGCGATCTGAGTTCCGGAGGCCCAACACCCCTCCCTTTCCACTCCCCCTCCGATTCCCACTCCCACTCCCACACCATCTCCGATTCTCACTCCTCCCCAGTCCCACAATTTCACTTTCCTTTAAGGTCGGCAACGCTTCCGCACTGCCTGTGGCGTTGCGGATGTCTATGGGCGGCGTTGGTTGCTTTCCATCGGGTGACACGCTTGCTCGTTTGCTTTCCAATGCCATAAAAAAAATTGTATGCAAAGGAATACTCCTTTGCACATGTATTTGCTGCCACTTTCCTTGTATTTGTTACAATTGTCGTCTCTCACAACACCCACAGAAAGAAATGAGGTGACCCTATTCTATGCCGGGAGCACTAGTTTGCTTGCTTGCTTGTATGGTAATATAGTTTGCCATAACTTTATCAACGATTCATACAATCCTAGTTTATTTTTCCAAATGTAAATCTATGTTATTACCAGAATGCTTAAATAAATAACAATAAAAAATCTTAAGTGTTGTAGTCTCATATAGTTGGGATTTCTATAAAATATAAAGCAAGATGGAATTTATTATTCACACCATTGCACATAAAAAGATATCATAATCCGCCTTTTTTAGGATATATTTAGGGGCCTTATTGAATCTCAATAGTATCAGATAAAATGATAAAGCTGCGCAACGTTTGCATTTTCAATAGATCTAAAATATCAGCAGAATACAAAGCAAAAGATTTAAAAAGAAAAGGGTCCCTCGGTGTTTTGGAAGTTGATATTGTGCTAACAAATTTGTAATGAAATCTTATGACTGACCTGAAACCTGTAGCCTATATTTACTTCTTTTTTATGGGTAACGAGTAAGGCAAACGAGCAAGCGTGCCTGATGGAAAGCAATCAACTTCGCCCATAGACTTCCGCAGCGCCATAGGCAGTGCGGAAGCGTTGCCGTTCTTTAAGGAAAGTGTCATTATGGAACTGGGAAGGGGAGGGGGAGGGTAGAAGGAGGGGGGAGTGTGTTGGGTCTCCGGAACTCGGCCGCTCACCGTACGAAGCGCGGTAGCTAAGCAACCACTCAGACGCCGGTTTTCTGCGGGACTGTGGTACTTGCCCGGGCAAGCCAGCCCATTCATGCTACCGACAAATATTATGCCATTCTTGTCAAAGTATTCGCCTCCAGCGTGTCTCTACCACTATTAAATTTTTCTTTCTTTTTATTGAATTATCCCAATGGCGCAATGGCCTAATGTTCGCTTCCTGAATCCACGTTCATGGGTTCGATTATCATATCTATATAAGTATTTGTATATTGCACGTACTTATTCTGATTCTTTGTCATTTGTATACTTAGTGGTATTCACGGTAGCGAATCCAAGTGGCGGTATAAGTAAAGTATTTAATAACTTTTTTTATTTTCATTGAGCACTTAGTTATATGATTACTACGTTTGATTCGGAACGTTAGGTAATTTTAATTCTTCTCTGACTTTAACGTTAAAGAATTATAAATTCTGTTATATTAATGACATAACTGCTTCATTGGAAGTATAATATAAAAAAGATATATAAAGAAAGCATCATTTTTAATCAGATATGATTGTAATTTGTGGGCCCGGTGATCAAACTAGGTAATTACGCCTACGCATAACATTCTTTGAGATTTTACTTTAGTGACTTCACCTGTAAATGCAGTGAGTATAAGTTCAAAATTATGTATAATACAAGAACATTCTTGTATTATACAAAATTTTGACCTTATAATGTATAATAATGAATATTGTTTCTGTAGGTGAATCTATTTGAATTAAACTTAAATATCATTTTGTGTTTTCAAATAATGGAGTTACGATAACCGCTTATATAGGATATTCGTATAAAGATATTATTATAAATTATAAAGCAAGGTGGCGAAATTTCAAAACCCTAAGCATTATTTATTAATATAAGTATATTCCTAATATAATTCTTAATATATTCTGCAGTATAGAATTGAAGAATATACAGCGGTATTTTTAGAAAATAGTTGTTGTAACTCCGTATTTGTAAACGCGCGCTTGCTTACACACTACAACAGCAATATACGATGTCGCCTTGTTGAATACCAAGTTTTCAGCTGACGTATCTGAAATGTCTTCCAAGCTGAGAAAGGAAAGCGTCCGACATGCGCGCCGCGTACCAACAAATAAAACAGAGCGAGCATAACCAAATTGTTTTTTAGAACACTATTTAAAGAATATTAATGAATACATGAAATAAATTTAATTTTATTTTCTTCTCAATTTTCTATTCTCCTAAATTATCTTCAGTGATATTTTGGTTTTATTTCATTGTCATAATCTCACGTTATAATATTATTAGTTATATTATTTGATTTCGGTGGCATATTTTTCAATTTAATTTTAATTATTAATTTCATCCAAGTGTCCTCTTTTTTCTTGAAAGCAAAAGTCCACGGGAATTTTTAGTGGAACGGCCGCCATTTTATCAAGATGTAACACGACAAGCTGAATAAATTTTACTTTTCAATATACTTGTTATTATTTTACTTTACGATAATAGTTAAACCTCAATGCTATCAAAGAAATAAAAAAACAATACCAATTTAAAATTTATTTCATATATTGTTTTATTTTCATCTATATTTACATTTAGAATATACCCAGTACTGTTACTGATGTCCGTTTCAATTAAAAGTATTTGTGTTTTAAGGAATACGTATTAATAGCCAAACAAAATAATAATGGATATTTATTTTATTGTTATGAGAGATTACAATTGATTAATGAATAAATAATATTAAATAATAATAATAAATAATTATTCTACCTATTTACATTTATGATTATATATATATATATATATATATATATATATATATATATATATATATATATATATATATATATATATATATATATGTCACCCCATTTTAGAGTAGTTCATGTGTTTTTGCGCAGAAGGTCACATTTGGTTTGTGACTATATTAATTTATCGTTTGGCTTACATGATTGTTTAGTTGACACTTTAACTGTTGTAACACAAAAAATAGACTGTAGATAGTTGGATGTAATTATGTAGCTATTGTATTTCGAAGACAGCGCATCCAAATACTTATTTTAAATTAATAGTATAATAACAAACTTCCGTTATTAAATCTAGGTGAAAGTTTCTATTTTAAATTTGTTAGGGGGTAAAAATTTAGAAACGAATTGGAAATAAATTTTAAAAATTACAATACACTGGGTATGAATGAAATGAGCGTACGTTGGCGTACAATTTATGAGGCGACGGACTATTGTGCCGACACTGATTACCTTTTATGGAGATTTGGCGTCCTAACACGACGCGCCCTACATGTTCCGTTTACGAACAGCAACGGGTTGTATGAACGTAAAACTTTTATGCCCCCACCGCGTTTTACAGCAGGCCTTTTATTATTTAGTGAAAGGAGCGACGGTGATGTCATAAATCTCCACTCCTGCGTGAACTTTCGCCTCTTATCTCGGCAAAGAAATTATGGAACTTTGTGCCTTCTTCGAGACAAAGTGTTTGGCTTTTCGACATCGCGGGTCACTGAAAACTCTTTCCAAATTAATGAATATCTTTTGCTGTGTCAGAAAAGCAAACAGAGGATTAAGAAATAAGCAACCGCTTTAAAATGTAACCAGATTGGAAAATAAAACTATATATGTTATAACTTGTGTAACCTAACGAACCAAATGGCACAGTGCTATGAGTTTTGGGTTTGATTCTCGCATCTGTATTCAGTTACTATCGTGTTAAATAGCTTGAAAAGTCCTTACAGTTCATCGGTGTTAGTTGTCAAGTCAATAATACTAACAGCTCCACACTAACTGGTATATTTCTCGCATGTTTATAGGAAGGCAGCGGTTCCTTCTGATTTAAGAATAAGAATGTTACACAATAAAATTATACATTATTTTGTACATCATTATTATACATATTTTAATGGTAATTTACCCTGCATCGTCCACTTTAACTATTCATTGGCTAGCTGGTTCAACTATTTATGGTTTTACTTCCGTTTTAGTGCACTGCAACACCATATATAGCCAAAACATCCCCAAACATTTGGAATACTTGGTTAAAGAACTCCCTCAAAACAGATTCTATGTGCAATTGCGCAAAACGCGGTAGGATAAATAAATTATTTCATTTATTAATAACTATTGTATATATTCAGTAAAATAAATTACTATTATTTAGTTTGTACGTTTACATTGATAAAACCTTCACGAGGATTTCGTGAGTCGTGGGAACCATTACAATAAAACACAAATAACATGGACAAATTTAAATCCTAAAGTCTATATTTTAGTCGAAACCGTGACTTTTGATTCTGAAAGCGAATATTTCACCATTTTCTGTTTTATATAATATAGAAATTAGCCAATATCTACATAGTTGAAAACAAACTAGTTATACTTTACATATCCTATAGAAGTAGGTTTAAAATTAGTTTGAATCCACATATATTGATTCAGAAGTCTGGTACATTTATCAATGAGCTAAGCCGTCAAAAGCCAATAAAAATAAAGTGAAAGACCAAACTGGAGGACTGCGCTCGGTACTCGTACTTTTATAATATGTAAATTAAAGTTTAAGTAGTGCATACGTCCAGTGTTAAACGGGCGTACGAAACATTAATATAACTAAACGGTTCCGTGTTCCTGTCTCTACAAAATTCATTTATCTTGTATTGGAGCAAGTCTGTGTGGGCTCAGTGACAAGCACTGCGTGTAATTAAATAAAGCTCAATGAAGCACCGAGCGGGCGCACCTTTTTAAATCATAGATGAGATATAAATCCGATAGTCAGCAAAAAACATAAGAAAGAAATAAGACTATGTGGTAAGTTATCTCATGTTTCATTATCTATATTAATACAACTCCTTGCTTTCTTATTCCATTATTTCCTTTTCCCTCCGGATTCGTACTTACCTGTGACTATTTATTGGCTTTGAAATCATTTACCACGATTTTTGTGATAAAAATTAAATAATGTTATAAAAACTTAGTTGTTTTCATGAACAACAATTAAGAAAAAAAACATTAGGATCAAGGAAGATAATTTATAGTTTCTAAAGGTTATTAGATATTTTTTAAAATACGTCATTTTATAGTTAGAGTTAGAGTCGGTTATAATTAATGCTACTATATTTATCTTGTGTGAGTACCACCATAAATGATAAAAGGAAAAAAATACGATGACGTTAACTGTGATGGACGCATCCAGGGCTGTAACGCAACCAAGCCAACCAACTGATGGCTAACAACGTGCCGGCGCCAACGACACCAGAGGCTCGTACAATTAAAGAGATAACGTAAAATTAACGAACCCAGCTCGTAAATATGTTGACTTTATTATCTATAAAAGTCACTAATTAATTAATTGAATAATGATTAAAGGCATTCTCATATAACGCTGAGCGTCAAAGTTGTCTGATAATGTAGCCAATATGCGTAACTCAGTTGTTGATGACACATAAAAATACGATTTCTAATAAAGTCAATCATACTTTATAGTTATTAAATTAATTAGTCGTAATATGTGGGCTGTTATTAAATTGTATATAATTTCGTTGTTTGCAAAGCTTTCCCTTTGTATAAATCAGCGCTAGGCAACTGTTATTTGTGTAGCCGCTGTGCAGTAAATCCCGGCCCGTGGCGGTGACGGCAGTTAATGCACTGCACCTAGGTTGGTAGATAAGCCAACAAGTCTCTTTAGCCAAACAAGAGGCGGCCAAACAATAAAGGCGACTTAAGCATCGTGAAATATGGCACAGACGAGGCGCGATAACTCAGCTTTCTTGCGGAGGCCGCTTCTTTTCCCCTAATTAGCCATTCAATTCTCGTAATCTTGTTTACTCGTCGGGACGGTTCGCGCTGCCCAGGTGCGATAATGGCCGAGCTATTTGCATGCCGCCATATTGTTTCCCCATGTTCGGCTCGCAGCCTCCGATCCCGTCCGGAGCGACCCCCTGTTGTTTTGGTCGGGCTTATTGGATCCGCTCGCGATTACTTTGTATTGATCTCGACGTCTATTATCTACATTCGTTTATTTTGGTATCAGTAATGTTACCGATTGTCTGTAAATCCAATAAATATTTAATTCACAGTTCTTCTCGGCTTCTTGGCGTTTTGTCATCAAAATAAGCCATTGCAATTAAATAAACCTTACAATTATTGAATTGAAAACTGTCCACTCAACAAGAGCTTACGTAATTTCACTTCCTTAAAAGTCTATGAACTGGATAATCGAATAATCGTATTTTATCATTCCATTACGATAATTAACAAAGTTCTAATAGTAGCATTACGTTGTTGGGAACAAGAGCTCTTTAATTGAAATTTATGTTTATTGATGTTTCATTGTACGTTTTACACATAAGTACGGTAAGATCTATATTTTTATTACTTATGCCGTATGTATACATTATATACGAACAAACTAACATTTATTTTTATAAAATGTATATTGGTTTGTTTGTCCTGTCTCTTATCCGGAATCATTCATCCAATTGTGATGAAACTTTAGTGGATTCTTGTTGGCACGAATTTCAATGTTTTTTGAATTATTTAAAAATACAAGGCGTGCAAGTCCATATGTTTCTTGCGTACGAAGACACAAATACATTGTTCTGTGAGTATTGGGCAATGTATGCCATGCCAGATAAAAACTCGTTTTTTTTAAGTAATTTATTTATATATTTTTCACATCACATAAATTATTGAATAAATGTAAAAAATTTCAATGAAATCATTAAATTATTTCGTAAAAAATAAAGCTATCACGAAGCTTAAGGAGTTACAGCCTCGAATATGAGGAAGTGGTACAAAAACGGCACGTTTCAGGAGTTGATCGTAATCGGGAACGGTAAATGGAAGGCGATCCCTGCACATCGTCTATAAATACATTATGGAACAAGCTTTATTACTCCGCCATCTTTATCCAATCCTATTAAGTATCTGTTCGCAAACAGTTTTCCTTTCTAGCGAAGGCGTTCTGTTATAGGATGGCTATTTTTTAAAATAGTATTACGTTTCGATAATGGCTTTAACACGGGGTGCCCGGGACATGCGTCTATATTATGTCATGCCAGGATTTGCCGAGCTCAAGATATGCTAAACTCCCGACGTGGTCCGCTGACGCGGCGTCTGGATCGGACTTTCGATGAGACGCGATAATTTCAAGATATCGCTTTAAAGGTTCCTCGAAGCGATATTGAGTTGTTTGAAAAGCGATTTATTTTAAAATTTTGTTAGCTTTTAATATTAAGGAAATAAAAATCGTGTCGCTGTAAATTGAGATGTTTTTTTTATTTTACAACCTTTCTCAAATATGAATGCTGTCGCATTTTGTAAGATGAGATATTAATGTTATTTATTGCACGGCACAATCCGAAAATCTGTGCAATTTAAATCCGCCACGGGCATAACAGTGATGTGGGCGCCTAATCTCATACTATCAGAGAACCAGTATAATTAGGGGTGACGACACAATACGTTGTACAGACCACATGTCAATTTAATTTGACCCCCCATTCAAGATGGCCGCCGACCCTTGCTGGTGCTGTGGACTCGACCGCGCCTATTACCTGCGTGAGGTACTAGCGTTTCTCTTAATTGACGCATTTAAGTGATACATTGCATGGTTTGTTTGAGGATGTCACCGGATTCATTTCATTAGATTTTGCGAAATTTCAAGATTGTGTACGGATTCTGTTAATTAAATCTTGGTTATACCGAGTTAAAAGTGCATACTTTAATGTTCATTTAGTGCTTTTTGTACTAACTTTTATATTACTATGTTTAAATAAAAAAGCACGTTTGAAAAAAAATTATAATAAGGCAATGTAAATTTGTTTATATATGTATGGTTTTATATAGTATGTATGGTTATGAATATTATTATTATATTTTGTTGTACACTTATTTCTATCCTCATAGCTTATCTTATCTCTCTTTCACTCCTGGGTTTGCTGGAAGAAAACTCATTTTTGAGTTAAGCTCACCCTTATACATCTTCTTTCCTTTTAATTCTTGTATGTTCGTGTTTTGTGTACAATAAAGTATTAAATATATAAAGATACGGTACTCACAAAATTATTGTTTCTTTTGTCTGTGTATTCACACTTTTAGGTACGTACATTTACTTACATATGTCTTCTAAAGTTGACGCACTTGGGATAACTTAGATCTAGTCCTGAGAGTATTTGTAATCGAATCGGTTAAGATAACATCGTCGTTAAGAAAAAATATGTTTGGGTGTATCTCCGTATGATTTGACTATCACGACCAAAACAAAGACGATTTTAAGCTTTTTGCCATCCAACAAGTTAATAGATTGACGCTAAATTATAATTACGATGTTACGAGATTGAATGTGAGACACTGTGAGAGTAAATACCAGTTAACAAGTAGTAGCGCTTGGCTAAGTGAGAAAAACCTATTGGCTTTCCAAGTGTAGATTTTACGTCAATATCATTTCTTAGGGAGACCAATGTGCGAGGACTGTTAGGGCTGTACTGATTGTTTGAAGTATGATAAATGAGGCCAAGTTACAAATAAAATAGACAAACACAATATCATTAGCATCGAATTTTCTTCCACAGTCCGTATCAACTGCTGGGCTCATTCCTCATTCTTGAAGGAACGGATACTAACTCATTATGCATGTACGGCCACGCATTGACGGAGCACTCAGAGTCCGAATAAATACCAATAGGCCATACATACATTTTACCCTGTGTGCCCGCAAGCTCCAAGATTGTGGGCTCAAAATCCGATGAAGTTATAAAAGTCGTAATTGCTACCAGCAATAACATCGTCGGATACGGATAAATTTTCGCGTTGCGATAACTTCACCTCTGAGCTTTGATCGACATATAATTTTTAATTGGATGTATTATGAATATTCATTTAACTATGTAGTATTTATGAATCGGAAAGGTGTTCCGCAATGTAGGTAAAAAGCGACCAAACAGCTAGCACCTATTAAGATAGCATAGTTAGGTGATGTTGTTAGTCCGGAGGCTTATCTTTTGAAGAGAATGTGTAGGCATTTTAGCCTACTAAGACCCTTTTCGAGCCCCGGACGAATACTAAAAAATGGAAAGAGATATGAAAGTGGTGTAGTTATGATAATATTATTACCGTACCTACTAGCTGAAAGAAAAATTTATTTTTGTAAAAAAATAAACATAATGAACATTTGTAAAGTATTAATTATTTTTCATAGAGTAATTTCACTGAATTTGAATATTTGTAGCAAATTAAAAAAATGATCCCCAATTTTCTTTTATAAAATTTGATCAGAGTTTAATTGAAATAATCCTGAGAAGTATTAAACAAATTTGGAAGTCTTAAACAAATTTGCAATATTCATAAAAAGAAGAGCATTGAAATTTTTAAGGAAAAGTATGTTTTCACGTTTCGCGAATTTTATACCTACTCGTAAGATAAAAAATGGCAAAACGAGTCACTATCAGTTGTTTATATTTTACATTATTGCAAAATAATTATTTATAACATTAATATCTAAAAGTAAAATTAATCCTGTGTAACTAAAATTAGTCCAGACAAAGGCAGATGAAAAAGCTCTCCCTGCCTTCATATTTTCATATACATATATGATAAGTAATTTTGCCTGATAGTTAAAAATGCATTTTCGAATTTTTAAACGTTTTTTGTCTATCAACAAGAAACATTGAGAAACAAGCATTTTTCCCTTGATATTAAGCATTGACCAGAACACCAAAGATGTTTTAAAGTCACTCCTAATCTTTGAAAAATGTGAAGGCTTCTTTTTTAATGTTCCAATGTCATATCGGTACGTAAAAACGAATCAAAGCTACATTTATAGCGTGATGGTGCGTAGAAAGAAATTTTGAAAATAATGTAATATATTAATATTTCATTATAAATGTTATTTGTTTATATGATGTACAGTTTATATTTTTTATGAACTTTTAATAATATTATATTATATTAGATGGTAAATTTTTAATTATGAAGATATATTTTTGTTAGTTCACGGTCTCTATCGTTTATATTTATACGCATAGAGTTGCGTAAATTCATATGTGACCTCGGTCTGTTAGTAAAAAAGCTTTTGAACTCCGACACTTAATGAGTTTTTGTTTCGAACCGCTGTGATTGGAAAAGGGTTCGCTGTATATTAAATTGTGTGTCTCTGAAAATTGTGGCGAACTGTTTATATTATATTACAATTTATATAAAAATTATTATATTAAATATTGAAAATATTAATACATATATAAGTGAATAACAGCCGTCACAAAATATACTAACAGTGACAATCACTAAATTAAACAAGTAATATAAAAAAAATTGAAGAATTTTTTTCCAGCGATCTACACGCTTCGCCACTGGAGGTAGTTATTCCTAAATTTATAGACTACTATATCTTATAAGAGAATTTTTTTTCATATTATAATAATATTGGAAAAAGCTGTATTAATATCAAGTGTTATATCCACTACAAGTTTAAAAATTTGTATTTGAACTAGAGTGAATGTATATAATATTTTAGTAAATAAAATAATTCGATATGTATATATATATATATATATATATATATATTATATATATATATATATATATATATATATATATATATATATATATATATATATATATATATATATATATATATATATATATATATATCGGTCTTCGACACTGTGACTTGTATTGAAATACAAAATAAAAGTAAGCAATAATATAGACATCGGAGTAATCTATACTCAGATTGTATAGCTAGCTGTAGGTAAACAGTCGTAAACATTTTATGGTGGCTTACATACGGATACACAATATGGCGATTATGATAAAATGTAGGAATGTTTCGTTTAACGCCGAGTAAACACTTACCTACCACAGGCGCCAGTTCACACCTTAGTGTGGCCATGTTAAAATTGAAAATAAAATTGGTTTAAATCAAGGCGCAATGTTTACCTCGTTTGAAATTTTATTCACCTTTTTTATATGCTTACAATTATATAACATTCAATATTGAGGAGTAAATAATAAATCTGTCATGGTTTAACTTCAAAACTTCCATTGTTTTTTTCATAATATATAATATAGATAAAATATAAACAATATAATGTGAGCAAAAATGCATGTGTCTGCCATAACAAATATCGTTTATTTTGAAAATAAGGAAGTGAAAAGCAATAAGACATTTGGAGTTACGGTCGAAGCACGCAGAAAAAAGTATAAAAATAAGAATTATTTTGTCAGTAAACGTCAATTTTGTACAGCAATGCAAATTTATTAGGTTATAAGGATCATGATGCTCCGTTTACGACGTTCATAGATATATTTATATCATATTCTAAGAAAAGCATACTGCGGTCTCAGATAAAAACTCAAACTTAATTGGTCGGTAAACCAATATATGTAGATATATATATATATATATATATATATATATATATATATATATATATATATATATATATATATATATATATATATATATACATATATATATATATATATATATATATATATATATATATATATATATATATATATATGTATATATAACATTTGTGAAACTTTTTAAGAAGGTTAAGGATAATTTTAAGGAATAAATCGTATGGTATTTGTATATTTTCATTAGTAACAACACAAGTAAGTTGAGTATTTGTTGTTTGCTGATGATTTCAGATATGTATTGAATCTTTTACGGCGAAATACTTTGACTTCGCATTCATACATTCCTCTGTATCATCTCTCAACATATTTTATCGCCTTCACCATACCATAATAATATTACAACTAGCCATTATGAAAAGTTTTATCTACTATCTGGATGAGTTGTGATTCGATATAATGCGTTATCTTTCTGGTATGTGTATTGTTTCCATTAGTTCTTTCCACGCACCACTAAATAATGTAAACAACTACGTTCTGCGGTATTTCCAAACCGAAACAAGATTGAAAACTACCAATAAAAACCTGCACTGCCTCAAAAAGTTGTGTCATATCCTTGAGGAAACTCTGTACTGTATGCTATTGATAATGTATTGTATTATAATAAAAATTGTGTTTCAGTGGGCCATGAAGACAAACTTGTGTACATAACACATAGTATAGCACAGCAAAAGTTCATTTAACATATCAGTGTACAGTTTGTTCAGGATTTGTAGAATAAATGACTACGGCCTTATTATGGATTACGGATATAAGACTTCATAGCCAATAATGTGTCGGTAAAATATTTTCGCAAGAGCAACACAATGGCGTCTATTTTCAAATTAAGAGCGCGGGAGCCCATCAATGGACGCGAACGACATTAAATTGGTTAAATTGCTTCGCCGAGCTTGGTTCTGCAACTCCTCCGGGAGACGTCCACTTCGTCGCGACGGCGGCGCGCCGCTAGACGCTGTCTGATATGCACAGTTCGATATATTACTATCTAATCTATGTTTTTCCAATTCGAATAAGTGTATAATAATCTCGATTTTTAAGATGACACTACCTTATTGACACAATGAGGAAGCTACCGCTTTCCAAATTAATGGTCGAGGGTTAGATTCCTGCAGATAAATAAATATGTAGCTTACAGATATTACTTCTATACATACTCCTTTGAAAAAATCGGTCACCTTACAGTCATTGGAAAATATTAATATTTTTAGCTATAGCTTAGACGACTAGGAATTTCTTTATTCTTTATTTTTGACACTTACACCCTAGAATAGATGTTTCGGTCAATGTAAACAGAAATCCGTGTGAAAATAGACATTTGTATGGGTATTATGAAATTAAGGCTACCAGTATTTTTATGGTACTTTAATAAACAGAGACATTTAAAAAAATAAAAATTAATAACGAGTATGACCTCCCGTTGCAGCAATTACGGCACGTTATTGTCTTGGCATGCTTTCCACCAAACTTCCAGGCCCTCAGCTGAAATCATACGTTTAAGCTCCCTGATGTTTTGTGGAGATGGTTTGACAGATCGTTCTTGCCTTTTTAGAAGGTCTCAGACGTGCTCAATGGGGTTAAGGTCGGGATTCCGCGCTGGTCAGTTCCAACGACGAATAGCGACCTCTTGCTTGCTTATATGCATCGACGTCACCAGAACGATGGGCCCGAGCATTAACATCCATGTTAATGGCATCTTCACCAATTACAGTAAGTGCGGGTTGTGCATTTTGACAATTTGGAAACCTGTTATATATCTTTTGCCATAACCGGAACCAATTTCAATGAATACTATTTCGGTACGATAGCTGGAAGTTACGCCTCACACTACGTAACACTCGCCGACGTCGGTCCTTGCCACGCAGACAAATTCGAGCCTCATCGAATAGTGTCCAAAATAGGCAATTTCTAACGAACCTTATTCGAGCAATCCGGTGCTCACGGAGAAACTTGGGGGCCCATGTCGGTCGTCAACTACGTATATCAGCAGCTAAAAGCCTCCTCCTTACAGGTTTCTTTTGAAGTCTGTGTAATTGCATTGGTGGTTCCTCTGCGCCTCAGTCACTAAAAAGCGGTCGTCTTGTGGTTGTATGTGTGCAACATTTTCTTGAGAACTTTGTCTTCTCTGAACGGAACCTGTCTCTTGGTATCGGGTCCAGGTTCTTTGGACGGTTGAACAACTCACGTTTAATCGCCGTAAGACGTAATATTGGCTACACCCCTTCGTTTCTTTCAG
The DNA here is from genome assembly GCA_031353405.1 of Baronia brevicornis. NCBI lineage: Eukaryota > Metazoa > Arthropoda > Insecta > Lepidoptera > Papilionidae > Baronia > Baronia brevicornis. The sequence continues at coordinate 807,604 of JASFAT010002298.1, forward strand.
CAGCAATATAATTTTATTAGCTCTTATTGCTTTTTCTGCCATTACAATAGACACAACGATATATGTTTTAAGTCACAATATGCGGGATGATGCGACAAATATAAATTATTCTACTAAACACAACAAAAAGTTAGTTTAAGACGCCCGATAACCTTCAAACAAAAAACCCGCGAAAAGTAAGTAAAAAGTCACAAACTAAAAAGGGATTAATTTTTTAATAAAACAAGAGTATTGAATTTAGAATTTTATATTTATACATTTATACCCAGACTATTAAGTGCCTTACTGGCACGTAGTTTGGATATTAAAACCTCTTTAAAACTAAATAATTTCCAATGATATAGAAAAATCGAAACAGCCGGTTTTTGGCAAAGGATGAAAATATTTATAGATAAACGTGATGTGTCTATTCCTCCAGAAATGGAGAAGCATCTTTCTCAGCAGTGAAACAAATAAGCTATAAAAAAAATCAGATTAAAAATTGAAGTTCATTAAATTCTATACCCAGTTCGTTTATTTAACATAGTAATTGAATAGAATATGTTTCAGGTGTTAAAATTTTTCAATAAGCGAACTAACGCACAGGGTGGCATGAGTTCATTAATACGACAACAAACGTATTTCAAACCAAAAAAGCGAAACGGTTTTTATAACAGGTTTTATGTCAATATTCAATAACTACGAAATAAATTCAGTAAACTGGACCGTGGCATACCGTATACGTAGACGTTGATTTATCTGAATAATTTTTTGTATTGTTTTATTTAGTGGTTTTACTAGCTTAAATCTACATTAATGATTTAATAACTAAGTACTGTTTTATAAAAATTGGAATGGAATTATGAAAAATTGGAAACAAGGAATCTGAATAATAGGATAATAGAAATGGCATCTGCCTTTTAATATACGAACGCTGATCGTTAATTTTTACTTATGATAGTGACGATTATATATAAATACATAATGTAATATATCTTATTATTGTTTCACTGACGTTTTAATTGCCTAACAAGCGAAGTTACCAACGTTGGAGTTGGGTAAACTTGGGTTTGATTCCTTAATCGGGTTAAATATATGTATGGCCTACAGGTATTGATTCTGAGTCAGGGTACCCCATCTACTTTGGACGAACGTGGTGGGCTTAATATCCATTCCTCCAGAATTCTTCTCGAGCCCAGCACTGGGAATAAATAGGCTGTGGAAAAAAAATGTTTCAAATGGAAAAATGTAAAAAATCAGTGCCCGTGGTATCTTTACCTTTAATGTCAAGATTTAAGAGGTAATTTCTTCACTTAGTGTCCACCTAGGATATAGATCTATGAACATACTATTAATTATGATACACTTGTCACTTGCACTTATAGTCTTACACTAGTACTCCCATCATACGGGCGATTAAAAGGTAAAAATGCTATTCATAAACGCATAAACTCCGAACAAATATAAGTAGAGTATAGAATAATTTATTTTGCATTAAAAATTTAACGTGCGACCCTTCAATGAGAAAGCTATTATCCTTTATATATTGCATATAAATATTTCTGTTTTGTCTTAATGAAATATGAAATTATCGTATCTTTATATAGAACACTCCTAGCAACACTAGGAGAAAGCATGGTGAGCTCGTGGTATTTCGCTAATTCACTATAGCATGTAGTGATGTCGTATGTCTATAACGTCGATAGATACAAACCGGGTCGAAACCAATCAATCAGTCCGATGGAGCGGCGCGCGATAATTGAACTCTTCACTCGGCAATTCAATAGATAATTACAATAGCAAACCAAAAATTACACGCGGCATTTAACCGTAAGACCCTATTACCTACCGTTTCACAAAGTTGCGACGTTCGTTTTCGATCGGCGATCTTTGCGGGACAGAGGATTAACTCGGAACGGCACACAATGAGGGTCTCGAGAGGAGACGAGTGGGGAGTGGATGTATTAATAATGGGCGATGTAGTGAATGGAACACTTACACGCTCTAGCGGGAGTTGAATGTGTGACTATCACGTCGGGTAAATTGAATCGGCGCGGCCGGTTCCGCACGCGCTGGATTTGCCGTTTGACCGGAAATCTTGTACACAGGAACAGTAATATAAGTAGTAGGCCAATTTGATACAAAATTACGGGAAATAGGCGTCATTTTTAACAGAAAGCATTACAAATATTAATATCATAAGTATAGCCAATTACAAAATATAATATATTTAGTATTATGATGAATCTGTGATATAAAAAAGTCATGTAATATAGACTCTAAAATGTATAATAAAACGAATTTTTATTTAGAATACTAGAATTTATTTTAACCATTCCAAATAAGGATTGTTTGGATTGATTTGTGATAGAAATAAATTGATTTACGTACTGAGTAAATATGCTTTAGAAAACATTACATTATTAACATGTATTCGAATGTTTAAATTCGAACACTCCTACATAAACAAGTAAAAAGTGAACACGAAACAAAGATAACATTTAATGATACTGCATTATCCCGGGACTGGAGACGGACGGCTATTGCTGTCGTATGCAAATCACTGCATTTTGTAGAATACTATCGCCGTCTGTAATGGTACCAATTACCTTTACAGCAAAATCCATTTATTTTCAATGACAACTTAAGCTGCCTAAAGGTGTTTTTAAATGTCACTGTAGGTAGTAGTTTTAGACGATATATTTGATTTGAGATATACTATAACTATAGTTGAGATAACTAAAATTTTAGTAATTTTCTATTCTAAAAATTAAAGGCATAATTACTATTAAAATAATTGATTAAAATAATTACAAGATGTTTTAATACAGTGAAAGTAAACATAAATTAAATATTAATCATTAGCGCAAAAGGGATTCTGTAAAGAACTTTAAAGATATTATAATTTAGGATCTAAATTGATTCAAAAGTCTTAACATACATATCTTAATAGAAGACTTACGGCAGCAATTGAGTAATTTATCTATTTTATCTTTTGAATTTAATTTTTAAAAATAAAATTTGTCTGAATAATGTAAATAGTACAACTTTTAATAATTAAATTGTAGTTTCTATCTTATACATAACATTTACTTACCTTTACTGTTTGTCCAAGAAACATCAGTGAAATTTAAATTTTAAAGATGGGATTATTTTTGTATAAAATAAATTATAAAAATTATACCTAATTTTGAAGGGTATCTTAATAAAGTGAGATTGGGTATGTATGTGCACACTAACATATGTATGAAGTATGACAATATAGGTCTTTCATTTTGAAATGCGGGATCCACTGAATATACAATCGAGCATTTTCTTTTTGTTACGTTCTCTCCTAGAATTTTAAAGACGACAAAGATTTAGGTCATGTGACGCAAGGCTAGTGAAGATTTTTTTGTATAAAAGTTTATACAATGTGCGTCAAATTCAGTTTTATAAAACAATGCTTTTTTAATAGAAAAGGAACACAGTATGTTTTGCGGGAGATTTACAATTAAATTAAAAGATAAGAATTGTCCCATTTCTTAGCGTGGGTGTCATGCAAGGCAACTTTGGGAGCAAATACCAATGGATGGGCAGCAGCATGGATGAGTATTTTTTATAATCGTCCACCTGCCAAGCGTGAAGATTAAGGCTAGCAATAAGCAATAGATTGTTATGACTGCATCGATTAATATATGACATAGAGAATAAAATAACGTGAACTATGTATTACTTATACAATGTATCATGAAAACAGGCAGCGTCATAAGTACCTACATTTTTTATAATTCTCGGTTTTTTTACTTAACTAGTAAATAGTAAACTTTAAATTCAGGGATAAACACAGGCTTCTAGCAAGATGTGCAAACGGGCTAGCGATCACAGAATCCAATTTCTGTACCATTTACATTTAGTTTGTACTTGTGTGTAACTCCAATTTTTGTACCATTTACATTTAGTTTGTACTCGGTATTTTCAGTACCGCTGACATAATTACTTGGTTTGTCGGCGTTGATATTTATGCGCACTCGCACACAATATTGAATTTCCTTAAATCCTCAATTTAATTAATGTTAAGGAAATTGCTTCAATTAACACCGCCACAGGTTGTCAGAATATACCTGCGGCCCAATGTGAATACAGTGATCAAACAGGGCTTGACCTGACCTGATGGTCTCTTGAATTACTACTATTTCCTACCGTTGTACCGTTGTGATTTATCTTCCATCGCTTCAGCGGTGTTCCTAGATTGACGAGAGGTCTTCGTCACCAAGTCGTCGTTACCATCGTCGTTGTCATCAATCTACAATTTGCAAGCCTTCTGTTTGCGAAGTTTTAAAGGTCCTAAGGTCTCAACAACACCTTTATCCTCTTATTATTATATAAAATTTAATGAATATTTGAGTATCAAAGTGACACACTGGTACAATGTAGTCACAGACACAGTAACCGTTGATTTATAAACTTACTTTTCATTTATGTTATACCAGTTTTCAAAACTTGTTAGAATTTGTTAGCCGCACTCCACAACTTGCCGCGGCCATATTCTGGTCTTTCATACTTCAGTTCCCTCGGGAGATGAAAAATGTAGAGTTATAATATAATACACGCAAAGTCTACACGAATATGAAATTTGTTTGCACGTGTTTCGACAAATATTCTGCATTTCGTTGAACGTTGGTATGTTTGTTGTAAAAGTAGAAAGTTGACGTGGAAACAAGAAGTTCCATTGAAAGTCAATTTTCGAAGTTGGTCGACGAAGAACGAGGGAAGCATCCCGAGTCGAGAAACGCCCGCGCCCTTTGCATACGAGACTCACTGTCGCACGTGATGCTGAATGCCAAACCGTATGGAGGATCAACTTAATGGAAAAGGGGAGACGCTCCTTTCGTTATAGGTCTAATGATGGGGTAGTTTATGTTATGGTATAGATATTATTGGGCACATACAGCATCATGTACGTGTGTTATACAGAGATTGAATTAAGTTAACCAAATATTTATTTTTTTTAAATGAGGCAAATCTGAAATTGTAGTTAATTGAAACGCAAAATGCATTTTAAATCTACATGATTTAAATTCAAAAGCAAAATTAGAATTAAGTTTGCGAATAGCGAAGTTATAGCCCAGTTATTATATTAGACTGAGATCGCTAAAAGAAATTAGGATAAGACGTACATTTAATTTCTTGAACAAAATTGTTTAATGTTAAAATAGTTTTTAGCAAATGATATAAAATTCTGTTTTGTTATTTCGATTTATTTATTTCTTTTAATTTACTAAGCTTAATATTTTATCCTTTTCTTTTTTTTTTCATAATAATGAAATGGTTGAATACAATAGTGTTACTTAGATGTCATACACATTCCAAATGATGAAAAATATAATTAGCAAATACGTATTTAGCACAGAATATAGTGGAACCTATGAATAAAAAAAAAACACTTATATGTTCATATTTAAATTTGATTTAAATTCATGGCTATTATCAAAACCGCCATAACAGTTTACTTTTGGATGTTGGCCTCCCTTATAAATAAGAAGTGTAGTCATAATCCCACCCTCGGCAGGCAGGATGGAGATCGCAGATTGGCTTTAGAATTCATATTATTTAGTGACTGACAAATAATATAGTTTCATTACTTCTTACTATTATTGTTTGATATAATACAATTAAACTATGAAGGCAAATCTTTAGTTTGTGTTTAAATAATAGACGGACATGAATAATTGTATTTAATTATTTTACATGGAAAGCCACTAGGCGTTGACCATAATGCGGTCTTTACACTTTTAAGGCTTACAAAGGATGTGCAGGTCATAGAGGCCAGGTGTCAGACGCGTGCGCTTCCGTTTCCGAGTCGCAACAAAGCATGTCACACATCCTCGCCCACAGACAGGTGGACAGTTGATTAATGATTTATATTTATGGCATTTGCTGGGTTTTTTAAGTTGTAATGTTAAATAAGGGATAATAAATAAGGGAAGAAAAAGAAATAAAATTTTGTTGTAACAAGTCATTTATTTAATATAACACTACAAACTTGAAAAACCAGCTATTGCCAATTAAAAAAGAAAAAACAAAACAATTATAGAAAATTTGTATAATTTAAACCAGATAATTTGATGAAACTGATTTCCTTAAAATGGACTTTTTTAAAATTTAGCTCGCAAAATTAAAATCATGTTAAAGATTATTTTATTCTAAAGGTGTAAATAAAACAAACCTAAGGTTTAGGGAACGAAATTATATATACATAACCCTTCCACTATCAACATCATGTGCATCTCTTGTTTAAAACCAATAGGTTTAGTGGCGGTAGATCCCTGCATCGGAATAAATATATGTGTGGCCAAATCTGGTTACCCTACCACGGATTAGCATTGCATTGGATACTCGTGGTGGTTTAACGTCCGTTCCTCCAGAAATAGAAAGGCCTGTACCCAGCTGTGAGACATGTATGGGCTGTGGAGAAAAATAATTACTAAAAACGAGTTTGAATTTTACATTAATAATAAAAATCAATAGCTATGATCTTAAACCTTATTAAAGCTTTCATTTTTCCTTTCATAAAAACTGCGTTTTCCGCAACATTCCATTTTGATTATGCATGAATAGCTAGGCTCCCGCTATGTAGGGTGGGGACATAAAGCTAATTTTGTTTTTTTCCTGTTTGGACATACTGTGCTTACGGCCATGATTATTTATGTAATATACTACAAGCACAAGGTTTTATCTTTTGCAATGGTGTTTAAAATATAATATATGAAATAAGTTCTCTTTGCAATAAGACAATTACAATAATAGTTTGGTCTAATGAATTTCATAATTTCATTAGATCAAACTATTATTGTAATGATGAAATGAAATATTCAAAATGAGACAAAGTTCAATAATTAATTTTATGTTTATGTGGACAGTCAAAAGTTTTACTTAGATAAGATCCGCGACAAGCAAAACAATACCAGAAAATTAATAATGTGTGTTTTTTCCTGCTGGATCTAGTGGATTTCGGAAGACAACCAAAAAATCAGTCACACTTTTTGGTTGTCTTCCGTAGAGTCTACTATACATGAAGATGTCTCGTGTTGGGGTGAAACACGTGTCGTTTACAAGGTGGAAAAATGGTAGTGTGTGTTTGGTGTTGGTGGGTAGAGAGTTAATGGCCCATTTTCGGTAAGTTTTTGGTTTAAGTTCCAAATAAATCCACTTCATCCAGCAGGAAAAAACACACATTATTAATTTTCTGTTATTGTTTTGCTTGTTGCGGATCTTGGCTAAGTAAAACTTTTGACTGTCCACATAGTGATGGATTTCCGCAATGTAACGCCTGTTTCCGTTAATAATTTTATGTTTATTTTGACAAAATTAGTCAAACTAGGTTATTTTTTACATTATGTGGGTGTTCAGTATTGATTACTATTGATTAAGAGCGACTGTGAACACCTAATTTTTTAATTCAAAATATATGATGCTTTTAACCAATTAACAAAACCAGAGTAACTTACGAAGTTATATAAGTAAGTATAAGTTAAGTAAGTATAAATTAAAACTTAAACGTTTTACACTAGAATACCCTTTGTCGTCGTTACATAAACATTCAAATGACAAAGACGAGTACCCAGAGTAAGAATAAAAATATCTGTAGCCTATACAAAAATTTATCTTGTTACATATGAAGCTACGACCCTTGGCACAAAAAGCTAACACTTCGCTACTTATGGATTTTGGTAAATAAACTCATTTAATATTCTATATGTACATATATTAAATATATTTTGACGAACAAATTAATATTTTTGAGAAACAGATAAAATTACTCTTGTAGTGTAAACAAAGTTCAAACAAAAATGTTCAAAGTGAATTTTCAAATATTAAAGATGAGAAAAAAACTTTTATACAAAACTAGTTACAAGTAAAGAGCGCCGCAGTCTTTTTATTGAAAAGTTTAAAAGCGGCGCAGACAAAGCACGAAATAATTTAATAATAACTTTAACCTTTACTTGAACTTTTCAGTTTGTTCTTTATGCTATTGTACATAAATAATAAACCGTGCGCATCTTCGATGTACACGTCGTTACACACGGAAGGGAGAACAAGAACAAAATTTCCGCCAACCAGCATTGCGACGAGTCCGTATGTGTATTGTTGCAATTTCAAAAATTCCCATTATCGTGGAGCGTGAAAAGCAGAGAAATAAGGAGCGGGTACAATAGCAGCTATGGCCAGCGTAGTTAGTGGCTGGTCTCCGAGCAACGTCTCGCATCAATGCGTACAGCGAGAAACTCGGACAATAAAGCTACGTATATACATACATAATGCTCTTATATGACACTCGGAACTTCCTCTCAATTATTATCGTCGAGCTTATGAGTATATAAAAATGTAGTAGATGAAAAAATTGTCACTAAGGAAGCAGTTTCTAATAACATTTTTAAGTTTATGACAATCATCGTTATCAGTTTTTTTGTAATTTTTTTTTTTTACAAAAATTCAACCGTCCAACTATGTTACGTAAAAGTCAACTAATCCAAGTATGTTAATAATGCATGTTCTAAGAAATGCTTCACATAAATAGTAAATGGAAGATCCAAAGTCATGATGTAAGATCGTGAGCCCGATTCCTTACTAAATGACCTAAGGCTTCTCATCTAGTTTGGGTGGATAAAGGCCACAAAATTAAGCTGAATAGTGATATAATATATTTTATTATTTCACCACCCAACGAAAACCTTTTGTAACAGAGAGTTCTATGGTATTCTCTTTTATCGTTTTCACTAACAATATATTTGATTGTTTCTATTTATAAAGCATTCATCAATTTTTTTGACGCGAAATTGAATGTATAAATTTTAGTTCGTGACATTGTTTAGAAGCCAAAATATGCCTCCAATTTCTTAATATTTTGGTTGAGTATACGACAGGAAAATATAAAGAAACATCAACAAGAATCTCGTGATTATTGTAATCGCTTACGGTCCATTTGTCCCGGGGATAAAAGAGTTTTAGTTGCAGCAATGAACTTATTGTTCAGCTTTTGCCGCCCGGAGGCTCACTAATTTAATAAAAATCGCAGTAGAGGAAATTGTACGCTCAACTCTACAATATATTTTACACATATTGTAAGAATTTAATGTTACAAAATTACACAGTTACAGTTACAGTTACAGACTTAAATATAAGTGTTATTATTTAAGTCATATTTACTCAAAATTAAATTTACTATACAAAATATTTCTATTTAATTTAGGCACAGATTAGTATACAAAATAGTTCTATTTAATATAATCAAATAATGTTCATTACATTTTTGATTTTGAGTGGATATAAACACCACAAGCTCCCCTCACAAATGAGTGGGTTGCCATAATATGAGGTATACTTGACAGACGGATTGGTGATCATGAATTTGTTTTTTATTACCTAGATAAGCGTTGTTATCCATTCATTGGTATTTGGTTCCATATTCGCCTCATACAAAACTCAAAAGAAGATATGGCTTGGCTCTATTGTGGTGTCTAGTATATGTATATAGGCTACAAAAATATTTATTCTTTGACACAAATTAAACACAACATTTTGTACTAATCGTTACTTATATAATACATAAATAGGTATATAATTCGAAGTGGGTATAAAAGCCACGAGGCTGGTCTCGAGGCGGACGTTGGTGGCAAGCAGCGGGTTGTGGCGTATCTTAGCAACGATTCCACGTCACTAATTCTATCATGAATGGAATTTATATGGTACGTTTCATTTCTATGATATTAAATATTTTTGAATAATTCGATTCAAACTTTTCATCTTTATGAATTTCTTTTATTAAAGAACTTTGTATAGATACTAAAACTGTTGTAGCAGTGGAAATTATTAAGTAGAACTTGAATATTTACAAACTGAGTACAAATATATGCGCGCACTTGTAGGCAAGCGAGTAAATTGGCCACTAACTTTAAAACGTGCTTAGAATTACAAAGCGACGTAAATTATAAATTATTAACAAACTTTTGTTTCAATTGAGTTCCATACTACAATTTTAGATTCAGTTATTTATTAAAAGGTAACTGTTAATAAATGTATATGATATATATTAAAAATGTGTATGATATATATTTTAAATACCGAAATCGAGCATCTGGTGGCCCAAACCAATGTAATAGGAATGACTAAGGCTCACCGAATTCGTTGACTGGGCCATGTTGAGAGGATGAGGGAGTATAGCGCAGTCAAGAAAGCGCTTGTGGGTCGCCCAACTGGACGACGTCCTGTGGGGTGGCCCAGGTACCGCTGGAGAGACATAACCGAGGATGACTTATGAGACAGGAGGTGGCGTAGGACAGGGCACGGTAGAGTAAGATTTGTTCGGAGGCTCCGTCAATATCCATTTTGGGTCGCTGCGTCAACAAAGTTAGTTAGTTAGTTAGATATATATTTATGTGACCAATGAGGTGGTTCTCCGCCGAGTACCTAAAGGTAAAACGTAATGTTTTGTTTTCAGATCATTAAAAGAAAACCTCCTTACCTAGGACATATAATAAATAATACAAGGAAAGTATAGCTTTTGCAAATAATCATGATTTGAAAGGTAGAAAGCAAATAACACATTGGTCGGAGGGAACCACTTTGTCGTCTTTAATAACTGTTATGGCTAAGATTTGAAATGTATGGTTATCCATCAATAAAACAAAGCTCTTTGTTAAGTTGCCGATGCTGACATCCTTGAGCTGACTGAAGAATGTGATCGACACATATGGGTCAATACAATCGACTGGTGCCTTACAGCGATTTATCTTATACGGTTGACCTAGATACAATATAGTACATACTACATGGACTAGATACTCCTCTCATTTTTTATTGTGTATTTGAATTTTGTTTCATATTGTGTCTAACAATAACTGCGTCTTCGTCAGCAAAAACCGAAACCTAACTTCAAGCACTACGACGAATTATGCTGTTACTACTACAACCATTCTTCTTAAATACTGTTAGATTAAATAGTGCTTATGTTAGGATATTTCCAATATTGATTCATGTCGATATACTCATACATAGTATTCCATTTCATATTTCGTATCCCAGCTCTGCTGGGTATATGTATTTAAGTACCTACTACGAATTTTACCTCACCTAATGCTATGGATGATTTTCGGTACAACCATCTCATACATGATCACATATACTTTCTAAATTACGACGGGTCATGAAAACCAATTTTTGTGTTTTAAAATTAATTTTAATTTCCTCTTGACTTGAATCCAAAAACATTTGCTTGGAAGTATAAAGTGTTTTACTTTGAATCAAATAATCGGCACCTTCTTCAGTTCATGTTAGTAGTGTAAACAAATAGAACTTATAATTTTTTATACTGTATTATTGTCATAGCTTTTATTTATTTTCTCAAGTAAATCACCAACAAAATTACAATAATTTCGATATATAAGTTAATGGGATAAAAAATAATTATTTGTTTTCTTATATCCTAAGTAATTGTTCCAAAATTAAATTAAATTAAATTAATCAAGTTATAAAGTGCCTTAAATGTGCATATTAACGATACAACAGTGTACAAGTTTTCCCTTATTCAATATTGTATCCAGTTTTATCTTTTGAAATAATTTTAAATGAATTTTAAAAACCACTGGGATGTAAACTTGTCGAAAGATTCTACCTTTACTCAGAAGTTAGGTGCTCTAATATCTGAACTAAGCGGTCATTTATTATTAATGTGATTAGTACAGAAATCTAAAAAGGTTCTAAAATTAGTAACGTTTCCATAAAGGTAACAAAATACCATCGCCACATTGACTATTCAAATAACGCCCGGAACAATATTTTACGCACCCCGATAGCAACTGTGTACATCACTTAACCGGACACAAAGCTACACGAACAATTTATTGTGTACATTGTGCAACCAGATAAAGCATAGACAATGGCGTATCAGATAGCAATGCGATCGGCTGCTACACGTGTATGCTTTTAGCTCAAGACTTTGACACCCAATTACGAGTCCCGCTGTCGCCAGCTTCATTTGTCACTTACAAACGAGCATTCTTTTTTACAAGCATCCGGGGTTACCATGTTTTATTTTCTATTTTTTATTATAAAGTGAATACTCTGCGTTATAAGGTTGCTGTATACATGGTACAAAATAGGACTGACGGCAATTTCAATGTTGAAGCTGAAATAGGTCTTTTTAATAATTTTACGTACCTATTCCAAAAGGAGCACTTATGAACCCCACAATTATTACTGCCACTATCTGCTAAAGGGGCAGTGTAAGCCAACGAATTTATATCAAAGTAAGGTTTTTAGTTTAGACATAAGAAATACATATTTCATTTATCAAACGTCAGTTCGCCAATAATTAAGCACTAGAAAAAGAACCCTTGGTTAATTTCGTAATCTAGGAGTTATAATGGATAAAAACTCGGAAACCTTAGATCTAAGATCCTGATATACATTTTTAGTTACTATCATTCCCAGTTAATAGTTATTTTATACTATTTCATTTCATTCAAATCTCTTTATTTTAAAATTATAGAGTACATTGAATTTGGGCCTTCAAATGTACATATTAATGTAATTATTCTAAAGACCCCTAAGAAGTTAACTTACTGTCATTTGCTACTACTTTTGTTGTTAATTGAAAGCTGTTTGCGCATCTAAAGCAAACAACACATGCTTGTATTTATTACGAAGCCCATTAAAAGTTAACACTTTGAAATCATTGTTTGAAGTTATCTCTTCAATTACCTCTTTGCGTGTAACTAATTGTGTCATTTATAATAACAAAAACCTTAACAGCCGGCACTTGTTACGAATTCATCAGCACAAGGGTGTGAGTTAATTGTATGAAGAAATTCATAAAAGCTATAAAACTCGCATTGTGATATAAAAAGTAAAGTTGAAATAATAAAAAGCGGGGTGTGAACGACCCCTTGAAGGGCTCTATCGGCTTCGTCATTAACATTGCTTTCGTCGTCTACGCTACCTTCGCTTTTCACGCTTCAGTGGGTCCGTCTCATCTTCATAGCACTTGCTGGATATAGAATTTAATGTTCGTAAATACGTGTGAAGGTAGAAATGTTTTTGCATCACTTGTTTCTAGTCTCTTGCAAAATGGCAAGTCATACGAATTTTGTAGCGACCTGTCATTGTAAAATAAAGTATAATCTAGATTTCTTTTTCAAATTTTAATCCGTTTTGTTTTCAAGTACCTATAATAAAATAAGCTTTTTATTCCAAAATTATAAATAATTTATAAAATTATAAATTATAATTATATTATATATAATATTAATAGGATGACGACATTGTTTCGAGTGCCTTTGTACTTCTGATATGTCATTAGTAGTTACATCGGTGAGTCCATCAAAAACTTTACCACATGCTGTTTCAATATCATGTTACTTTACGATACTTAGGTAGACTAAGCGTATTAAGAGAGTAAAAATCTTGGTTGATTTTATATTTATTTAGAGAATCATTTTCTAAATAAGACGTTTTGAGACAAGATAAATTTGTAGTATTTTACGGGAAAAGCTTATATAAAATAATATTACGAATCATAAGGAGGTGAAAATAATATAAAATTATTAAAAAATATTGTTACTTAACTTTATTGTTATATTACACGGCAGTATCTTTCAAAAGGGAAAGATATGATTTAAACGGTCATCTTTATAAGCCTGCGGCAGTTTACTAATGGAAATAGGCCTACTCCAAGGCACGTCACTTAGCTCGATCTTCGGCTATACGCATCAAGTTTATGTTAGCTGTCTTGTGTAATTTATAGCTCTCTCCATCCAACGCTATACTTGCTACGCTAACAGTTTGCGGACTCGAAGCGATTGTAGTTGTTTTAATTAAACGAAATTGAGTAAGACTACAAGAGAAGCACAAGTGAAGATCGCTTCATGGTAAACAGTGTGAGACGCCCAACGGTTAAATCGTATAACAATCTGCACAGGTAGGCAGATAGAAATTGGATGCGTGAAGCTGAAAATTGGGCTAGGTGACACGATTTGGGGGAGACATATTCAGCAGTGTACTACTGCTTGTTGTTCGTGTTAATGATGATGATTGGTAAGAGTAGTACTGTAAGTTATAGCATTTTGAACTTATGCACGGAGTGTATGAACGCGAAATTGAGCAATCATTTTTATTTGACGCAGAAAAAAAATAGTGAGTTCGTTGCCGCAGCCTTTTCCCCGTGACATATATGGAGGCCGCGTCGTGTGTCACAATGCCGATAGACATCAGTTCCCGTCGAAACGTAATACTAAAGTGATTTTTATTACATTCGATTCGCTTGCTTTGTTCATATTCAGAACCCCTTCTGCGGCAATAACTAATGGTACCTAATTGGGATGCTGCAGACGTATTCATTGTATAATTTTGACTTTAATACATGAAAAAACGTATAAAACATTTGACATATCATAACTAGAGATTAATTATAAAACTTGTGGACACATAAAACGAAACTTAAAAATGATTACCTTTTAGAACATTTGAAATAACATAACTAGAGATTAATTATAAAACTTGTTGACACATAAAACGAAACTATAATGATTACCTTTTAGTATATTATTTTTTATGTTATGTTTATCTATATAGTATATATCTATAAACATAACATAAAAAATAATGTAGTATGTATATAAATATATTTTTATTATATATATATATATATATATATATATATATATATATATATATATATATATATATATATATATATATATATATATATATATATATATATATATATATATATATATATATATATATATTATCTACATTTCTTTGCTTAACTTCTGTTAAGTTAGCTGGAAGAAATCTCCAAGAAAACTCCAAAATAGCTTGCCTATTGTAAACAATTATTAATATTATATATCTTCTTCTTCTTATCTATCAATACTTATCATATTTGTGTGTAATAAAGAATAAACAAATAATTCACTTTCTTAGCTTTAAAAGCTGAATAAAGTATCTTGAGTTTTTTAGTAAATTGTAGACCTATATAAAGGTCAACAATTTTTGTTGTACATATATAGGTACGGATAAATAATTCGTGTAATTTCCATCTTATTAATCTTCTCTGTATCATTGAAATAATATATTTTGTTTTGGAAGTCGAGGATTGTAGTTTTTATTGCCCCAACTCGCCCGACAAGTGAGGATTACGGAAACACTCCAATTTTAAAGAGGCTAATGTCCAGTGGATTGTTACGGCTATATTCATGATCATGATTAAAATTATTATGAAATATATAGGAGTATTTGTTTGTCTTTTATGCAATCATACGGAACTTTTAGTAATAAAGAAATATATTTTATAATTTTATAGTTTAAGAAAATATTTCTTGAGTATTATCTAGGACAGAAAAAAGATATATCACAAGGGCTTTTCTTTTTAACGATTATATGATTAATATGAAATATACTTTTATATTTTAAAATATTATATTTTTTGATTAAATATATTTATTTTAAGAACTTCTTTATATTAAATAACAATGTGCAATTTCTTAACCACAGTGCGCGATCTGCATATGTTTACCACAGCTGCACGTGTTATCAAACTGCTCCCGTTCGATAAGGTTTCACCGCATTTGACTGACTGCAAGTAACCTTATGCTTTCATGGCACGCGATCGCGACCGTAGCAACGTTCTAGCACGCAACGTAAACGCATGACTTCTACCTGTAACATATGATTTGGTGTATCTTAGCAACAATGCATACATTACATCTGCAATTCATATTCACTATAGCAACTCATGGAATGGCTTCGAAAAACAATAAGCCTGGCAGTACCTTCACAGTACACAACTTTCAAAATAAATAGATACGTAGAATCGTAATTATCATACAATGCATAAGAAAATTTCTATTACTTCGTACAAATCTATCGTTATGCATGAAGTGAACGTTTTGGGTATAGTTTGAATAGGAGGCATGTCTGAAAGTGGCAGCTCAACATAAAGGAATGGAGAATGGTATACCTCGAGATAGGCACTCTGTGCCGGCTTGTAATTTTAGATATCGAACCTCCCCCGGCGCCCCGCCGAATCCCCTAGCTCATCCCGAGCCGACTACGGATTAGAATGAAAATACAACGCTTTATTATCTTCCCTTTGACCGTATGTCTTACCTTTGCTTATCCAATCCTTCCTCTTTCTACCTGTCGTATTGAACTTTAAGGAATTAATTGATGATTTCTTTTTCTTATTTATTCCATAAAGTTTAGTGAAATATCATTTGGTTTTCTTCGTTTTAATATTATTAAAATATTATGTTGGCTTTAAGTATTACGTTGGATCAGATTTTAAGATAATGTAGTTCCATTGAAACATATCCCATTAATTATTTTTATGTTATTATATTTTAATAATTAAATATCATTATTCAATATTAGTTACAAATACTTTTATATATATAATAGTTAAAAATATTTTTGTTATTAGGTACGTAATACTGAGGGAAATAATGTTTAGTAGAGATACAGTTTGAGTGTCGGTTGAATTTGCTATAAATGACATTTATCTGGCTTGTACCTTGCGTTGTCTCTTTGTAAAATGTTTGCGAGTTAAAGTTTTTTATGGCATTTGATAGGTTTTTTCAAAGAATCAAAAAATGTTCAGAGGCTTTTGATATTTTTTTTTCTAAAAACATTTTTGAATTGATTTTAGATGTTTATGCAATAAATACATTAAGGTATAAAACGCCAACGTATACGTACGATTAGATATGTTGCTATTAGTTATTAAACAAAATCAGAAAAGCGTGATCAATTTTTGGCCCAATTCCCATTTTTAACAGTCTCCAGTGTGTAGGTAAATTAAGTCAAAAGACTGTTTATTTAAGAAAGTAAATATAAACACAAAGTTATCTCCGCCTTTTAACGCTAGCAAAGTGCGGAGATCAAAGAGACCTATGCAATATATTAAAGTTTTATTTAACAACGCGCGGCCGCCTCGCTCCGACCGGCAATTTCCTTTTCAATTACGTCTACTTGAAATAAAAAAAATACAATTTTTATTTGTGCCTTGGTAATTAAAAAGGGATTCTGTAATGAAAAGGTATATCGCCATTTCCGGGCGCTCCTCTCAATTTCGCTTCCGTTTGTTTGTTTCACAAGGGCCACGCCTTCAGGGACTAAGTAAAGGGTTGTCGACATGAGCTGTGTAAATGTACTGTATATGCACTAAAACTGTTTAATTATAACTTCATGCAAGAAACACTATATGAGCATGAATATATATAAATGAATAATATATTCATACTCATAGTGTCATTACTCAATTGATATCATCATCATCAATACCGTCAGCCTACGGCAGTACGGCAGACCGTCACTTCAATGATGGTTTATAAGACGGGTATAATGTCGAGAGACATTCTCAATAGAACTTTAATATAATTCAACTTTTATTATACTGAATCATATATATGTATATGTACCCACACACACACACACACCACACACACATATATATATATATATATATATATATATATATATATATATATATATATATATATATATATATATATGTGGAAGTACATATTTTTACATTATAATATTATATATATTTCAATTTTAATCCAAAGATTTACGTGTGACATCCCCATGCATGAAAGGAATTAATGATTGTAATGCGAACTCCACATTGTTTGCTGGCTTAAAATTAGATTTAAATTACAAATTTAGAAACGAATATTTATAATTTTTTTAAAGTTTGATACAACTTAAACTTAAACTTAAAGTAGCTTTAAAATAAAAGCTTATTTTTAATTTTATGCTGCTGATACAGCAGCAAAAATCAAGCTTTTATTTCTTTATTTTAACTATAAATTTATATTTATTCAAAATGAAATATGTAATTCAGTTGCTGTTTCGTGAAGTGCAATTATAAACTTTTTAACGTGTTATGTTATTCTCTTTCTATATGTATTATATATGTCAACTACATATAGTAAAGTGCGCACTCACATACCCACATACACACATATGTCATGTATCTATGTTTTTAAATTTTAATTGAATGAAATAAGCATACAAACCGAATGGTACAACGCCGGATAATCCATGCAAACAGAGAAAGTCCATGAGAACCGAGTCCGCGAGCAACAAGGAACGAACGAGAAGAAAATAATTTAAACCATCCTGTAATAGAAAAAATGAATGCAAGCAAACAAAGAGATTCACTCTACAATCTAGATTAATAGATTTAAACTTAGTGAGTGAGGGCACACGTCGAAGCGTAGGAATTACACGGAAGTGCGACCGATTGGTGTTCGATCCTGCCGTCTTCCTGCACCTCAGGATACATTCGTTATATAGCCATAGTAGCTTTGTCATTTATTGATCTATAGTTTATAGTATCTGTATACGAAAAAACTCAATATTTAAAAAGAAATAAAATTATTTAAAATCAACTGAATATGTTTGTTATAATACAGTTCACGCCACACTTCAGTGGTAATTTTGAACCAGATTATATAACTAAATTGTTTCTTACAGAATAGAAAAGGAAAAGGGAAAAGGGCAAGTATGTATTGCTTTCCATTAGGTGAAACATCTGCTTATTTGCCTTCCTATCCTATAAAAATGTCGCCTGATGAAGCCAATCAATGCATAGATATCTGCAACACCAGAGACATTCTTGAAGCATTGTCGACATTTAAAAAAGTGTAGACCTTGATTTTTAAGCAGATGGTAGCTGATTTAACAGAATGGCGGTGAGTGGGAAAAAGCTTTAAACCATACTATACTGGAACGTTTGAAATTTTATTTTTAGCCCATTGTGTGGTATTGAAGTCCAGCGTTTCCCGAAGAAATATTTGGAGTATTTCTTATAGTAAAAGTGGTAAAATATGGGAAGAGATAATACAACCAGATGGTTGTATTAAAATTTCAGAAAAAAAAACACAGAATCTATATACATAGTTTTAAACAGTTGCACTTCTAAATTTATTAGATATATGTATGTATATGCCTGTAGTTAAGTTGATATAGATTAAATATATTCATTGAAATAATGTTGTTATTAAAAATGAAATATAATATAGAACAACCCGAATCTAGTTATTCAGATGTAGCTTCTCTCGATTTGTTTGAAAGTAACATTAAGTAATCATCGAATTAAAATAGAGCGTAGGCGTTGAATGAACTGTTTGTTAGTTTAACGTTCAAATATAAATGTTAAATACTCTCTTGATTTATAAAGGGAAATCATTGTGGGCAATGGTACTTCTGCTATGATGTTTTTGTTTTTTAAATATTTTGTTGATGCCTAATGAATTATTAAAGAAAGATGGGGTCCATATTGTTATAGTTAAGCCTTAGTCATTTCAGAAAGTCGGAGATTTTAATGTCAATAATCATGTCAGAAACTGAGCAACTATAGAACAACTTATCACCTGTGGTGTATTCAAATATTCAGAACATGGAACTTTTGTGCCGGCAGCGCATTTGTGTTGCATATACCTAAGAGCGGTGGTAGCAACTTTGTTTGATTGTTTTGGAGAACAAAAAGTAAAAAAAAATCTAGACAGAGTTACAACTTATAATTTAATACGTTATAATATAATACATCAGTATCTGTTTTACGCATGGTTCATATAAATAATAGCATGATACGTTTTGGCAATTTAATGATATAGATAAAAAGGCGTTCATTTATAATGATTGTGCCGTAAATCGGAAATGCCATCTGGTGCGAAGCAGCATTCCCCACAAAATGACACAGCCGTAAAAACTGGAATGACATTTCGTCGATCTACCGTTGCCGATAAGTAATTTTACCGCTTTATTTTTATTAAGAGAAAGAGGTCTATATACACATCAATATGGGAGAGTTATGGCAGCTACAAAACTTAGTGCTTATTATATCTATGTCAATTGTTTGGGATACACTAAAATACTAAATTTTATTTTTCGGATTCTTAAGTTTTCAGGTCCCTCCATTTAATATGTGAACTTTTTTTATCATCTTCATCATTCATCATAATGAACTCTCTATTGAAGTCCATTATATTTATTGATGGACGTAGGTATGTCTTTCCCAATCTAAGAAGGTTTGCCTATTGAAGTGGTAGAGCTACGCTGCAGACGAATACTTTGTCAAGAATGGCATATTATTTGTCTGTAACATGAATGGAGCGGCTCGCCTGGGGAAGTTCCACTCTACTGCAGAAAACCGGTGTCTGAGTAGTAGCTTAGCGACCGTGCTTCGTTCGGTGAGCGGTTGAGTTCCGGAGGCCCAATCAACCAACCTCCCCTCTGCTATAATGAGGATCACTTTCCCCAAAGGCCGGCAACGCTTCTGTACTGTCTATAGGTGCTATAGCACTGCGGATATCTATGGGCGGCGTTGATTGCTTTCCATCAGGTAACACGCCTGCTCGTTTGGCTTCCTATCCCATTAAAAAAAACCTCGCAGAGATATTTATTTTTTATTTTGCGTGTTAAAAATTGCTAATTTGATGTACTTAACTTGTTAGCTTTTCCACCTATTTATAATCATATTACTGCAAATTTATTGATAAATATATACATTGAATAATTCTTCGTTTTTATTGTATATTATGATAATACGCGGTACATAAACTCATGAATAACATTATAGTTGTAAAAAGATTCGTATATATTCTAGCCGTCGACTCTGTCGTGCTCTGATTTAATATTAATGCGGGTTCTGTACGTTATACGGATAGTGAAAGCAATGTAAGTCAACTCGATTAGATTCTCTGGCTGTCGGGATAATATTAGGTGTACGTTTGTTTGTAACTTGCGTTATTACTAAGATAAACTGCGTCGTATGTCTAACCGATACAAATATTTATAGTTCAAGGGATTCTAGGTGAAGTTGGAATATACGATTTTTTTTAAAGAAGATTAGCATTTTTTATTCATTCCTATAATTCTTGTTTACTGTTCCAACTAAGTCTATAATGCTTGTGCTAATAAAAGGTTTAACATATATAGTAAAATGAAAGATGCGAACTCACGACGTATAGACCATCAGTCGAGTCTTACCAACTGAGCAATTACTGCTTCTGGTGATAAATGGAGTCAGTCATTATATGTCGTACAACCAATATATGTCCATTGCTGGGTACGAGACTCTCCGTTTCTGAACGAAGGGACATTAACCCACCACGTTTATCCAATCTAGATTGGCGGGTCACATAGACTTGGAATATATATACATCTGTAGGTCATACGTATACAATCCAGTCAAACGTGCTAAATACATTTTAATTTGTTGTATATAGGAAAGAAATATATATTAAACAAAATATTTTGGGCTTTTAAAAACATAATAGTGTGATTTTTTAACATTTGGAGTCAACGGTATTTATTTAACAGTCAGTGCAATGTTATGGACATGTACCTACTGTCAAATCGTTACAGCACGCGCCGTTACCTATTGATATCTTTATCTTTATCGGATAGTCATCTTTATTATCGAAGTTTAGTAGAATAAGTAATTTATAAATTCTGTTCTAAAACAGCTTGTGAATTCTCTGTCATTTGTTGTTACGTTACAATTATAGAAATTAAAAAATATCTTAAAATTTTTGTTTATTATGATAATATTTTTGACATGTAAGAAAGGTTCTAATATACTAGAAGAGTGAAAAATTTAATGCCTAATTTTGATCTCGTTTACTTCAAATTTTTATTATGAGTCATAACGTACCTACGTTTTTAAAATACCCATTTTGATTACAAAAAATTGGAGTACTTATTATGCATTGACTTAATCATTGTTTAAGAAAAAACTAAGGTATGACTATATTTTTTGTAATCAAAACAAAAAATACACATTTTTAATATTACAGGGATCTTGAATTTTATGAAGAGATAATATTGTCCAAACGCCAGCGACCCCCCCTTGAAATATCCCAAGAAATTTGCGATTCAAATGCGCAAAGCCGTTTAAAACGCCTAACAAATTAAAGACGGACTCGTTAAAGCTGTAATTGCTGATTGCGTTATGAAATAATAATTTTTCAACATTTTCAATTAATATATGGTTTAATTAAAGTAAGTATTATAAAATGGGAGAGATTAAACAAGTCCGTAGATGATTACTCGCGGTATAAGTAACACTAGTAGCATAGTTCAGACGGGGTAGAGAGCTGAGGTTTTAATATTTTACCGGAAGCTTTGCGCTGAATCGTCGAATACGCAAACAAAGAAGCCACCTTAATAACCGTGTCGTGGGTTACGACACAACAGAACGCGAAGGTAAAAGCTCTTATAATCCGACCGCTGTTCGCAAGCGAAAGAGCAAACGGACTCAGGCTTTTAAAAAACTCACTCTTTCGTTTAGATTACGGGCGATAGAGATAAGTCGACTTGTCATCTTAGTCTCAGATGTATTTTAGTATCCGAATGTCCGCCGGGAATGAAAATAAACAGGCAAAAGATTTAATCTTTGAGCGTTTCCCTGTTCGTTTAAATAGAAGTCACGGGAGACGGCGTCTTATCGTCGCGGGCCGAACCTATTTGCCGAGCCGTAGTCTTCGCTCGCACCGCAAGCGCCGCCGTAACTTCCCTTGTTTGCAAACTCGGATTGGATCTCGCGTTCTACTTTCCTCAGGATGTCCGCAATTTAATTTTATGACTTTAAAATGTTGTCGCCGCTGACCTAAAGAGTGCTTATGACTTTATTTCTCGATTACAGCATTATTACGCTCAAGTAGTCGTGTTTTCCCTGGCGTGGCGAAGTAAAATGAGGGTGAATAAATTATATATTTTTATTAATATTGGTAATTGTCTCCCTTTGCATACTATCATTTTGATATTTGAATGTCTTGAGAGCAATCTTAAGGGGTCCCAGTCATAGAAAAAAATATTGGGGTCCACAATAATGGACCACATTTAAGAAGGTCTCGTGATTTGTTGCTTAGTTTTACATGAAAACATAACAGACAGATTGACAACGACTACGGTTGTGACATGAAAGCAGACAAAAGCTTTGCAGATTCCTAATATTATAGTTAGAAATATATATTTATTTCAAACTATCATTATATCAGCAATCAAAAAGGTACGAAGTTGATAACATTGTTAGATCCATGTCAGGTAAGCATGAGGTCTATCTAAAGCCGAAAAACATTTTTTTATTGCAGAGCAGGCCACGAGCATGCCGGTCACTTGGTGGTAAGTGATCACCGCCGCCTATAGACATCTGCAATGCCGGAGGCGTTGCAAATGCTTTCCCGACCTTTAACGAACATGGCTAGTAGACAAAAAAGTTTGGGGACCTCTGAATTTAGAAAAGTGGTCCCCAAACTTTTAGATTTAGATTGCAAAATTTTAAAACGTATTCTCGGATTATCAGTTAATATTGCAATGTTTTTATCAGTCAGAATATGGTAATGAGGTGGTTTATTCATTATGTTGTTCTAAGAAGTAAAAGATGTATGGGAGTGGGGGCGGTAGATGTCGCCGGCTGCTCAGTGGGAGTCCGACACCACAATGGCATTGTAAGACGACCGCGACAATACCCGTGCCGTATGTGAATGCACAAAATGACTTTGACCAATTGATTTTAACACCGCTTTAGGTTTGTCGGAGATATCTGTCATTTTATTGTGTGTCGGTTCTCTAACAAGAGCTGACACGTCTTTAGATGACAAAATTAGACCAACCACGGAATTTTATTTATTGATCTATTCTATTCTATTACATGAACGTATGTTGTACTCTGCTAAGTAACATATACCTTCAAATTTTAATATAATACGGAATCATGTAGATGGATGCTTATAAGCTTAATTTGTTAGCAAAGGAGGTTCTTAGAGGGATAAAGCAGGAACGTGAACTTTAGCAGACTGTCAAAATGGAAAACGTTGCTTACCTGGGACATATAATGAGAAATGAAAGGTATAAATTCTTACAATTTATCATGATGGCAAAAGTTACAGACAAAAGACGGGTTGGTTGGAGAAAGATGTCTGGTTTCACAATATTAGGAAGTGGATAAGGATAGTCAGTAATGATGAACTCTTTCGCTTTGATAAAGATCGCTAGTCGAAGAGGTACTACAAGAATAAAAATTTATCATGGTATTAATAGCGAGTACGATAGCTTTAGTCTGCATTAATCTATGGCAGGTTCTTTTGGTTTGGTAATATTTGTACCGGAAGATGATACGATGTAATTTCCACAAGTAAAAGTATAGATGGATGAGTACTTAGTATATATGTATATAGATTATAAATCTAAAATATTGTAAATATTCACTGAAAATATTTTCTATGTGATTGGTATGCACAATTATAAAAAAGAAATGAGTGGTGGTAGTAGAGTTTTCAGTCTAGTTTTATCATAGTGTTAAATTAGTTAAACTTTACTGCATTAAATTTGTTTCTTTTAAATTTGAATATGAGTTTATCGTTGTAAGGTCAATTAGTATTATATTATTATATTCAAAAATAAATACTGAATGCGACAAGTGTATTATATGTATATGGCGATGAAGCAGGAATTTATTTGAAGTTGGTTTAACTGCGTTAAATGATACGAAATCGGGTCAACATTTTATTTTTGTTTTGAAAGAGGCATATGTGATGAAGTGCACACGACAGTATTGATATTGATTATTAATAAATACGATAATAGAATTGTCTGCTTGCTTTTATCAAAAAAACGAAATCTTAAAGTAAGAAAATATAAGGCGACGCTGATATTTCCAACTACTGACAGTCATTTTATTAACAATGGGAACACAAACAAACCCACGTGTGGACACATGTTGAACAGAACAAGTGCAACGGCGGGTGTCCGGGGCAAGACGCGAGGGACGCATGGGGAGGCATGGACGTCGACGAGCCTTTGTTTAGAACATAAAATTATACGACATCAATAAATTCTTTGTTTACCGGATAAATGAACGCGATCGACGTCGCACCGCGGCGGGGCGGACGATCGACTCTGCGTGACTCGAAACGGGCTTGTTACAACTACGTATTTGATTGCCGTATGTATTTTTATTAGAAATAATGAAAAGCAATCAGAGACTCTTGTTATACTGTTAATTGTAATTCGAAATCAATTATTTAAATATTATGATTACGATTGTAAAATATTTAGTAAGTCTTGAAAGACAGAAATAAAAATTAATTAAAAAGATGAAGGCTTATAATTCTTGTTAACCATTCTAACTAACCAGTAGTCTAATCGAAACTATTCTTAGACAGTAAGCACAATCCTTACTAATTGATATATAATATGTATGGTATGTTTGAGCTACATTAAACATACATACACATTTAAGCATATATAATTGTAACAAATACTTCTTTATACATATTTTTTAAAATCACAAATACAAAAGTAAACTACATTAAAAGTTGTATTTAAATAAAGCATCAACACTTTACATTCACAGCTTTCTTGTGATGATATCTTACGTCGTGTCATTACAAATACATAATAACAAAGAAAACACTGATACTCAAGATCGCGAAATATATGATGACTGTACAAGTATTCAACTTAATGCAGAAAACGAATTTATTACTTAATGAATACTTCAACATTGCGCCATGTGTGGTAAAATTTAAAAAATATCTTATATTTAGTAAAATCGTCCTATGTTTATTATTGGTAAATTTCATGATTAATTAGGAAGTTAAAAGGAATATTATTTACATTTATAATTGTTATTTACATATATTATTTTTTTTTCAAAATATCAAAACTAAGAAAGCGTGTGTTTATTAGATATACACGCTTTCTTGGTTTTAAGATATGGTAATGAAGTTATTGTTGTTGGAAGAAGCTCCTAAATAAACAAGTAAAGCCAAAATACACTCCGCAAAAGGTTAAGAAGAGAAACGTCAACTCTTTAGAGATAATACCTATTATCTGGTTTACCTGGGGACAACGTCTGATAACAATGGCGACGTCGGCAGATGTCCCTGCAGAATAAACTTCACAACAATCCTAAATCATCGAGTTACGTAAAAAAATGGGGGATTAATTGTACTGTGTACAGTTAGCGACAAATAACGTACTTATTACATGTTATTATATCAACATAATACCTTTAATATTTAATTATATCAATATTTATTATTTATGCTTTTTTTTAATTATATTAAGAGCCGTTAATCACTTTTTCGTTTGCGGCAAACTTCAAAATAAACAGTTTGTTCAAGAACCAGATAATTTTAAAGGTTGCTGACAAAATCAATAAAGACATATCAAATAACAGCTGTGACAAATAAATAAATATCATAATTAAGAACAATTTTAAGACTTTCAGTATTGTGTAAATGTACAAGTATATGAGTTTAATAAAGACAAAATTAAATTTGAAATACATATATATACATTCATTGCCTCTACACCTTGTTTATTTTTGATGTTAACTGTACCACAGGCCATGGACTCGTGGAACTGCGTAACAATAAATTGTCATCAATGACAAGTCGCGGTATAAAATGTTAATGCCTCGTATTATATCAGACAACAATGAGTCATTGTGCAAGGAAATCGGGTACCACAGCATATTGCAGACAAGCTCGACATTTTTTTTAATCGCTTCTCTATTGAATAAACACTTCAACAATTTGTGACGCTTAACAAATTCTTTTTATTTGCTACATCACATGTTAGGATGGTTTTGTCACAATAAGGTTAGCATTTTGATGTTATTTAATTTTATTTCGTTTATTTATGTCAATACATATTTCTAAAATGATAGCAACGATTCTGCAATGCTCATGGTGTTGAAGATTTCTACGAGTAATAATAATAATAACCATTTTCTAATCCATAAAAAATTAAACAAAATCATGTAAACCATGAAATTAAAAAAAAACTTATTTATAGATATTTCACATATATAAAAATTATCCTTTTTTGCAAAATAAACATGATAACTTTTATGACTAAATGTCTAATTTAGGACAAAAGTAAGACCGTAAATATTCAAAAGTTTAGCAAAAAAATGGTCCAAATGAAGTCGAAATTAAATTTGTTTAAGACATAAGTGTCTTAACGTATTTTCTTTAGAAAAAGTTTTGGCATCTCCGCCATTACAGTTTCAAGTCGCGTCTACCTGGCAGCGGATAGGACTCGATACACCCCGGAGCGGATTACGGTTCGTATTTTAGTCGCCTTATTCTTTAAAAGGTATCAATATTGTTGCTTATGCATAGCGACTTCTTGAGATAGCTTCTTCCTTAAGAAGGATTTCCGAATATTTGATTAGGGAACGGGGATTCCTTATCCGACCTTCCCTTTTATTATTCTATTCAACATACGTTTTTTTTTTAATTTTATTGATAAATAGTTAGTTCTATTGCTATTGAGATATATTAGCTCATCAATAGCCTGTGGCAGTCCATTGGTGGAAATAGACCTCCTTAAAATTGAATTATTAAGACCAATCTTCAGTTTCGCGCATCAAGGATCTGCCAGTCGTCCTGCGCATTGTTGCTCATCTGGCTGGGCGACGTACCAAACAATTTTTGTTTAAGATGTCTACTCTAACGGTTGTTGGTTCTCCAAAAACCCGGATCAGCCTAAAGCTAAAGCTTCGAGTATGTTACCGACTTTATTTCTCCGGCAGATTTATTATTTTCACCAAACGAACACCGAGCTATCCTTCCTATAGCGTAACAAGTCATAGCAAAGCAAAGTTTTGTTATAGTGTGTACATATTTCCATTGAAACTTTGATATATCCTATTTATTACTATGATTTTTTGAAATATTCATATATTCACTTATAAAAAAACTCATTTAGAGCAGCCTTGCCTTAGTAACTTATATATTTTCATTCATCAATAAAAAATATCTTAAAAGGCTTTTTAAGATTTGGATTTAATAAAAGTAAGTAAAAAGAGCAGCCGCCACTCTACTAACCGTAAAATCATGGCTTATTTTTAAGAAAATTAGAATATAGAAAATATAGGTCCCTAACTCAGGTCTCTAGTTCAGAACTTCAATTATACTGTATGTTGTACTGTCCAGAAGTATTAAAATATGTTTTACTTAAAATAAAAAGTTATGATAGCAACTAAAATTTATATCTATGAAATATTTTATAGACTTCATACATTTTCTAAATTAATAATATACATATCTTTCTATCCATTAATTTATCTAACTAGCTCTTGCCAAAAAAGAAATTCACAACAATTTGTCTGATGTCCAATCTATAATATAAGAGCAATCAAAGACATTCTTCGTTTATTATTAGTCCGTATACACGACGACAGACCACTTCATATAAATTAATCTCTGTTACTTGATTTTATTTTTACCTTTCATTATTAACATATTAATAGAAATATTTATAAAATATTGTTTTTAAAGCACAAATTTGTTATTAATGAAATTATTTAAGATATTTGTGATACATAAAAATATTTTATTGACGTTGAGTTGTGTGAATAACAATAATGAACCTTTTTCCTAAAATTTAGATTAGACTAGGATTTTGTAGATTAATATCTGTAAATCATATGTATGATAGGTATATATTTGTATGTACAAATATATACATACACTCCTTTGCAAAAAAACGGGCTACACTTAATAAAGAGTCTGGGTATGAAAACAGGTTAATATAAAATTCGAAGTTTTTGTTTTTTAAAAAAATAATCCCTTTTTTAGTTAGTGACTTTTTACTAACATTTCGCGGGTTTCTTGTTAGAAGGTTATTAGGCAACTAAAATTAACTTCTTGTTATTTTTAGTAGAATAATTTATGTTTATGCGTCATTCTGCCACATTGTGATTTAAAACAAATATCTTTGTTTCTATTATAATGGCAGAAAAAGCAATAAGAGCTAATAAAACCATAGCGTAACTGGAAGAGGGGTGTAACCAATGTCCAAAGAACCTGGGTTGAATACCAACAGATAGGTTCCATTCAGAGAAGGTAAAGTTCTGGGAGAAAACTTTGCACATAATCACAAGACGACCGCTTTTTAGTGACTTAGGTGCTGAGGAACTGCAAATGCAGGAGGTACAAGGAGCACAAGTTAGGCTATGATCCTTGAGGAGAAGGCTTTTAGCTGCTGATATACGCAATCGACAACCAGCACGGACCCCCAAGTTACAAGTAAGGCCATGTACCCATGGCCATGTAACCCATGTCGGCGAGTGTTACGAAGACCAGAAAAACGCTATGCTGACGTGTGTTTTGAAGAAATCACCCCTTATGGTGGAGGATCTGTTATGTTAAGGGCGAGCCTAATTTCCAGCTATCGTACCGAGATAGTATTTATTGAAAATGGCTCATTAAATGTGCAAAGGTATATAACAGGAATCTTTTGTCAAAATCCACAACCCGCATTGATTGTAACTGGTGAAGATTCCATTTACATGGATAATAACTCTCTGGACTATCGTTCTGGCGAGGTAGATGCTTATATTCAAGAGGTCGGTATTCGTCGTAAGGATTGGCCAGCGCGGAGCGCCGACCTTAACCCAATCGAGCACGTCTGAGACCTTCTAAAAAGATGATATCGATTCGTCCAACCACCTTCACAAAACATCAGGGAGCTTAAACGTGTGATCTCGGTTGAGTGGGAATATATTCCACAGGATACCATCGAAAGCCTGGTGAAAAGAACGCCAAGACGATTACATGCCATAATTGCTGCAAGAGGAGGTCATACTCGTTATTAATTAGTAGTCGTTTTTAATTTAGGAAGCATAAAATACTCGTAAACTTAATTTCACTATACCCATAAAAATATCCATTTTCATATGGATTTCTGTTTACATTGACTACAACACCGATGCTAGGATTTAAATATAATAAAAAATTAGTTAAGCTAATGACATACTAAAAATATTAATATTATCCATAGAAAAGCCAATGATTGTTAGGTGCCCGTTATTATTGCAAAACATATATATATATATATATATATATATATATATATATATATATATATATATATATATATATATATATATATATATATATATATATATATATATATATATATATATATATATATACATATAGATATATCTATATATATATATATATATACATATATATATATATATATATATATATATATATATATATATATATATATATATATATATATTCTAATTAACTCTATCCATGTCCACATTCTATTCTTGAGACAAAATCAAGTTGTTATTGCACCGATGAAAGTTAGATGCTTCGGGTACGATATTTGTCGAGGACGGATATATTACATATTTACGTCGTACTAGTCCTCCAATCGGGCCGGCTTTCGTACAGGTCGGTGCGGAGAGAAGTTGGTGCGCTGTTGTTATTAGTTAAACTTCAGTTCTGTCGCAGATGTTGCCTCACTTGCAACAGCTATCTGTTCCGCTTACGCAGGAAAATATAACAAGACTGGCAATAATATAAACGTATACAAATTTACATGAAATGTAATATTCTTGTCCCCAGCTACTCGTACTCGTATAGCTACAGCCAATTTTATTGTAATCGAGTACCCCAGCACAATTGGAATTCTATCTAAAGAATTCCATCTCGTTAATTCCCATATATTATTTACGATTCGTTTCGCCTCTTTAGCGGGCAAATCGATAAGATCAAATGTCGATACTCACAATATTGTCTCGTATTACAATTGTTGATAGAATAATACGAAGTAAAATTGTATCAAGGGTAGGCCTTGTACGAGATACGTCGGCCGTGCTTTCCATTGTCTACCATTAACGGTTGAATCTTTTTTAATCGTATAACAGAGCATCCGACAACTCAGCCAAAAAATAAACAGTCACCATTGTCTACGCATTGTTTTATACAAAAGAAATCTACAAATGTTTCGAAGAAATATAAAATCCTGTGATTACAGGGATTTATATTTTTAAGTTCTTTAAAATATACACAGGCAAATAAAACTTAAAGTATTTTTATAGGATTACTTTGAATTCGTTATAAATAATGAAATAATAATTTTAATCATAAAGCTGTTAGAATATTCAAGTATATAACTAATGTTCTTAATCAAACAACTTACTTTATTGATGTTTCAATCTTCTTAATTAATCTGGAGCCGATGACGTCGTATTCAAAATTGGTGTGCAAACAATGGAAATTGTTCTCAAACTGTATTTGAAAGGTCGCTTAATCACTCAAGGGCACGGATACAGTTCAAACACAAATATTAATTAATGCGGCTATTCCGGTTTACCTAATTCGAGAAGTTTCCCGTATCTGAATACACAATCAAACTACAAGAGTGTCTCCCTGCTCGGCGGGTCCCAGGCGCATCGTCCAATGGAATCTCATGTAGTACTGGAATAGAAATTAGTTGATTTGATAGCCCTTCTTATGTAAAATATTTACATCATACGCTATAGATTCTAACTTAAAAAAGTCTTCTTTTATTAAAATAAGCTATTTTAATAAACCGAGTTTTGCGGTAAAACGTTGATAAACATATAAAATGTCTAGTTTTGAAATAGTTCCCGGCTCTTGATTTTGTTTATAGTTTTTGTGTACTAGTGCGTGGTTCTGAATTTTTCTAGTAGATATACAGATTTTTATTTATAGTTTGAATAATAACCTAAATAAATAAAAGTGTAATATTTTATAAAGCGGAATGAAAAGTACCAATTAATGAAAACATAGGGCGCATCCATGTGTCCCATGTTTTTTTTTGTACGTATTTTTTGCTCTAGTCCTTAACTTCACGTACGAGTATATTTAAAATTTGAGTTTCTAGCTCATTCGGAAATAAGTTTCAAATTTTGTGCCGAACATGAACGAGTATGTTACTCGTAAAGAGACGGACTAGAAAACGAGTTAATAAAATTTTTTTATAAAACAGTAATTAGTCGAGTCGTCCTTTAACTTTAGCCAAAAGTCAACGTACTGATTAAAATTATGTGATGCTCATACTCAAATATAAATAATTTATTTCTTTATGGAACAAGCAAATTTATTATAGATTTCTGGCAGTCGGGGTTCTTGTGACATTTTAAGTATATTATAAGAATCAATATCAATAATACAGCGGTAAAATTCCACTGCTGGACATTAGCTTACCTCAGAATATTATATACAGTTGTTACCGTAATCCTTACGTTTGGCATTGGCGGAATGTAGAAAGTTATTTTTTACTAAGTTAACCCCCATATTTACTTCGTATAAAACTGATAAGAAGAAATATGGCGGCAAAGTATAGCTGAGAATCACACGACAATAGAATATAATGCGATACAAAAATTAAATATTGAACTTTTCGATATCATGGTGTAATTTTCACTCTATTTCTTAAAATCAAAAAAATTTATTTTAATTTTAAGTAGATAATGCGGAAATATAGTTCAGCAGCGAACGCTATATAGGTTACAACGGGACTAACGGACTCACTAAATGAACTAACTATAACGTAAATTAAAAGAATATTTAAAATATTTCAAACGTAACCAACCAACGGGCACTAGCGATCGCTTGACGAACCGTGCAAAATGATAATTAAGAGAAACCACTCAGTCATCGTTAATGCGATAGCTGGCATGTAAATTATAGCAGCGCGCTGTTCATAACAATGCCCGCAGCCGATGGTTTTCATTAAACATTTAATACTCTTTCAAATTTAAAACATTGATGAGAAGCGAAGTTTCGTCAAAGGTATATAAACCTCTTTGCATAAAAAAACAGGTACCTTACAGACTTTGGCTTTTCTATGGATAATATTAATATTTTTAGTATGCCATTCACTTAGATGACTAGAATTTCCTTTTTTCAAAATTTTTTTAACACTTAAATCCTAGAATCGGTGTTTTAGTCAATGTAAACAAAAAGTTTTTGATGGTATTCTGTGGAATTTGGTCTCACTCAGACGATATCACACGTTTAAGCTCCTGATGTTTTGTCAAGGTGAATGGATATATCATACTCGCATTTTTAGGATGTCCTAGACGTGCTCAATGGGGTTAACGTCAGGGCTCCGCGCTGGCCACCCCAAACGAGTACTACCAACTTCTTCCATATAAGCTACTACGTTCCTAGAAAACGGTGGACCCGAGCATTATCATCCATATAAATGGCATCTTCACCAATTACAGTCAGTGCGGGTTGTCTATGCTAATAAAGGATTTCCCTTACGTACCTTTGCGCATTCAGTGAGCCATGGGTGATTTCTTCAAAACACACGTCAGCATAACGTTCCTCTGACCTTTGTAACACTCGCCGACGTCGGTCCCATGCAGACAAATTCGAGCCTTATCAGAGAAGAGTACGACTACTCAAGTAACCTAGTGTCCAAGATAGGCAATTTCTAGCGAACCTCAATCGAGCAATCCGGTGCTCACGGAGTAACTTCGGGACATGCTGGTTTTCGACTTCGTATATCAGCCTCTAAAAGCCTCCACTTAAAAAAAAACATTTAAATACATATATTGAATACATGTATGAACATAGCGCGATTAACCTAATTTAGAAATTGCGTTCACGCTGGTAGGTAGGGTCGTGGTTTCGATCCTACAAACTGTTGTGCTATTGATGTGACCATATTTTCCTAACACAATTATTATTTTGGTTAGGGGACGTGGTTAACAATAATTTTAGCACTGTTTAAAACAGTTCTTTTCTTATCTAAAAATATTATTTTATATAGATTATATTAGTTTAATATGAGTGTACTTAAAGGAATTCATTTCCACTTATATATACAAGCGGCATTAAAGATAACGTGCTGATAGATAATACATCATGGTATATCGTGGCGTTGGAAGGGTTCTCATATATAAGTACAGGAACGACCGCAGGGGTAATGAACGGGTGCAATGTGCCCGCTCGCTTTCATCCGCATTGGAACATTCAACTCTAATTGTGCATTATATAATTGACTGTATACTGATTTACTTGCATTTTTATTTGGTATAAGGTTTAGTCTGAATTATATTTACTTGCATTTTTATTTAGTATATAGTTTAGTATGAATTTTTTAACTTATTAGAAATAGAATTAGGATTTTAACTTATTAGAGATGACCGAACTCAGCTGTTAGGGCACTTGGCTACTGAGAAAAGGATCTGAATTCAAATTTCTAAATGAATAATTTATTTAAGAAACACAAATTTTATTTGCCTCAAATTTTAATCTTAGTAATTCTATTTGTTAGTACAGTAACAAATAGCAGATCATTTCTATTTGTTAATAGGCTTTTCCAAAATCTTACATTTATCCTATTGTAGGAATTTGGAAGATCTTGTTATCACATAGAAAAAAGAAAAACTATTGTCCATGTAGATACATAAAGCTAAAAGAAATTATGTTAAAAAATAAAAAAGCTTATCACAATTCTGGGCAATATTCGTAAATTAAAACGCTAAAATACTATGACAACTACGACTAGAATACGACGTTGTTTTGTCGCATTCAGCTTATGCTGAAGTAACTTTTCAAATAAAATACACGGGTTATCATATGTCGATGAACTCACGTGTTTTCTAGCAATTAACGAACTCTAGGGCTAATAACGTTAAACGATTTTAATTATGTTCCATACAACGTAACAGTTGTATTACCGGTTCCAGTTTACATTTTGTTATGGGGATTACACGTACACATTGTGTACAATACATGACTGCCGATAAACATGCTATCAATATAATAATAATAGAAAATAATGTGGAGAGTCAAATCTTTTACTTAGCTAAGATCCGCGACAAGCAAACAATAACAGAAAATTAATAATGTGTGTTTTCCTGCTGGATGAAGAGGATTTACCTGGAACTTAAACTAAAACTTATCGAAAAACGGCCGACAGCAACTCTCGACCCACCAAACACTACACAACACCAAACACTCACTATCACTTTTCCACCTTTATTCCAGGTAAATTCACTTCATCCAGCAGGAAAACACACATTATTAATTTTCTGTTATTGTTTGCTTGTCGCGGATCTTAGCTTAGTAAAAGTTTTGACTGTCCACAGTAATGGATTTCCACAAAGTAACGCTTCACTCCATTAATCATAGAAAATAATATTATACCTTGTGTAAGTGTCGGTCAAGAAGTGTGAATTTATTAAAAATAATGTAATTTATTCAGAATGAAGTTATGGACATAATTCTCAAAGTTAGCTAACTAACCAGTTAAAAAGGTTAGTGAAAACGGTGTCAGAAGGTGTGACGTCGTGTGTGTGATTCTAGCCGCCATCTGGGCGGCTAGCAGAAATTGAATGCGTGAAGACGAAGATTGGATTAGGTGGCGCATCTTGGGGAAGGCTTAATTCCGGCAGTGGATTGTCGTAGTTTGTTGTATTGACGATGATGATGATTCAGAGATACCTTAGAGTGAGTAGAAAGTAAAGAATACCAAATATCAAACATAATTTCTAACATTATTAATGGAGTCAGGCGTTACTTTGCGGAAATCCATCACTATATGGTCAGTCAAAAGTTTTACTTAGCTAAGATCCGCGACGAACAAAACAATAACAGAAAATTAATTATGTGTGTTTTTCCGTTGGGTTAAGTGGATTTATTTGGAACTTAAACCAAAAACTTACCGAAAATAGGCCATCAATTCTCCACCCACCAACCACTATACACAACACCAAACACACACTATAACTTTTCCATCTTGTAAACGTCATGTGTTTCGCCTCAACACGAGGTATCTTCAGGTATAGTAGACTCTATCAACCAGGTATAGTAGACTCTGTCAACCGAAAAGTGACTTTTCGGTTGTCTTCCGTAAGTAAGTTTTTGGTTTAAGTTCCAATTAAATCCACTTAACCCAACGGAAAAACACACATTATTAATTTTCTGTTATTGTTTTGCTTGTCGCGGATCTTAGTTAAGTAAAACTTTTGACTGTCCATATAGTGATGGATTTCCGCAAAGTAACGCCTGACTCCATTATTTCCATATAATTTCTAACTGCAAAAGTTCATATGAAAAAACATATATAAGAACAATGCTTTTATTTTCGCTAAAAATATACTTTTCATATGTCGCATTAACTTAACATTAGCGTGAGAAAGATTCCCTGAGTTTCTTATAAGAAATGCAGCGCAAATGTGACAGGGCGCGATTTCAAGGGCACGCCTAGTGCCTCTGGAGTGTCATTCCGCTAACACATTGTCTAGAGTCATTGTCTGCCACAGCGGCTCTCTCGTTACACTGACGTTCAACTTTTTATTTACGCCCAAGTGCACTTTGCCTCTGTCACGAGGAGAGCTGAATTAAGGCTCTTTCCGTTGATATGGGATCATTCAACCCGGGAATATCGAATTACACAGCGAACTGGGCGCTTTGTTGGATACTTGCACGTGATATTCCTTTTATGAAGACGTAGGGCTGCCATTCTCGAAATCAAAATCCTAGGAATAAGTGTTTTATTCCATTATGTAACCGTGTTTGTTACCTTTGTTCGAGAAACGTACAAAATGAAAAAATTAAGGTTTTCTTCCTACTGGAATTTTGGCAAATATCTTATTTAGATATACAATATGCATGTATGTACTTTTACCATACAATCAGCGATCCTCAATTCGCTCGCTAAGCATAAGGACTTCAGCAACACAAGATGGTTTGCTGGTTCGAGGAAAATCAATAATGATCAGTCGACTGTTCAGGCTGTATTGTTGATAATAATGATGTTTTATCTGTACAACTGTATAAGGTACTTGATTTATTATAATTTACTTTCAAAGGAATTATAATATATACCTATCGAATATGTATGATATAGGATGTCTGGTGGCAAAGTTCGGTTTTCTAACATTAATAATAAAAACTACAAAGGATAAAAATAAAATGCAATAACTTTTTAAGGAATAAAATGTGCGGGTTTATTTTTTAAAAGCTATTTCGTCTAAATGTTGACCGCCACGTCGGGCACACTCTTGAAATCTAGTCACAGTATTCTGTGCCACTTGCTGAAGTAGTCATGTCGGGATGCCGTTAATCTCGCGAACGATATTTTCTTTTAATGCTGAGATCCATCTCATCTTCGTCGGGCTTATTTAATAGACAACTTTTGAGGTACCCGCGTAGAAAAAAGTCCATAGGAATGAGATCCATAGGGATATTAATTTGCTAGGGAAGAAATCACGCCACGTGGCGCCAACTTGTTGAGACCATGTGTGTAAAGTGATGGCAAGATGTTCTCTCAGTGGCAGAAAATAATCAATAAGCATGCGTTTACTGATAATTCAACCTATAACACAATTATGCCACCGGTCATCCTATATGTGGTAGGAACTGTAGTGATACATTGATAAATATATCACTAATGTAATAAAACTTTTTATTTGAATAAATTTAAACCTTTTATATTATATTTTAAATTTGTAATTTTAAAATTTAAAATAAAAAAGAAATAAATTGTTTTGTAAAAACAAAAAATTAGTTCGACTGAACGTCTTTTAATATGTCACTTTTCCTGCATAAGAAATATTGCGATATAAAATATAGTGGAAAGTGTGAATAAAGTATAAATAAGATATAAATGTACAATAAATAGAAAAGAATTGGAAGAATTTCAATTACATCAAAGATGAAAACCCCCTAAAGATCCCGTGTGTAGTACGGCTGGCACGCTACAGTACGTATGTATTATTAACTGAAATTAGCTCAACAGCCCAATCTGAACAAGTTATTTGACGATGTTAGAATATTTACCTCCTTTGTAAGTCTTCTTTTAAACTCTTGGAAAGCAGAGCTTCTTTGAACTTCTCATCCCGCCAGGTTTAGGTGTTGTTTTAATCAACACGTTTAATTTTTATTTTGTAGATACTAATTGATACTCAAAGTTGGATTGTGTAATAGCTGACATATTTATTTATTTATTATAAACCTTTAAATATGTAATATTACTTTTATATTGATATTTTCCGACTAAATTCACTCAATAGTGGATTTATTAGGCGGCCGACTGTGGAAATTGAATTTTGGAGCTACGCAGTTTCCGGTCGACACCAAACTTCCGTTTCACTAGCTGCTCGATCACCCTTTAAATTTTATTTTTGAAACGAAATAAGAAAAATATCAATGTAAATATATTTGTTTAATAATCTTTCAACGCTACTTATATTGTTGAAAGTATAACTTTTTGTACATCTTAGCATATTAAGAATACATTTTTTAAAAGACGATTAAATTAAATTTACGCATTAAGTCTGTACTTTTTAAAGTATATTTTGTATTTCTTAGATAAATTCATCAATAGAAAACACAGTGGTCGGAAGGAATTTTTTATTTTAAAATAAAGTAAAATATGCAATTAAATATTTTGTTATATTTTATTTGAATTCGGAAGTAGCTAACTAGCTTTTTACATATATGTGTAAGTTAAGATACTTTTTAGGTGGCTAAGTTTTTCAAACTATGCTTTTGCGCAAAATAATGAAAATTAAATGTGAAATAATAATATTATGGTCAAGAGAATTTGCATCTTTGTTTATAACCTCTGTTATTGTTGAAATAAAAGCTCGGATGCGATAAATTTAGATTTGACGCCGGTCGTATAGCACGTGTGTGGGGCCATATTTAATTTACAGAGCACGTAATAAAGTGAACATTTAAATTATGAATTCTGGAGACCCTTCCGCCTTCCGTTGTTTCAATCCTATTGATTAATTAATATTTAAATTTGTCATTCGGAGTGAAAACACATAGCCACCGGTCGATACTGTTTTATAATGTAATGACAGCTGGCGATAAAGTGACAATAAAAGTGAAATTTATTAGCATTTGTTTTAACGAAATATTTTTATATAATATGTTGTAGGGTTTCAAAATATGCTCACTTGCATTCTATATATTTTAATAGAATGTACAACTTACTGAACTACTAGAGCTCATTTGATAGCATTAACTTATTTTTATAAGATTAATTAATTAAAATTCTGTCAGAAATAATATTAAAGTATATTAGAATAATTTTAGAGTTGCATTAAAATTATCAGATCGAAATCTGGAGTCTGTATTAAATGGTAATTTGATTATTTTAAAACGCAATATACTAAAATTATCATCCAGCTTTGAACAATGTTTAAAGTTTCAAATCACTAGCTTATTGTCAATAAGCTAGTTTTAAATTGATTATAATAAAATTCGTTAAGAAAAAGCAAATGAACTATCAGAATAAAAATAATTTAGTAAAAAGGTAATAACATAATACTTCTAATATTTAAGATTGTTTATTTTTTTAAATAAACTAAACGCTGGAACAATATACCTCCTCCACTAGGAGGTATATTGTTCCAGCATTTAGTCGCTTGGTATCAAAAACTACCCGTGAACGCTGTAGTTTTATGCTTGTGAACTATTAATAGACATAGCTTTATTTAAAATCACGCCACTGAGCCCGAATCGAAGTTTTACGCACTTATTTCCTATAAGGCGAACTGTAAAGATAATTCGCAACTAGTCAGGATCGTCTCACACTAAAATAACATGAATATGTTAATAGACGAAGTCAAAAAAGTAAAAATAGAGGTTCAAGTAGTTCTTAACTAAAA
The DNA here is from genome assembly GCA_031353405.1 of Baronia brevicornis. Lineage (NCBI taxonomy): Eukaryota > Metazoa > Arthropoda > Insecta > Lepidoptera > Papilionidae > Baronia > Baronia brevicornis. The sequence goes on from JASFAT010002298.1 coordinate 847,061, forward strand.
ATAATGTTTCAGATCTGTTATTATTTCGTTAGATACTTTTCTTCGAAGCTATTCTAAAACCATCAATCGTGAAGCAATTTGTCAGTCATAAAACATTTCCGAGGTCCGTTTGAACATGTAATTGGAAATATACAAGTTCTCGGAAAACGTGGCAATATATTGTATCTGAATGGTATAATATGGTATAGAAAGCCAGACAGAGAGGGAAATAAAAATGTGTTCTAGAAAAAGTATATTGGCTCTGAGCCAAAAAAGCGCTCGTCAAAAAGCTTCCAAACTTATTAAATCTATCTAATTTGTGAAGGGATATTTAGAGTGATAATTAACATTTTCATTATCGGAAATATTAAAAAAAACATTTATCCAATTTATTGTTTACACATGACAGATATTGATTAATTTATTGATTCTGAGCTATGTAGATCATACGTACTTCATACGTAAAGAAAGAAAATTGTGGCCCCTTTTAAGCACAGGCGTGTACGGACGAGTGTAAGATCTGGTATAGTAAAGTTTTTATGGAGAAGCAGTGCAGAAAGATAAAAAAAATCATAAATGACGGTGAAATTCGACCACTAGTACAATTAAAATGCCTGCACATACTTATCACAATTTTCCCACTGGTAAGCACGGGTCACCCCATTTTGGAGCAACAGACATTTACACTCATCACGCTGGTCCAAGCCATACATATATTTATTCCGATTCGGGGATTGAACCCGCGATCATCAAGGCCGCGGGCGGGGAGCCCCGCCGCTGAGCCAACCGGTCGTCATCTCGTGTATTAAATGTATTTTATTTGTCTAGCGGGGTAACGGCTATATAATCCATTTACTGAGAGTTGAATTTTCAAATTATATCTATGTAGATAGGTAGTCGTACAAATATTTTTTATGAACTATAGACTGTGTTAGAGATATCAAAGGCCCTATAATATTAACAGGAATTTAACTGTGGGATTATATAATCTTAATATTTTGTGTTACGTGTTATTACGGAGAAAATAATTTATTGATTTACTTTCCGTAGTTGTCGTACCTACGTTATTGATTGTTTGACATGGGCTAATCTCGAAATAGAGGGGTGTTGCTGTAATCTCCATGTTTGGTAAGAGGATTTGGGATCGCAGATTGGATTTTATTACTAAGATAGGCGCTTGTCCATCTACTGGTATTTACTTATACACTCCCTTTATATGACACCTACAGGAAGAAATGGAGTAGCTCTTTTAAGATTACAAGTGACCCAATGATGATGATGATGATGTTCATTAAGTATCTATGTAACAAAAGTATAAATTGAAATTTTAAACGAAATAAATGACGGCGACGTGGTTCGCCACCCGTCACGTCCTGATTCTCACGAGGGCGAAAAGCGACCTATGACGAGCCGTTTCGCTGCGATGAATGGCGGATGGAGCTCGTGGTCTCTGCCAACCCCTGCGGGGGATAGGCGTGAATATATATATATATATATATATATATATATATATATATATATATATATATATATATATATATATATATAACGAAATAATTTCTTTAAAATTGCGAGATACGTAACAGAATTTCGATTTTCGTTTTACCTCTAATTTAAATTCGAAGCACACGCGTTGATGTTGATGTTGTTGTGCGCCGGCCGCCTGTAGCCTGTAGTCGGCAGCTGGGCATTGTCAACAGGCGACGGCGTCGCGTTAAATATACGAATTGTTATCCACTGTACTGTAATGCTTACAAGTACATTTCGTACTGCACTTCTTTTAGTAATATATTATCGCGTATTTATTCTTAGGCATGATATCCCGTCGAACCCCCTAGAACAAGTCATGATGGGTATGTGACCAATACTCCAGAAATGAGGTGGCCCAGCGGTGGACTATGGGAACATGAGCAGTAGGCTATGGGTACATGAGCAGTAGGTTATGAGCAGTACTCGTAGAACAATGTGAGACTGGTTTCTTTTTGCATTTTTTTTTGTTTGTGTTACTAAGAGAAGTTTTTCACGTATACAAGTAACAACCACAAATTATAATTAATAAAAAATATGCTATAATTATCCTGAGGATTCGAATATAAACCTAATTGTTTAATAATCTTTGTACATTTTTTATTGGAAATGTTTTTATAGAAGGTTAAACAACTTTTTGTACAAGCGTTACGAATGTGTTAGTGGCAATGTGATGGAGCTTTGTTAACGTCTTTTTTCATCTCGTTATACCTTACATTATGAGAATAAATATTTATAATTATTATTATTTATTGCGATTCACAAAAAAATCGATTTTATTATAAAAAAGTTATAAGAACAATAATGAACCAGCAGTTTTCAAATTATTCTAACGGCATGTATATGGGAATATTTATTTAACGATCCAACATTTTTAACCATAGTGGACATAGGAAATATCCTATTTTTATTGCTCCATACTGAATTAACCTTATATTTTGATCATAAGATTTAAATTTGAATAAAATGATAATTAGATTTGAATATAATGCGATCGGTGCACGTATGTTAACTAGTGAATCGCTAAACTTTTGATAAGATTACTAATTGAAAACACTAGTACGCTAAATTTTTTAATACGATTACTATTAAAATCAAATAAACTAAAATATCGAATGATATACCGAGGTATAATATACATTTTAAACTTTTATCTGCTGATATATATTGGCGAACCCTGTTTAAATGTAAATATTAAATCTATGAATACAAATATCGTAGGACGATAGTTGGAGAGTGTTTGTGTGACGAAATAAAGGATTTCCAATCAGAGGCGACGGCGCGAAAGAGATTCTAATAACATTCAAAACTCGTCCCCAGGGACGGTGTCAGTTTAATTACGAGGACGGGACACGCTCCGTCTCGACCGGCATCACAGCGGATTTATTTTTTTTCACTGGGACAAAGGACGATTAAAAAACTTCGTAATGAGAATTGTCTGCTGAGAGTAAAGGGTGAAAATGGCAACGCTCACATGAGTTTTGTTGTTCTTGATATTATGACAAGCTTAAAATGTAGTTATTTAAATTGGGACTGCGATTTGGGTTTTTTTTGGGATAGGAAGGCAAACGAGCAGGCGTGTCACCTGATGGAAAGCAATCAACGCCGCCCATAGACATCCGCTACGCCATAGGCAGTGCGGAAGAGTTGCTGACCTTTAAGGAAAGTGCATTATGGAAGTGGGAGGAGGAGTGGCAGGGGGAGGATGTTGGGCCTCCGGAACTCGGCCGCTCACCGTGCGAAGCGCGGTAGCGAAGCTATCAGTCAGACGCCGGTTTCCTGCGGGAGTATGGTACTTCCCCGGACGAGCCGGCCCATTCGTGCTACAGACAAATATTATGACATTCTTGACAAAGTATTCGCCTGTAGCGTGGCTCTACCACTATAAATATGAGGTTATTTCTCTTTCAATAATATTTTTATTAAGACATTGATATTGAAAGTCGCTAAAAGGTCGATTGTTGAATGTCTTTAAGAAGAATTGTCCATTAAAATTCGGTTGTATCAAACGCCACTGAGAAAAATAAAATCCTAAATCTGAGTGGTCTTATTTTCAGCAGGTAGTGAGGATTGCATGAATTTGTATAGCGTTGCGTTTTAAATTAAAATAAATTAGTATTTTAAAGTTCTTGGAAGAGCGATTTGGTGCATTTAAGACTAGAAGTGATTAAATATTTTAGTTATAATAATAAGTGGTAAAACTTTTCGCATCCAATTCCATCTCGCACCTCAATAAAATTATCCTCTGCCGGTGCATAGTATTAATTGTACAGTGAACTGATATCATATCTTATTATATGACGTATAAACTGAATATACTGATAGTATTTATTTCCTAAGTGTTAATGTGGCCTGGGTTCGTATCCGATCATTTTTCTTTTAAATTTATTTAATACTTTTTTTTTTAATTTCTTTCCGCTGAATATTTGCCTTTAAAATTTTACGTTTACGATATCTATATCATTGTTTTTTCTTTGTAATAATAAATTTGGTCAAAACTAATATAAAATATAAATATGAATGAATGTTGTGGGTGCAGAAAGGTTTTTGGTTTTCACCGAAAAATGATATGTCACCTATGTAAAGGGGTATATCACCATGAATGTGCAAATAGTCGAGCAATATCTCACCCTAACCCTAGCACTCTTAGCATCATGGTCTTACACAACATGCAGTACCCGGACTACACGGCGCAATAAAAATAATATACGTCAAAAACAAGTAAACACAACCAATATCTCGGGCCACACCTTCACCTGCTATTCAGTTGAAAAATTCGGAAGAGGTCAAAAGCGAGGAAATTGTCAAAATGGAAAAAAATAGACAACTGTTTAATGTAAGGTTACAAGCGTTATTATCGACTTTTCTTAATAATTTCTGATTCTCTTTACAAGACATAAAAAAGATAGTGCGTTCGGAATTAAAAAGTGAAATCCAAGTCCTAAAGAGTGATTTTACGGCTACTACGGACTTTATGTGAAGAACAGAAATGTAGCTATGCTGTGCGCAAATTTAAAGTACGGGCGTTGTTAATTTTATATTATTCTTTAAGACTAACTTGTGTTCTGCCTAATAAATAAATAAATTTGTCTTTATTGCACCTTAATATTTTAAATTTTCGCTATCCAAATTCTATAGGTGCAATGAGATAAGAAAAAAAAAAATTTCTTTCTTTGCAATATTTTACAAATTAGTTTGTCTATAATTTATTTAGGATTAATATTTTTTAATTGAGTTGTAGAAAAAATTATTTCATATATTATATCATATTTATTATAAGGAATTGTTTCATCATCAGCATATGGCAATCTACTGCCGGGGATTTTTTTATGGGATCCAAACCAGCCAGGTACAGATAGAACAACTAAAAAGATTCTTCATAAATACATACAAAGTTTTAAAGATATTAGTTTAAAAGATTTTCTTACCGAATATTTAATTAGTTTACTATGTTCCGTTATTATCACATACAAATCTCAAATATAAAACAAGCATCAAATAAAACATTACCTTGTATTGTGTTAATAAAAAAAAAATAAAGTTACCTCCCCAAGACTTTGTTCACACTTCGTTCTCTCTGATGAAAATTACCTGAAATAAAAAATGAAATTTGGTCGTCAGTGGGCACGTAAATAGGATTTAAAATGTTACGATGTGGTAATTATACCGTTACATGTGTGTTTGGGTACTTTGGCAGTGACCTCGTACATGTGTAAACGATAATGTTTTTGAGGGAAATAAAACGAGCGCTTTTAGAGGTAAAACTGCGTCCAGGAGAGACCGCTTTGTGTGTTTCAGGAACAAAAAGAGATAACAGGAGAAAAGGAGATGCCACTGCGAAATTGATGCCGTTTGTTTGAAAAACGCGCTGATAAGTCTACTCCGGTCGCGAATAAGCGTGAATATTTTCTTTTGTTCGCTAAATGTGGAAATAAAGATCAACTTCCATTTTTTCAATAGTAAACCCATCGCACGTTTCAATTCAAACTATTTTTTGTTTATATCATTTTTATATAATAGAAATAAAATATTATATATATATATATATATATATATATATATATATATATATATGGATTGGCTCTACAGGGTACTAAATGATACCTCACTCGCACAAAATATTGGCGTTAAGTAATAGCACTTTACAGTGTTATCGCGTTTCTTATCTGCAGAATGAGAGATCCGGAGGCTTAATTCCTTCCCTGTATTTTTTTCTTCCCTCTCATTACTTCCTTTTCACCCTCCCATTATTCATATCCTTTATTTTACGATAGATATGTATAGAGATCCTGATGATGGGCGACAGTGGTTGCTTACCATCGGATAGGCCGCTTGCTCGTTTGCGTCAGTGGTTTTTCGTTTGAAAAAAATATCCAATACTTTTGCACTTATGGACAAAAGACACACTTTATTTAGAAATAATAGCCCTAGTAGCGACGCTAGGCAAACCAGTTGTCCACAGTAGAGCTCACCGTCTTGTAGCGTACCACGAGCCATCACTGACCTGTCACAATTGATGTTTATATATATTAGGTGTACAAATAAGTTTCCGCGGTTTGTCAAAAGATGGCCCCACCAGAAGGTTATGGAGAAATTGTCAGATGTAAAACGTAATATCCCAAGTTTAGTCATCTGGCAACACCATAACCTTAAAGTACTAGTGATTCCGTATCAGCATCACGTAATTTTTTTCGTGCAAAAATGTCAAGTTTTATTCCGAATAAGCATCATTTGCGGGAACTTTTGATTTACTTCTTTAATGTGAAAAAATCTGCAGCTGAGGCGCATCGATTGCTTCTAGAAGCATATGGTGAAGCTGCTTTAAGTGAGAGAAGTTGTCAGGAATGGTTTCAAAAGTTTAAGAACGGTGAGTTTGACGTTAAAGACAAAGAACGCAGTGGAAGGCCGAAAGTGTACGAAGACATGGAATTAGAAGTACTATTGGAGGAAGATTCGTCCCAAACGCAAAAAGAACTTGCACTTACTCTACAAGTGACTCAACAAGCAATTTCACATCGTTTAAAATCGTTAGGAATGATTCAAAAACAAGGAAATTGGGTTCCATATGAACTAAAGCCGAGAGACGTTGAACGCCGATTATGCATGAGTGAAATGCTGCTTGCCAGGAATAAAAAAAAGAGTTTTTTGCATCGTATAGTCACTGGTGACGAAAAATGGATTCACTACGATAATCCAAAGAAGAGAAAGTCATGGGTTAAGCCCGGCGAACCATCAACATCGACAGCTAAGCCGAATATTCATGGAAAAAAACTCATGCTGTGTATTTGGTGGGATCAGCTTGGTGTCGTGTATTATGAATTGCTGAAACCAAGCGAAACCATTACTGGAGCTCTCTACCGAACACAATTGATGAGATTGAGTCGGGCACTTAAGGAAAAACGCGCCCATTACTACTCCAGACACGACAAAATTATTCTTTTACACGATAATGCTCGTCCACATGTTGCGGCGCCGGTAAAAACATACTTGGAAACACTCAACTGGGAAGTTTTACCCCACCCGCCGTATTCACCAGACTTAGCCCCTTCTGATTATCACCTGTTCCGGTCGATGGCACATGGTCTGTCTGAGCAGCGCTTCACATCATATGAAGACACCAAAAATTGGGTAGATTTGTGGATAGCGTCAAAAGATGAAGAGTTTTTTCGACGGGGTATCCGAATGTTGCCAGAAAGATGGGGAAAAGTAGTGGCAAATGATGGAAAATACTTTGAATAAAACGTAATGTACTTTTCCTTTACAATAAATTCCTAATTTTTTATAAAAAACTGCGGAAACTTATTTGTACACCTAATATATATATATATATATATATATATATATATATATATATATATATATATATATATATATATATATATATATATATATATATATATCCTGAATCCGCCTGCCATAATCCATAATCCTGAATCTTGGAGATTATGGCAGCATAGCTCAATTTTTAAGCAAATATCCATCAGTGGAATATTACGGCTGTACTGACGATGATAGTTGATATTAAAATTAGAGTTAACCTTTATCTTTTACAAATATTTTTTGTTTTGCAGAAATCTCATCAAGAAAAATGTTGAATTCAAAATTTGTAACAAAAAAAAACGAGCCATTAATGAATTTAATGGTTGCTGTTTCCCCAAAATGTGGAGTACTCAATGAACGAGCATTTGAAGTATGTACGTTTATCCGACGTAAAATAAGCTTGAATGGCAACGATGTGATGGGGACTTTTGGTAAACTAAATTATACCGGACATGAATTTTATTTATAACAGACGTGAAACAAAGCAGAAAATATTTTGCACTTCGATTAATGAAGTTAAATATATTATAATATAAAAAGATCAACATATTGAAAAGACACGTATGTAAGAATTACTATATTTACGTATACTTATATATATTTAAATACCATATAAAATAAAGTGATTATCTCCGAAGAAATGTCTTAAAGAAAAAAGTTTACATTTTTCCATGATTAAATTTTCAGATATTTATTACACGATCTGTTTTTTTTTTTGGAGTAGACAAAGAAGAAAGTGCGTCTCATAATGATAAGCAAGCACTACAACACATTGACATCTGCAATACTGGCTCTGGTGGTTGGCAATTAATAATGGGAGGAGGAAGAGAGAAGGTAAAGGAGAAAAAAAGTTGAACTTCCATATTCGTGTACTCATATGGCATCATGGAAGAATGCCGATATTTAAGAGGTCATGGTATTTTTCGAGTTGTATATTTGATTAGCTAAAAATTATAATTATAAAATTTTAAGTGAGTTTTTAATATAATATTTATTTTATGTACTTTAAGTTCTTATGTAAAGATTTATTGTTGTAGAAGAAAACATAAAAGGTTATATATTTTTATTATAATATTCACATCTCTCAAATACATACATATATAGCTATATAATTTCTTCAATATGTTTTTTTTTGTAATAAATATTGAAGCTTCTACCAATAACCGGGCAGTCCCAGTTAAAATCATGATATTTATACGCATTTTAAATGAAGAATACTAGCCACACTTATTGTTAAATGTTAAAATGCATAATGTATGCGCCGACGCAATTTAACTCCTTCGTTGGATAAATAGAGGCGCGTGGGCTGAGATTGCAGCGGCGGTATAATTTTAGTGAGGGTTGGATGCGCTTTTGCATATCTTACGATGTTATACTGCAGATAGTTTATTTTAGATTCAAAGGTCCCACTAACGTCATAATTTATAACTTTTCTAACGACGCGGTTTATATTTGTTGTGGTAATAAATAATATGATTCGGTATTTAAGATTTACATTAATTTTCAAGTATATCAATATTATTTAAATGCTACGAAGCTAACTCCAATCTGTAATGCTTAAATATGATAAACATCTTTTACAGCCGTTTAATTTACAAGGAGAATTCAAAATACTATAATGTCATTTTGCAATTATATTATATTATTTACGTTTTTATTACTTATATTACATCTGTAAATGTACATGTACATTATATAATATAGTACATTAATATAATATATTTTGGTGCATGTAATAATAATAAAGGAATGACGCTACAGAAAAAACAAATATACATAGATTAATAGAAGTACATTAATATAACACAAAAAAGCTGAATTGATAAATCTACATCTTTTTTAAATAAGATAGAACAAGTATCACCATCATCATCATCGTCAACAGCCTGCGGCAGTCTACTGCTGGACATAGGTCTCCCCCATGAAGCGCCACCTAGTCCGATCTTCGGCTATACGCATCCAGTTTCTGCCAGCCACCCTGCGCAGATCGTCGCACCATCTAGCCGGGGGGCGTCCCAAACTACGTTTACCGAGACGCGTTCTCCATTTCAGCACTCGTTTGCTCCAACGATTGTTGGATCCCCGACAAACGTGACCAGCCTATTGTCACTTTAGTTTGCTAATTCGAGAGGCTATATCAGTGACTTTAGTTCTCTGGCGGAAATGTTTTCTACCATTAAAGACATAAAAACTCTCTTTATTTATAATAAAGTATACAATTTTAACCTTAAGTGCACTATAAAATACTATGGTACTTTTCCATTAATCGTTATAAGAAGAGCATAACCTACGAACGTGAAGTAATTTTGTCATTATTCTCTTGATGCGGTCTTGATGTAGCCATACCTTCTCTAGAATTTAGGTTTCTTACCATCCAAGCTTCCAAGCACGATCTTAAAGTCAACATTAAATTGTCTACTATGACAAATACAGATCGTTTCACTTTCCAGCATAATATTTGTACGCTTTAGCGTAGTAACGATTCCCTTTGTCGTAAGTATCATTATAAACACGATATGACAGGGACAAACATCCAGATTCAGATGAATTACTTGTAGTAAAATATTTATTTTGATGAAGGAATTGAACCCATGATATTTAACTAACAGAGCGAATACTTCCTCTCGCACCATTTGGATTTTATTACGCCATTTGAGTCGTGTAAATAAACGTAACGTCATAAAATATGCTTCTTTTAAAAGAAGTGTCCGAACTCACTGCATTTTAGCTCTTGGCTGTGCTTACTCCTAATTCTCGTTAAACTTCAGCTGCGACAAATGTTGCACGTTGAAAAACTTTGAGCGACATGCATCATTAAATAAATAAATGATTAAAAAGATTTACAAGATGTATGCGCGCCATTCTGACTTAGCTTGTGTTTTAATGAGAGAAATGTGGAGTTTAATTTGAGAAACGTAGTTTCACCTGCTTATTACATAAACCATATAACTGTAGTTTCCAGCATAAAATAGGGCAACCCTATGTACCCGAGGGTGGCTTACTTAACGATTACAGGAGTAAATACCAGTAGATGAGAGCATCTTCCCAAGTAGTAAAACCAATCTGTGATCTTCAATCCGCCCTGTATACGTACTTATTATTGTAACACATTAAATTTTGAGATAGTCCAATTTCAAACATTGGATTTTTACGGCTATATTTGAGATTGTTCAAAATTACATACAAATCGTAGGCAATTATTTAGAATAACATTTTATATAAAATATTATGCGTTGAAATTCTAAACGCATCATATACTTAATTGGCGATGACCAATTGGCTCAGTGGCGGGACACCCCGCCCATACATCGGAATAAATATATGTATGGCCTACGGATATTTATTCCGAATCTGGTAACCCCGCCAATCCGCATTGGAAAAGCGTGATGGGTCAACGTCCGTTTCTCCAGCAATGGAGAGGCCCGTGCTTATCTGGAGGATGCATGGGCTGTGAAAAAAGATATATAATTAATTGTAAATAATGCGTTTGATGCCATTGGCCTGTACCTGAACTTTTCGTATATGCATGTGTGATACACCTACGCAGTCTGAACTGTGCGTTGTCACCGAAGCTCTAGCGAAAAATGACGCAGACATCTTCAGAACAAACTACCGGACTTATCTGATACAACCGCTTCGTGACAACACTTCGCTCGCAATTCACTTAGCTCTATTGTCACTAGCCAGTGTATAAATTAAATACTACGGAATATTAAAGGTTTGGTAACATGTTTCCAATTCTTATTAATGTTAGATAGATAGGTAAAAATTAAGTTTTTGCACATAATATATATATATATATATAGCACTGCTGGGCACAGGCTTCTCTATTTCGGGAAAAATAGACATTAATCCACCACGCTTGTCGAAGGTGTGGTTATTACGATAAGAGTTTTTTTCTTTCGATTATCGTTATTCTCATATCTGTATACATATATGTATATTGTTACTGTATATTTAACGATTCAGCCTATTTAAATTTTCCACATTCCACCACGATTTTTACTGAAGAGCATATGCTTCGACCAACAAAAAAGCGTTTGACACGATTTCTCCTGTCGTGTTTAACAAAAAAAAGTGCTATCATAATACTGTGTCGTTACTTGTTTTGTTACATTAAGTTAGATCTTGTTAAAAATTATTGTTTTTTCACATAGTTATGTTAAAACAATACAACTATTTTCATATAGTTTTAATCTTACAGAGAGCGAGAGAGGAATGTGCAGTGGACTAATAGTCCTTAATTGGGAGGTGTTTATGTCCTACAGTGCACTGCTGTAGACTATGATAATGGTTATGTTTTCTCTTTATTATCTGTACTTAACTCTTACCAATTTTAAAAACAGTGATTCAATGTTCATACAAATAAAATACAAACCTAGATTACTTCAATTATATTGTATTTGAAAAATAATATTACGTGGTAAAAATACATATATAATTTATACACGAAAGACGTAAGAAATAATTAGTAATTATAAGAATATAATAGAAATAATGAAATATTTTGTACAGTAAAAATGGTGGTCTAAAATATGAAAATGTTCATTACACAGCAACATTATTTTAAAATTTCAATTCTATTTTGAATATTGCGAAGGAAGCTTAATCGTTGTACAAGAATTTCCGGTGCACTTTTTGGTTTAGTTTTGTTCACTTCCATTCCTTTCAGCTGAGCGATCGTGCCAAAAACTACAGGTGCATTCAGAATACGAGCACTGCGAGAGGAAGCTCGCTATCCGGCGTTGTGGCTAATCAACTAGCTGGAATGCGGAGTACTCTTGTAGAAGCAAACCAGATGTGGCTACTTGCTTAATATGACATTTAATTTGCGAGATGTTTCTTTGAGATATAATTACGGCGAAGTTGTTACTAAGATTTTACAATTTAAAATATGATTTGCTTAATTACATTAAAAATATTCTATTAACATATTAAGAACAGTCAAAAAAATTATTTTAAATTATGTGACGGTAAAAGGTTGTTAATATATCTATGTAGGTCGTTGGTTGCTAGGAAAAGCTTTGTTATTAAACTTTCTTTCCGGAATTTGTCTAGGTACCTACAATGTAAGGAATTATAATGTGTGTATAACGCATTTTATTATTAATTATTTTCTGTTTAAAAAAAAAAATGAAACTATACCGGCGGTGGGTTGAACTCGATTTTTTTCTCTGATTCGAAGATATTAAAGCTGGTAGGCTTTAATAGTTTTATCGAATACAAGCTATTCGATTGATTGTAAACCAAATTCTCCATTTTATATAAATTAAACAATTCATTAATTGATGTCTAATTCACTAATAGTGAATAGCTGAACTAATAAGAATTAATTAAACTTTCAATTTAATTTTTTTTTAAATTTGAAATTAAATGACGAAAATGCATATTACCGCAACTCCAAAATTCTGCATATTTAAGATAATTATATTATTTCTTGAATTTCCTGTAATTCTTCAAAATATATACATTTTTTTGTCTTACATTTGATATTATAATATTACTTTTATCAACAAAATTCGATACGGTTATAGAGTTTGTAACGGAAGGTTACATGTTTTAATGATGTAGTTTTAGTTAGTTTAAGTATAAGTTAAAAATATTAGTATTAGTACACTATTCCGTATTCAAATTTAAATACTTATTCTAATATTAGAATTAATAAATTACTATAACAAAAACACGATCTGCCATCGAACATTTTTTGCTTGTCATACGTTAAGTGTTCAAAGCAACGCGGTGACAGATTGAAGGAATTTGAAAAGGAATTTGTAAACTCAAGTAGGTGTAGGTGCGGCGCTCGCGCCTTCGTGCTATTTCGGCCTTGTTCGTGTGCCACTCGGGTTTTTTTTATGGAAGTTACTGACGGGTGCCGAGGAACGACACCACCTGAGTGAGGGTTCGTCCGTTATGGAAATATCAACGGGAACCATGACGTCTCTTAAGAGCGCCCTCGCTCAGTATTTATTTTAAAAATAAGTGCAGGAATCAAACCCCGTTTTAGGGGTTTCACCTGCACATTTTATCTGCGGGGTTCTACCTGCCAGCTTTTACCTGCGGGGTTGATTCCACCTGCGGTAATGATTCTACTGCGGAGCACAATGTAATGGAGGGTGTCACCTGCGATCCAGGGTGCCACTTGCCCTCCGCCAGTATGTTACCTGCGGTGCAAATGTAACGGCAGGGTTCTACCTGCGGTTTATTTCTTTGAGTGCTAGCTAGCTCAGGGATCGACATTTAGGTGTCTCAGCGCATCCTTTACAATCGCTGAGGGCATACCGCTGTCAACTTGCAGGGTTCTACTTGCGGTTTTCTTTTTTTTTGTGCGCAAGCTAGCTCAGGGGAGTGTTAGTCCGCTTACGTGGCAAAATCAGATCGGCCGTTTACCTACGACCTACAAATTTGTGTCTCACCTACTTGATTCTTTATTTTTTTATTTTTATGTAATAAACATTTCTTTAAACTGGTAACACTCTGGTTTTATTTGCAAAACCCAGGTAAGTGTTGCACTGGCGCCCAACGTTAACTAAAGTTATAAAAGAAAGGTGCCACAAGTTAATTAAACATGTACAATATGTATGTATTGATTTTTTCAGAATGTTTAGTTGAGTGCTTAAATTAGCAAAAAATAAAAGAGTACAAAATGATTGGCAAACGAAGCTCGGGAGTGCCATCGTGGCATAAACAGGATTGGAAGGGCGGCAATTTAGTCGGTATTCAGAGTCGCGCCGCTGTAAAAGCGCGTCGTATCTAATTATCGTCGGGTTACACTGGCCGTACCATGAATACCTCTTCAAAAAATTCTCATTCATGTTGCTACTTTGGATATTACGTACTTTACTTTATTTTTTTTTTATTCTAAATTCTAGAGATTTATTTCAAAAATCCTTTGGAAAAAAGCAAGTATTTACTCCATATAAAAAATTGTTGTTGTTCTAGCGCATTCGGCAATGCCCTTTTTTAGGAAATTCCAGGAGTGTCAAATATGCGGGCTATATATTAGCCCCTGGTGGCCCAACCCAATGTAATAGGAGAGACTAAGGCTCACCAACTTCGTTAGCTGGGCAACGTTGAGAGGATGGGGGAGGATCACGCAGTCAAGAGAGCATATGTGGGTCGCCTAACTGGACGACGTCCTATGGGACGCCCCAGGTACCGTTGGAAATATATGGTGGAGGATGAGTTGCGCAATCTTCACATCCGCAACTAAGAGGACCGGGCACGGTGGCGTAATATCTGTTTGGAAGCCAAGATCCATTTTGAGTCCCTGCGCCGACAAAGTTAGTTAGTTTAAATGTGTCCACAAATACAAAAGGCACTTTCTCGTCCAAATCGAATACAAATTGCATCAAACACCCAAAAATTAAATTTGGGTTTTAAAAAAAATAATCTCCATTAGCATTCAAATCCAAGGACTCTTGGCTCAATAATTAGGTATTTTAATTAACAACTTAGGCAAGCAGTATTCTCTTAAAAATATCTCACTAAAATAAAGCATTAAATCCTATATTCGAATAGATTCGATTCAGAAGTCATGGTTGGGACGGTGCACTCTATACCGCTGTTGCCGTAACTGAATTACTGGTGACGTTTTTAAAGCTTTTTGCAGAGGCACACCCATTTTACAGCTAATCAGTCTAATACCGTGTGTCGGGTCACTAAAACCTCTACCTCTATGGTTAAAGTTCTGAAAGTTCGGCGTTATTTTATTTTAGTGATGTACTTTGGTAATCAGTTTATGTAGCTTCATCCATCGCTTTTCAACTTTCGGCATAAAGTATGTATAGAATTGTGTGTTCCTGTAATATTTTTTTGTGTTTATATTTTCCTACCTGTTGACTTAACTCATTCAGTTTCTGCCAGCTATCATGCGCAAATCGCTGCTCACATGTATTTGCCAAGAGACATACTTTAGCATTAATCTATTTTAGCGGCTTAGTTCGAAAATAAACGATACCAACCCATTACCATTTCATCTTACTATCATACATATAGACATAAAAATATAGTGCTGGACATTGGTCTTCGTCTAAAATGAGAGGTGTTGCTATAATCTTTACGTTTGACATGGGGTTGGAAAATTGAAGATTATTTTTTATTACGCAATTATACACTGCTGACCATCCAGTTGTATTTATATAGATAGTCGCTCTATGATACTCAAGAGAAGAAATTCCATACCAGGAATCACACCATCATACATCGTTCTCTGCGTGATTTTGGGCATGAGAAACAGACAGGCTCGTTGTTAGTAAATACAGATAAGCCGCGATGATATTATATATTTATATACAAGGCAAAAATATTTAAATATACTTAATTTTTTATATAGGTACGATTTATTTGTTATATAGAGTATCTTTCAGAATTTCTATGAATAAGTTAAAATCTTTTATTCAATAGAGTAATAGTTTTGAATTGTGTTG
This sequence comes from Baronia brevicornis, assembly GCA_031353405.1. NCBI lineage: Eukaryota > Metazoa > Arthropoda > Insecta > Lepidoptera > Papilionidae > Baronia > Baronia brevicornis. The sequence continues at coordinate 862,813 of JASFAT010002298.1, forward strand.
TAGCAATCAATTCAGTTTCAATACTATTTATCACCGAATAAGTAAATCTTGTACTCCCCAGTGACGTATGGCACTCATTGTTTGTTAGTATGTACTCAGGTTAACACACGCCATCGTCGCCGTCGCCCTGAATATTGAGATTCAATTATTTGCCATGTAAAATGCTTTAGCTGGGAAGCGTTTCAATCAATCACTCTTCACCAATTTAGTGTGAGCGTCATTTGGCAAATTCGATTGCGTCTCCCATTGATGGCGTTAGTGCGAGAATAAAACAGAGCGACGGCTGCGGCTGACGGTTGTGACAGAGTACGACGGACTCGCCCGCACCGTTTAATTAATCGGATAAACTAAATTTAAATACTGCGCTTATTACCAGCTCCAGTGACAACTGCAGCGAATCCATTTGAACAGAAAGGCCATTTGTGAAGATATTGGATAGAATAAGCATTGGACTCGGTGGCGGGGTTTTGTTCTATTTAACTGGGCACTTGTTATTCAGGTATATGACTATGGCAATTAAGTCTTGGAAAGGGTTTTATTAAACTTAGATGGTACATTTATATACAATATACTTTCTACTTACATTTTATTCTTAATAACATCACCACCATCAGCCGCCTACGGCTTTCCACTGCTGAACACAAACCTCGTTCAAGGCGCGCCACCTAACCTGATTTTTGGCTACTGGTTTTGGCTACTAGATGCATTTCAGTTTTTGCCAGCCGTTCAGACGCGGTCTCCATTCTAAGTCTCTTCTACTCCATTGCCACTTTATTTTTTCCCTATCGACCGTAATATGCTTATTATAGTAAATGACCACGACTTCGTGATCATGGCAGAATTGCTTAACTTTTTACACAGTTAAGCAATTCTGCCAAGATCACGGAAGCATCGGAAATATGTACGTGTTTACGTTTATCACGTCCTAATATCATACATGAATACAAATTACCGCAACGAATAGATTATCCAATTACTGTTTTAATTTGATAACATCCTAGTGCCCGCAGCTTGTATAGTCGACAACGCGGACATAATCACGATCGTGTAAAATGAAACGTATCTACGTCACACATTAATGAGTAGTATGTGATACGGTGCGCACTTTAAGCCCACAAAATTGACACGGCTGGATAGGTGCTACGCGCGAACGCCTTCATACCCGGTCTCATTAAACTGGGGTTCAGTTTAATGAGACCGTTAGTATTTGTCGATCACCTAAAAAAAAAAGAAAATATGTAAAACACATTTAGCTGTTGTGTACAAACGTGTCCGATGTTGTCAATGTCCTATCTGCATCGGAGTTAAAAATTATCTTAATTAATACTTACTGGGTAAAACAACAATAAATTAGACTAATAATTATAACTTATTTGATTTTGCTGCATTTAAAATGGTGTGGGAACTACTGTCTTCCATTACATGTCATGCTAATTTTTAATAAAGGTTTTATTATTGTTTATTATAGTTCTTTAATTATCTTTAGATAACCATATTATTAATATGAAAAATAAAATTATAAGAATATTTTTATTAAAGGCTTAGGTCTCTAAGGAGGGAAACTTTACAATTCACGCGATTTATTATCATTATATTATACTTTTTGGGGAAAGGCATCTAACTCCAATAAATAATTATAAATAAATAGTAATCTATTTGCAATGTTGAAAAAAGTTGTTAGTGTTAACAAATGTCTATGGGCGGCGTTGATTGCTTTTTCTATTTTATTTTTCCAAAAAAACAGTTTATTGTATATGTTTATAATTTTTAATTTAGCAAAATCGACTTCGTTAATAATATAACATTCCATTCACAGGATCATAAATACATGGCACTGAAAAAAAAATTCACTTCATTCGGTCAAATAATTTAATTTGCGAAACCGTTTCAAGTTCAAATGCATTACTGGTTTTAATAACTAAGGATTTATTATTATTATCAGAACAAATCAACTCAAATATTTTCTTTTAAATAACGATAAGAATATCTATTGTTTTAACATTCAAAGCTTTGTTATCTATTGTTTTAGTATTCAAGGTGTTGTTGTCATTTCATATAACCAATAATTAATAGGGTTGGTCATTTAAATTATCTATGTATGTTCATAAGTAAAGTTATATTGCAATGTTCTCACTGCTCCTTTATCTTTTGCCAATTTTGTGGTACATATTTTATAAAACTTGCAAATATATAAAAAAAGAGGGGTTTTCATATTTTGTTTATTTTTACTTAGCTTATGTATCGCATCTTTACTTAATATAACGAGAACTTTCAAATTAATTTTTAAAGCAACATAATCAAAACTCTTTTTCTCGTAAATTTCTAGGCACCCGTTACAAATTGGTGATATTCTGTAGCTACGAGTATGTTGCTCTGAACATTTTATCAGGCGTTAGATTTCAATGCTTTAACTTCTTAATTTTTCCTTATTTTCTTTGTCCTAATTTAATATTTACTCAGTGGAAATAATTATACAAAATTTATAATGAAAATCTAATGTTCATATAGGCAATTATTATCTGAAGATGTTAGATAGGAATAATTTTATAAATTTGAGCTTGAAAGTAGGCAATCGACCGATTGGTTCAATAGACGCTTGAACTGGGTCGGAAGCAATTTAAAGTTTTTGCCGAATAAATACACCACGTCAAAAATTCTTAGACGCTTAGAAATACATAGACACGATCTTACAAATATTTTATAATAATATTTTTGTAATTAAATAATGTTGATTGTAAAGATATTATTAATTACTGTTAAAGCAGTGCTTTTTTCATTTATTTTACTTAGCTTTTTTACTAGTGTTACTTTTGTTGATTTATTGATAATATATTAGACTCTTGTAAAACAAGGATGAAATAATAATATCTATTTAATTCACACAAAAAACACAACATGATTGCGAACCTGTATTTCTACAATACTTTCTCATGTGTATGTGTGGTATCATGCACTAAACACAGTGACGACATAAAAAAAATTCTAAACGATAGTATGTAACCCTGTTTAATAGTAGTAGAGCTTTACCCGCACAGCCCGCAATTGAGGTTTCTCTTCCATAAAAAATAACTCTTAATTCCATTAACCCATACTCGATGAATTAAGAAGTGTTTTAGCCAAGTGGTGAGTTAGTTACTTGGTCCCGGAGGCATACAGTGGAAATTCTATTTATAAAAAAGTCTATGGAAGTAAAAATAAAGCCGTTTAAGATATCGGTGGAATGCTCCAAAAATATAAATTGGATTTCTTAACTTTGAAAGTCTAAACTTGAGTAAATATAAATTGTAGTATATAATACATGTACTATTAATATGATTTAGTCTGAAATAACAAAATAGTAAATAGTAATAATAAATGAAATAACAAAATATTATAATAAAAGGTTATTTTAACTAATTTTTTTAATGTTTTATTTGACGACTCAATTGGCTCAGTGGCAAAGCTACCGTTTGCAGAGTCAATGGTCGTGGGTTTGATTCCCGAATCGGAATAAATCTATGTTTGGCTTACAATTATTTAGTCCATTCTACCAGAAATGGGGAGTCTGTGCTCAACAGTGGTATATACGTTTATGAACTGCGAAAAATTAGAATTAATTAAACTTTTTTAAAATTATATTTTATATTAGTTAATGAGTATTCTACAATAATTAATATACGTTTGTATTTTAATTTAGTAGATAAAATTATGTTTGATATAAATTATTTTTTGAAAGGTAACAAAGAGCAAAAAGGGCGCTGTTAAAATGCCTTTTGAAGTCAGCAAATTTTCCTACGGGCACGTAACGAAATTGTTCTTTCACTCTTCATAAATGCGTTCGCTCTTTGCACCCCCAGGTTTTTTTATAGTATGAGAGTGAGGCAAAGTGCGACAAAGCGACTACAAGCTACCTTTCGACGGCAGACTTCAAAATAATTGAGGTGTTCTTTTTGTGAAATTCGATCTCTAAGCGTTTCGCGTTCTTTCGCAATTCATTATTTATTTTCGCATATCGTGTTTAATTGGAAATATTATACCACTCATAGTTAATTAGTACCTACTTATTAATTTTGGTTCTGTTTTTATGATCGTAACATTACATACCCCTTTATAGATTCGTTCAATAGCTTATTTTTTTATTTTCTCTTGTTACAATTCAAGACGAAATACATATTATATTTACTCGTATGTGCACATAAAGCGTTTTGAAATATATTTTAATTTTCGAAATATAAAAGCTAAAGAAAGTAAATCAGTAATGTTAGGCTAGAATATTCTTGTAAATTATTCCAATTAAGCTAGTAATGTTTATAATTATAAAAATAATTTACCTTAATAGTTTAATAGTAGATGCAATCAAACCCACGATCTTAGATTGTGAGCAAAATCATAACCAATTAGAATATTAAACTTATACTGGAGACAAACTATTTATTACGACTTTATTTTGTTAAAAAAACAGTTCAAAGTAGGTAAACAGCTGATTTTTAAGCTCCTTAGAACATATAGAATATGTACGGAAATAATTGCCTCATCATAATTGCCTTGTTTTGAAGTTTACCCTTTGTGAAGCCGTCGCGCATTTCCCGAGTTGCCAAAAGAAATTAATAATTTTCTTATGTCGTCAAATGTCGTGCTCTATTGCACAAGCCGGTGGCTACCAGCCCCCTTCGCAACTCATGTTTTTAGTTAATACCTTGTCTGAGATGATAAGATGATGGTTTTACAAGAAGGCGGTAATTATGGCCGTCCAATTACCCCTCGTCAAAATGGGGAAGAAGCGCGTAAATGTCTGAAATTATTGCTTTGAGAGTTAGTGTTTTATGCCTTAATGAGAATTATACTGGGTACATAAGATAAACTGATAACTAAATTATATATATATATATATATATATATATATATATATATATATATATATATATATATATATATATATATATATTCCAATGCGGGGATCGAACCCGCGACCATTAACGCTGTGGGCGTAGGGCCCCGCCACTAAGCCAATTGGTCGTCAATATGGGACATACAAACAAACAATATCTACACATAATTTTTTAATACTATTTATATTTATTTACGTAAGCCAACAAAGGATGGTCGGTGTTGTAAGTAAATTAACCCTTTGTGTACGGAATGTAACAAAATCTTTTTAATTTGTATAATAAGCTTAGCTCTCTTGTGTTTACAGATTCAGAATCAAAGTACGATGAGTAAAAGGAAACCATAATTAGAGGAGACAAGTTCCCGGTGTCGGTGGAAGTTGCTTACATTAGGGGAGGGTCGGGCGCAGTTTGAGCGGAGGCGGGGGCGGGAGCGGACGCGGTGCCGTTGCTCCCTGTAATTTCAGCGGAGCTCTGTACCAGGCGTTCGCAAACTAATTTGTCATCCGAATATCAAATTACGCATGAAATGGCGCGTAACAGTAGACCTGCCGCTCTGGCAGTGCTGTTTTAAAATAAAATTCAATCAGCGTCTGGTCTCTGGAAAATAATTGTTGGCAAATACGCAGTTCGCATCGCAAGTCTATCTAGTGGAATATAAAAATAGGGTTTCTTAACCAGTTTAAGTTCTATAGCAAAATTAATGTGATCAATTGATGATATTCGCTTTTGGTATAAAAACATAAATGCACATTAATATAATTTGAATTTGAAAATATAATTTGTAAAGAAATAGGTAAAGGCTAGATCTTATGTGGGCAACATTTAGGTTCCTGCTCAAAAGTGAAAACCTTTAAAACTGTTACCGCAGATTAAATCGCGTGGATCGGCTTTCATAAAATAAATAAAGGCTTTGAACTATTTAGAAATAATATATTCAAAATAGGGCGCTTAGCTCAAGGGTTAGATTACCTGACTGCAGAGCACTTGGTTGTGTTGAAAATTTGTTTGAAAAAAAAGGATATGTGAATTCTGAATATCTCTTTTTCGGAGACAGTGCATAATAATTCTCTTCCAATCGTATTCTACAAAACTATTGTTCTGTTAAATTCGTGAAATACCAGTATACAACTTGCGCATTTGTAGTCGCTGATATATTTGAGAAGCGGTCACCATAGCCGAATTTGCTTAAATAACATTATCACGTTACAATGTTTTATTATGTTAGAAATAAGCCAATCAAGAAGTTATGCAACTGGTTGGCGAAGATAGAATGCTTATGACTGTAAAAGAAAAGAAGAGGAAATATGTTTTGTCATCTGAAACGACACGACATGTTCCTAAAAAGATTATGAAAAGAAAAATAGAAGCAAAGAGAGGATGAGGGAAATCAAAACGAACATTCATAAATAAAGGAACAGCACTCATAAATAAAGGAGAGAGTATAAATTGTGTCATATCGGAAGGTAAAATTGTTGGTCGCGGATAGAGAAGTATGAAGGAAACTTCGCCAATAAGTGCATAGCTCTTAGGTAGAAGAAGAAATGTATAAGACTTATATTTTAAATTATATTGAATATATAAGAATTATTTATACCCTCGAGTTTTGCGCGATAACATAAGAAGTTTATATTGTACAAAACTCGAGGATATAAAAGTAAAGTAAAAGCCTATAAGCAATCCACTACTGCACAGGTTCTAATTTTTCTAACGAGAAGGTTAAGCATTGTTCGCAACAGGGTTCAAATCTGGATTGATATTTGCTCACCAAATAATTCAACCTTATAGGGGCCGAAATATTTAATGGGGGATTCAGTTCTCTCCGCAATGCGAGTTTTTCCGCATTTATACAATGAAATGGCATAAGACGTAACGATATCTAATTAATAACGTCTATCATATCTCTATTGCTCGGCTTATACGGCTGGGGAGGGGTGTCTAGCGGCTTAACGTAAGAGGATTGCTTGTGGACGCATGATTTGTTCCGGAGGTCGTTAGCGTGCGATTTTTCGTTATTATCCGGCGGATAATTATATTCAGAACAGTTAGGGAATATTGTTATCAAGGTTTGTTTCCTTTTCGAAGTTTTTGTAAAGATTAAAGCTTTGTATTTTGCTAATGAGTTCCTGAAACGAATTGCAAGTCTACGAAATCGTTACTCGAAATAAAGATACCTGGCAAACAAAAGCTTCTGTTTAGTAATTTATAATTATGCAGAGTTATATTCAAATGAGATGTTTTATTATTAAAACACAAGTCATTGAGTGTACGCTAGATTACCTTTTCATTATACATATTTTCATTTTACATACATTTATTATAAATACATATTTTTCATTATACATACATGTTTACCTGATTTGTACACGTCGTCGTGTTAAAAATAAATCAGGTAAGGTATGACCAGGTGTGTGTGATTTTATGCGTGTTGATGTAAAAAAGGCAAGTTTGTATTTTAGTGCAACTCACTCAGTTTGATAAAACGTGGTAAAATTATTAAATTTAATGCATTTATGGGGTGATTGCATATTTATTGTACGGTATATGTGTAAACAATAGAAATTATGGTTAAAAACAAAAATAATATTTTAATTAAATTTTGAATAGAAAATGAATGGAACGTAATGATCATAAATTGCGTTCGTTGAACGAAAGCAACGGCTGCTGAATGGCGGACTTGTAAACTTTCAACAAACTAACGTCGTAAGTTGAATGTGAAGCCACATTACCTATTTAAATATGTGCTAGCTTGTAACGAAAGAACTGGCCTTATATGTAGGATTTTTTTCCTTTAAAATATAAAACTGTATTCCAGAATAGAAACTTAAGTATTATATAAGCGTAAGCAAACTTTCTTTATAGGATAGGAAGCTAAACGAACCAGCGTGTCGCCTGATATAACACAATCAACGCCGCCCAATAACATCAGCAACACCCGAGGCATGGCAGAATTGTTGGAGGAATTTGAAATATTTAAAGACTTACTTTTTGTATCTTTAAATGTCACAAGGGTTTTCATTACATTAGAAGCTAAAGGTAGCTAGCTAGTTTCACAAAGTGGTAGAGCATGGAAAGAAGCAGATAAACTTCGTTTAATAGTTTGGCTTTTCCTATTATTGTTAATATTTTCGCTTTATTTAGGTAATTCCTGTAAAACTATATCACGGAGGAGTTACTGGAAAAAAATGTTTGCAACACAAGAGGCAGTAACAAAAGGTAACGTCAGTCCGCATCAATCAACTTGACATGTTTCATGATAATTGGATAGGATAGGACAATGGAAGGACAACTGCATATAACCCGAACAGGGAGGGGGTGCCGCGTCGTTATTATGACATATTATTCACGTCTGAAACAAATGATTTCGACTGTATCGATGCAGCTAGTTATAGACGAGGGATAGTAATGACAATCGGTGTCACTTTATATAGGCATAACCTACATTAAGTGGCACTGATATTTGCATTTATATTATTATTCATGTCGAATTTGTATTAGGTGGGGGAAAAAGTCTTTTCGCATTAAGTATGTATAAACTTGGAATAAAATTTCTTTGGCTGAACTCTAAGGAACTGGCTGGTTTTGGTGCCATTAAAAAAATTACTTTTTAAAAAAAGAAATATATTAGTAAAATGTTATTTCCAGCTATTTTCATTTATTTTAATTTCCATCAAAACGAGTGAATCGAATGAAGAAATTCGGCACACTTTAAAACTTTATTACAATAAAGGAAAAAATGCAACACAAACGTGAAAAAAAAAATTGCGATGTTTATGGACCTAGTGCAGTGTTGGTAAGAGTAGCGCAAAGTTTGTTTAAGCGTTTTCAATCCGGGAATTTTGATGTCAAAGATGCACCTCGCTCTGGTCGCGCTGTTACGAAAAAAAATGGACGCCATTTTGAAAAATGGAGCAAGATCGGTATATCAGTAGTTATGTTGTAGCTGAAAAACTATACACAAAATAGTTTTTACTCATTTGAAAATAGGTGGGTATAAGAAAAAGCTCGATATTTCGATATATAGGATATAAATAAATGTTAAAAAAATTTCTTTAGTTTTCATATAAAATGCGAAGAAACTTTTTCTCCAACCTATTATATTGTTATGGGATAAGAAGGCACGTCAAGCGCGTCGCCTGATGAAAAGCAACTAACGCTGCCTAAAGACGTCTGCAAAACTATAGACTTTACAGAAGCGTTGCTCTTGTTAAAGATATGTGTAGGCTTGTTTATGAAGGTTCAATATAGTATTGGTTCGTAAATACCGCTAAAAGTACGTGCAGTACTGAATCGCTCATTCATGGTGGGAATGAAACTTTTCTTTCAAAAAAAATCTATGGTACCAAAAAGTGTACATGAGTATATTTTCGAAGTATACTTAGCGTGTTTCATATAAATATTATAAGCATTAAAATAAAATAATTGTATAATAAACTTTTAAAATATATAAAAGTAAGTTATAAACTTTTAGAGATCAAAACAGAATTTGGTAAAACTTTTAACGAGTGTCGAAGCGTCAGATGGGATCAGTCGTCTACTTTTATAAGCAAGATATCTCAACGTATGTTGAACTTAATCAACAATTTAATGTACAGCATAAGATTGTTAATCAAATATTTAAGTTATTTAAGTATAATTGTTGTTTTTAAATCATTCTTATATAAATATTTGCTCATAACTGTTTAAAGAAAAATATACACAAAAATTTTAAGTTAAAACAAAAATCCGTTTATGATTTCCAAGACACGTTTATAATGATATCTCTTAAGGGTTATTAAAAGTTTTAACTTGTCAAATACGTATGTACATACTTAAAAATATATTGTAATACAGAAAACTAATAATAAACATTTAGTTATGCACAAACGAACATAAATGCGACATACTAAGAGGTAAAATTAGATAAACAGTGTATTAACGATCTCTCCGTTTTAAATGGAATAATTTGATAACAGTAGGTTCATATATTATTACACATTTTCCGGCTCTAAAAGCAAACGGCCGCAATAAAAGCAATTAAAACTTTAACAACATTAACTCCCCGCTCTTTCCAATTTAACTATATCCTGTGAATTTTTGCGCGGCTGATTTTCAAATGTAACGTTAACATTCAAGGCCCGTAAACGTTTTGTTAAAGCTAGGGAAGCCCATTTACTTGTAAAAACTCAGATGATTCATATTTACGACGCGATACAGAACAATCCCGAGCTGGTATTTACAAAGTTTTCCAGTTCTAAACAAATTTGTTTTTAGCTTTTATGACAGATAATTTGTCAGGGGTAGCTGTGCGCGAGTCAAAGATAATTTATCTGTCTCAACCGCTTTATTTATTACGACGCGTTCGCATCTTCGTAGAGCCCCTTAAAGTTGGTGGTTAATGGAGCTTCTTTGAGGCTGGGATGTCAGTTACTTTCGGTTCGGCGGCAGGGGATGGAGGGAGGTGGGTACAACTCGCGTGTGGTCAGTCGTCTGCCCGTCCGACTTATTTTTTCCTTCCTTTTACTGAGTGACGGGTTGATGGAAAAAATGAACAGTTTGGATAAGTATTATTGGTGCTTATGCTAGTTCGACGTTTCTCTTTAACTAACCACAAACAAAATGTATTGGCAATTAAGAATGCAAAAAAAAATTTTTTATGGGATAGGAAGGCAAACGAGCAGGCGTGCCACCTGATGGTAGGCAATTAACGCTGCCCATATACATCCGCAGTAACATATTCACATATACAAATTTCATAACCGAACAGCCTGTACTGTAAAAGAATGGTCAAATAATTAGGTAGGATGGGCAGACATTTTTAAATTTTAGGTAGTCTGTATTGTATCCTGTTTGTACTAAATGCTTTTATTTAAGCATTATATTATTAACGTACGATTATTTATTATATGATTTGAGTATTTTTATTGCAAGAATATAAAGTAGCGCTATGTACCTCATATTGAGCGACACAATCCTCATGACTGGTGCGTCATCGGCATGAGAGGTCGTTGTTCGTCTATGACCGACAAATATGCAAAGTTTATAGGAGACGAACAGTAATTTCTTCGGCTTAAGTGATTCAAATACTTGTCAAAGGTACACTAGAAGACCCTCCCATTATAAGATTAATGAGGTTTATCGAAGTGAAGTTACCCTCCGCGGTTTCTACGCGGGGCGCGTGAGCAACCCCCGTAGTTAGCCGTGTGGCCCTCTTGGCCGCATAAAATGCAGCGAGGGGGCTCAGCGGATTCGGGAGTGCGTGTGCACTCCGCCGAGGCGTGGTCGCCCGCGCACTTAACGCAGCGAGGGCGCGCGTAACAATTTCGTTGACAATGGCCGTATAATTGGCATCGGTGGCACTGATTTGTCCGGCCGTTTTTGTGCGGCGGTTCAATTGTAACGCCAGAGAGGCCGCAAACTTTTTTGACATTAAAAATTTGCTTTCCCTCCGGGCTAAGATCCAAAGTTGTCAGTACAAGATCGATTGGCTCGCGAGTTCGGCGTCTGCGCATTCTCGCGACGGAGTGAACCGGGAGCGCTTGGCTCTCAAGATCTCGTACGATTTCCTCCGTCGCTAATTCTTTGGGGAGGCCGCGGATGACCACGCGGAGTCGACGCTCATCCTGAAGGGCGTAGGAGTGGAACGAAATGTTCCTTTCCCGGAGGTATTTAGTAAGAGTGCGGTGATCG